>CM046044.1:33279943-33766848 GCA_025215565.1 Flaveria ramosissima | reverse complement strand
AGAAGAAGAGTCTGCGCCGGAGGCGGCACGAGGCTGTAACTACGGGGCATTTCAAAAGTGTAAGCCCCCTACTTTTGATGGTAATGGCACTGCTGCCGCAGCTCACCGATGGGTGAGGGAAATGGAAGCTGTTCTGAATATCAGCGAGTGCCGAGAAGACCAGAAGGTGAAGTTTGCTGCCCACTCGTTTGTGGACTCGGCTCTGTGTTGGTGAGACAATATTGTCCAAGCCGAGGGTAGTCAGGTAATTGGGAGAATGAGGTGGTCTGAGTTGAAGAAGCTGGTAGTTGAGGAGTTTTGTCCTCACAGGGAAATGGATAAGGTGGAAAGGGAATTCCTGCAGCTGGAGGCGGAACAATGATACATCAACAATACACCACCAAGTTTAATGAGATGGCATGGCTGGTGCCGGATCAAGTGACGCCTCTATCGCGAAATATCAAAAGGTATATTCAGGGCTTGCCAGCGGATATTCGCAGGCACATGATTGCTGCCGGCCAAGCACGTTCAGGTCGACGGTTGATTTGGCGGGTAGATTTTATGATGAGCGAGAGGTGGTGGTGGCCGAGGTGAACAAGAAGGGTGGTGGTGACCGGAATTGAAATGGGAAGAGGTTTGGTAGGGGTGGGTGCCCGACGTGTAACAAGAGTGCAGGGTGGATGACCGCCGTGCGTGGTCACATCTAGTGCAGGATCGAAGAGGTGTGGCAAATGCGGGAAGGAGCATTCGGGAGAGAATGCAAATGGAGATCAAACATTTGCTTCAAGTGTGGGAAGCCTGGTCATATAGCAAGGGATTGTTGTGGGGTCAGATGTTTTAACTGTGGAGAAAGTGGTCACATGAGTAGGGACTGCAAGAAGCTGAAGGCTGAAGGTTCCGGAGTGAAGAAGGTTGGGGGAGAAGGACAGAGGGCGAGCGCCAGAGCGTTTACGATGACGCAGGAGGAGGCTAGGACGGACCCTGATGTTGTGTCAGGTACGTTTCTAGTAAACCAAACTTTAGCCTCTGTGTTATTCGATTATGGTGCTAGTAAAAGTTTTATTTCTACTGCTTTATGTGCTAAACTGCCTATTAGTAATAGGAGAGCTGATGCGCCCTTTGATGTAGAAACTGCCATAGGTAAGTCTACCAGGATTTCTGAGATGATAGAAGGCTGTGACGTGGAATTAGAAGGTCACAAGTTTCCTGTTAGACCATTCGTGATGACCTTAGGTTGTTTCGATGTAGTTCTTGGGATGGATTGGTTAGCGGACTGCGAGGCGAACATTGTGTGTCGCAAGAAGATATTTGTTTGACAGCGCCTGACGGGAGTTCGGTTACGGCTTATGGTGATCGGGTCACTACGATTCCGAAAGTGATTTCAATGGCGGTGGCGGGAAAGTGTATGAGGTGTGGATGTAGTGCCTACTTGGCCTGCGTAAAGGATGTAGATACGCTAACACCACAACTATCTGAGGTATCGGTTGTGTGTGACTTCCAGACGTGTTTCCCGAAGACTTACCAGGAGTGCCACCTGACCGTGAGATCGAATTTCAGATTGACTTGATACCAGGAGCCCAACCTGTTGCTAAGGCACCGTATCAGTTGGCACCTACTGAGATGAAAGAGTTGATGGAACAATTGCAGGAGTTGCTTGAGAAGGGGTTCATTAGACCGATTATCTCTCCTTGGGGTGCTCCGGTCTTGTTTGTGAAGAAGAAAGACGGTAGCATGAGGATGTGTATCGACTATCGTGAGTTGAATAAGCTGACAGTGAAGTATCAATACCCGTTACCGAGAATTGATGATTTGTTTGATCAACTTCAAGGTGCCAGTTGGTTCTCAAGGATAGATCTTCGATCGGGCTACCATCAGCTGAAGGTGAAAGAGCAGGATATCCCTAAGACAGCTTTTCGCACACGTTATGGACATTACGAGTTTATCATTATGTCTTTTGGTTTGACCAACGTGCCAGCTGCTTTTATGGACTTGATGAATCGACTGTGTTAGCCAATGTTGGATATATCAGTGATCGTGTTTATTGATGATATCCTGATTGTTCGAAGAGCGAGATAGAGCATGCTGATCACATTCGAGAGGTGTTGGAGACGTTGACAAGGGAGAAGTTGTATGCCAAGTTCTCCAAGTGTGCATTCTGGCTACGTGAAGTTCAGTTCTTGGGTCACGTGGTGAATCCTGAAGGAATTATGGTGGCCCGGAAAAGGTGGAGGCGGTGATGCAATGGAAGTCTCCAAAGACGCCATCCGAGATTCATAGTTTCTTGGGTTTGCGGGCTATTACCGAAGGTTTATTCAAGACTTCTTTAAGATCGCTTCTCCACTAACCAATTTGACCCGTAAGGATGTGAAGTTTGTGTGGGGTCAAGCTCAAGAGAAGGCGTTCGAGTTAAAGAGTTGCGAGAGGTTGACTCAAGCTCCTGTTTTGTCGTTACCCGATGGAAATGAGGATTTGGTGGTTTATTGATGCTTCCTACTTGGGGTTGGGGTGTGTGTTAATGTAGAGAGGAAAGGTCATAGCCTACTCATCCCGACATTTGAAAGTTCATGAGGTTAACTATCCTACTCATGATTTGGAGCTAGCAGCCATGGTCTTCGCGTTAAAGATTTGGAGGCACTACCTATATGGGACGAAGTGTACCATATTCACTGACCACAAGAGCTTGAAGTACTTCTTCGAGCGGAAGGATTGAACATGAGACAAAGGAGATGGTTGGAGCTCATAAAAGACTACGATTGCGAGATCCATTATCATCCGGGCAAAGCCAACGTGGTGGCGGATGCCCTTAGCCGAAAGGAGAGACCCGAGCCGATTCGGGTAAAAGCTTACTAGTTGATCATGACCTCGGATGTGATGAAGCAAGTTAAGGAGTTTCAGGATGAGGGATCGAAAGAAGATCCTCTTAACTCCGAAGAAAGAGAGGACTGGTTGCGGAGTTGGGTGAAAACACACTCGGTTTTAGAACCCGATTCGGGCGGATGTGGATTCCTCGTTTTGGGGATCTATATGTGAAGATCATGAATAAAGCTCATAAGACTCGGTACTCTATTCATCCCGGTGCTACAAAGATGTATCAAGACATGAAGAAAGATTATTGGTGGTCGGGTATGAAGCGTAATGTGGTAGAGTATGTGAGTAAATGCCTTACTTGCTTACAAGTGAAGGCCGAGCATCAAAAGCCGTATTGGAAGATCCAACCTTTGGATATACCGGAGTGGAAGTGGGTGCACATCACCATGGATTTTATTATGAAGTTGCTACGTACCGCGCGAGGGTATCATACTATATGGGTCATTGTTGATCGTTTGACAAAATGTGCTCACTTCCTACAGATTCGCGAGACATATTCATCTGAGAGCTTGGCGGATCTGTTCATTAAGGAGATTGTGACTCGTCATGGTGTGCCGGTGTCCGTTGTGTCTGATCGTGACACCCGGTTTACATCTAAATTTTGGAAGAAATTCCACGACGCAATGGGGACGAGGTTACATATTAGCACGGCTTATCATCTTCAGACGGATGGTCAATCAAAAAGGACGATTTAGACGCTGGAGGATATGCTTCGGGCATGCGTCATTGATTTTGGAGGAAGTTGGGATGACCACTTACTGTTAGCTGAGTTCTCATATAACAACAGTCATCATGACAGTATTGGTATGCCTCCTTATGAGATGCTATATGGTAGGAGGTGTAGAACTCTTGTTTGTTGGGGTGACATTGGTCAGAAGGAGTTAGGGAGCGTCGAGGTAATCGAGGCTACGACTAAGAAGCTAGAAAGGATCAAAGCCTTTATGAAGGCAGCCAAAGACAGACAGAAGTCGTATGCTGATAAAGGACATAGACCGATTGAGTTCCAGGTGGGTGATAGAGTTATCTTGAAAGTCTCACCTTGGAAGGATATCATTCGGTTCAGAAAGCGGGGCAAGTTGAGCCCGAGGTACATAGGGCCTTTCCGAATCATCGCTCGAGTAGGAGAGGTGGCCTATAGACTAGAATTACCAAAGGAGTTAAGTGAATTCATCCGACATTCCATGTATCTCATTTGAGAAAGTGTTTAGCAGATGAAGATATGGTTGTACCACTGGAGGATATCGAGGTGGAAGAACGGCTCAATTACGTGGAGCAACCAGTGGCGATCATCGATCGTAAAGAGAAGAAATTGAGGAATAAAGTGGTCCCACTTGTGCGCGTACAGTGGAAGCACAGAAAGGGATTTGAGTCTACGTGGGAGACTGAATAAGAGATGAGACAGCATTACCCACGTTTATTCCAGGAATAACAGGTTTCGGCGATGAAACCTATATAAGGGGGTGGACTTGTAACTCCCGTTTTTTTTTTTGAATCCAAAGAAAGAAGAAAAAAGAAAGAAAAGAAAGAAACGAAATAAAGTCCGAGTTGAGGGACCAATCTTGCCAAAAGAAGAAAAGGTTTGGAAGAGTGGGTAAAAGGGGTGGCAGCCCATTCCCCCTAATTCCATTCACCATTCCATTCAGCCAAGGATAAAGAGAGAGAGAAAAGGGGCAAAAGCTAGGGTTTCTTGAAGAATCAAGTGCAAAGTCAAAGTCAAGCGGGTTTGTGGGAAGTTATACCGAAGGGGCTGTTAATGTGAGTTCTTGGACCCCTCTTTTACACATTTTGACTAATTTTGGGGCTGGAACACATCTGAAACCGTTTTGTTGTGTGGGGTGTTAAAACCTGTATGTATGTATATGTGTATGTGTGTGATCGGGGGGGGCTCGTGTTTGGGGGTAGTGTGATGCTTGAATGATGTTGTGTTGTGGTTGTGTTTCTAGGGCTTAGGATGGTTGGTTTTAGCGCGTAGAATAGATTAGAAAGGGCCGGAGGCTGAAATTTGCAGTTAGGGTTCGAAGGAGGGCTGCATTCTGCACCAGCTAGGGCTCATGCGACTGAGAGCCATGAGTCCAAATGGCATGCGACTAGAGGCCATACGGCCGAAAGGCATGCGACTGAGGTCCATGCGCATGGGTGCCATGCGACTGAGGTTCATACGCATGGAAGTCATGCGACTGAAGTTCATGCGCCTGAAAAGCATGCGATTGAAGGTTATACGACTGAAGGCCATACGGCCGAATGGTCATGCGACTGAAGGTCACACGACCGAAAGTCATGCGATTGAAGGCTATGCGACTGAGGGTCCATACGCCTGAGTGTTCATGCGTTTGGAAGCTCTCCATACGCATAAGTGTCCATTCGCCCCATAGTGTCCATACGCCTAAGTGTCCTCATGTGCCTGGAAAGGCCATGCGACCTAATGGTGCCCATACGCCCAAATAGGGCTCATGCACCCGGATGAACTTAGTTTATTATCTGATTCTCGGGAGAAAAGGGTAAATGTAGGCTTTGACTTGGGAGATTCCCGGGGGTTCATGTAAGTTGACTTTTGGGTTCATAGGTGTTATTGTGGGCATGTATGATGTATGATTGATGCTTATGCATGACGGTATGTATGTGGTATGTTATGTATGTATGATGGTGCCTTGTGCGGTGATGTTGTATGTTTATATTCATGTTCCTTGTTATGTATGATTATTTTCCCGTGACTTTGCGTTGAATGTTAATGAATGAAATGAAAAGTATTATGTTACGTAAAGTGGAAGATAATGAAAAGAGCAACGTAATGAAAGAATGCATGCATTAATGAATGAACGAAAGTAAGAAAGGCTTGCAAGCAAATGTATGAAGGTTCACACCAATGAGGGGTGTTAGCTCAACCGTGTGCGCGTTAGCTACCCTATGAGGATGCACACTAGGGCTTAATCAGTGTGATTAAGCATATGTATGGAGGTTCACACCCAATGAGGGATGTCAGCTCAACGGTGTGCGGGTTAAGTACCCCATGAGGATGCACACAGGGGTTCAATCTTTGTGATTGACCATATGTATGGGGTCCTTGTCGCTTAACCCTAGATGAATTGCTTGGTGCTCTAGAGGAGGGTTAAGCACATGACAGGACCCAGATGGAAATGAAAGATAATAAACGTACGAAATGAACGATGATGAAGATCTTGATGAAAGCTCCGGCTGGGATGATAGCCCTCTATACTTCGTTCTTTAGCTTTTGTAATTTTTGGGTTCCGGTTAGTCGTTTGTTGTGTTTGCTTCTTAGGCATTATGATATTCATTTGTCGTAACTTGTTCCCTTAGGATTGGTTAAGGTATACCACATTGAGATATCATGTCGTGCCCTTAGGTTAGAACCCGAAACAAACCTTTTTAGGGCGTTCTACAAGTTGACTAGGGTAGGTGATTGGCTAACTTTTGAGAAAAGAAAAGCGCCCACCAGTTTGAAACATTGGAAGGACCATTTTTTCTTCATTTCTGCTAGTGTAGTTCCTTTTGAGATGCATTGGTTGGAAACTAGTATGTGCATTCAAGACCCTTTTCCCGAACCAGAGTCGTATGACATGTCTGCTTACGACCTCTTGAAAGCCGAACCAACTCCCCTTTGTAGCTATTCTGAGCATTTTCTTGTGATGGCCGGTGTTAGTCGTAACTGGACCGACCTTAACATGGCTCCGTTCATGACTTATCAAGGGAAACGTAAGTGGCCTCTACCCCTATGCCTTAATGTATATGTTCATGCACCTGATTATTGCTTATATGTTGTGCTCTCACAGGGATGGGGATCTTCGAGCGCATGAAGCTATCTGCCAAGGAAGACGTTACAAAATAGGTTGAAGCTTTGTCTAAGGGTGCAGCTCCTATATTGGAGACGATTGTCGGCTTCGTTGTTCAACCGGGTGAATCTCTGCCACCACCCTCCTGCAAGCGAAAAAGCGATGACGAGACTGCGCCCCCTGTAAGCCGACCCAAAATGAATTGCCAGAAAGGATTAGTTGGTCCGGGGCTTAAACTAAGGTCGTCGCCCCCGTCCTTGCTTCTGCCGCGGCTCGCAAGGCAGGTCCCTCAGCCGCGACTGGGGTGTCGTCAGCTCGGGATTGAGTAGTGCTAGTTCTGCACTCCTGTCTTCTGATGGTGAGTCTGTTGGTGGCTCCGGTAAAGGGAAAATGGCTGCTTCCTCTGAGGACACTGACCTGAATGCAGAAGAGAAATTTGTTCCTGATTGGGATTTGACTAATGGAACTATCTTCAAAACTCCGGAGTCGTGTAGGGAGTTTATGCTCGCGTCTCGCACGCCTGCTGAGTTTTATCATGGGGAAGGTCTGAAAAACAAAGTTGTCGAATGCTGGTTGTTTGGCTGTAGTGAATGGTTTATTTTTGTTTGTTGAGATTCATGGTCGTTGGGTTGAAGGTGTTAGTGAGATTCGTGATCTCAAGAAGCAAGTGTTAAAATTGGAGGCCGAGAACGCGTCTCTCAAGCCTCGTTGTGATGCGTCTGAGCTTGCTAAAGAAAACTTACCCAGGATCTCAGTGGTGTCCAGGAGGAGCTTTGTATTCAACATGATGCGGTGAAAAAACTTACTTTGGAATTGAAGGATAATAAAATGTCTTCCGAAGGTCGTATTGCTAGCCTCGAGGAACAAGTAGCGTATCTTACGTCTGAGAAGAAGTGGATCATCTAAGATGGTGTCAGTTTGGCTTTTAATACGCGTTAGTGATGAGTTTCTTGATGCCTTGGCCATGATCAATAGTCTTTCAGACAAAGTGGGGTACAATGCGGGTCTGTTGGATGGAGTTTGCCTTGCTGCAGAGGGTAGGAAACCTGAGGAAGCCAAGAACTTTGATAAAAATGCATTGAAAAAACTACGAGCTGAATCTGACTACTTTGATAAAGCTACTTTTCCCATGACTGAGACTATTGCTGCTATGTGTGACTCGAGCATTGAGGAGATCAAGTCGTTCCTGGCCCCTCCAGCTGAGGACCCTGCTCGTGTTTAGCTAGTTCATCTTTGGGTGTCTTTTCTCCTTTTGTGTTTGTGTAATGTTTCTAAACATGTATTTGACTCTATGTTGTTTCCTTTTGTAATGGTATTAGACTTTGGCACCCTATATGTATGTTTGTAAACTGTGGTTGGTTATTTGGTTTGTTCGACTTTCTTGATTGCAACTTGACTTTTTGCATGTTTTTGGCCGCGACTGGCCTTGACAAAAAACAGTGTTGGCCGCGGCTCGCCTTGACAATAAAAAGTGTAGGCCGCGACTCGTCTTGACAAAAAACAATGTTAGCCGCGACTCGCCTTGGCAAAAAACATTGCTGGCCCCGACTCCTCTTGACAAAAAACAGTGCTGGCCGCAGCTCGTCTTGAAAAACAAACAGTGTTGGCCGCGGCTCGTCTTGACAAAAAACAGTGTTGGCTGCGGCTTGTATTGTAGCTATTGCTTTGGCCGTGGCTAACCTTGTGGTCGTTAGTCTTTCGGCCGCGACTCACCTTGTGGTGAGTTTCTTTTTTAGCGCGACTCGCCTTGTGATTAGCACTTTGGCAACGGTTCGTCTTGGGGTTATGACTTTGGCGCGACACGTATTGGGGTTATGACTTTGGCCGCGGCACACCCTTTGGTTGTGGCTTTTGGCCGCGGAGCGCCCCTTACCTATGACCTTGGCCGCGGCTTGCCCCTTGGTTGTGGGCTTTGGCCGCGGCTTGTCCTTTAGTTATAACTTTGGCTACGGCTTGGAATGGTTATTAAAGTATCTCGTGGTTGTGACCGTCACTATTTTGTATAAGACGTTATTTGGCCTCATGTTCTGTTGGCAGGATGGAATCTCAACCGTGTCTACCATCGTTGGTTTTAGCCACTGCGGGGTCTATGTTTTGTTTAAAATTGGAAACTTTCTCACTCGTTTTGATTTTGAGTTAATTGTTTTTCTGGCTTTGGTTATTTGCCGAGTGGGAATGCATATTTTTGAGTGGCACTAATTGTCTGCCAAAGTATGGCCATGTGTTCGAAGATACGTATTTGGTTTTCTTCGAGATCTGGTTACGATTAATGAGTTCTATTATCCAACCTTGAGAATAGCCCGTACTTGCTTATTTTTTTGCTCTTGCATGACTTTTTGTGGCTTCGTTTGCTTAACTTAGTTTGGCAGATGTTAGATTGTTTGGTTATTTACTACACCACTTATAAACGTTGCTTGAATAATTACAACGATGTCTCACCTCTTTCTCTTTGCTCGCGCGTCATTTTAGTTTCATGGTTTGTTATGACACTGGTTATAAAAGATTCATTGATCTGTTGTAACTACTGGTGCTCGCATGCACCTTCTTAAGGAAAAACAAGTTACAACACTAAGAACCTACTGCCTATTACATGTAGCATCGCCGAAGCTGAGCTCCATTCCAAGTTCGTGGAACGCGCGTTCCGTCTAACTTCCATATTTTGTAAGCTCCATTCATTCCAACTTCGATTATCTGATATGGACCTTCCCAACGAGGTCCGAGTTTTCCTTGGCTTTCGACCCGACTTGCTTCATTGCTTTGCAAGACGTAGTCTCCTAGCTTGAAAGATTGTTTCTTCACCCTTTTATTGTAATATCTTTCTACTTCTTTCTTGTGTCTTGCCTCACAGATAGCCGCTATCATTCTTCGTTCTTCAAGTAAATCCAAATTTAGCCGAAGTTTTGCCTCATTGTTGGTTCGTGTAGCTTGCAAGACACGAGTTGACGACATTCCAATCTCAGCAGGTATCATGGCCTCTGATCCATAGGTCAAACTGAATGGGTTTCCTCCATGACTGGTCTTTGGCATGGTTCTATGAGCCCAGAGGACACTTGGTAATTCTTCGATCAAGTTCTTGCCTTCTAAGCCCAGGCGTGTCTTAATTCCTTCCATGATACTTATGTTCACTCTTTCAACCTGGCCATTGCCTTGGGGATGGGCTACCGAAGTTAGAATCTGCTAGATCTTCAAATCTTCGCACCATGATTTGAAAGGGTTTTCAGCGAATTGTTTGCCGTTATCTGTCACGATGAACAATGGAAGCCCGAAACGGCATATGATGTTTTCCCAAACAAACTTCTTAACCTACTGCCCCGTGATTGTCGCAAGAGCTTTGGCTTCCACCTATTTTGAGAAGTAATCGACTGCTACTAACAGGAACTTAATTCTTCCAGCTGCTTCTGGGAATGGTCCAAAGATGTCCATCGCCCATTTTGAAACGGCGAAGTGGTAGTAACAGGGATCATATCATTTTTGGACGGTGACACATGGGGGCGTGCTTCTAACAACTTTCACATCTTTGAATCTCAGCCACGGCGCTCCTATGCATACCCGACCAGTAGTATCCTACTCCCATTGCCTTGGCTACCACCATCCTTGGGCCTGCATGGATTCCACATATACCTTCGTGTATCTCCCTGGTGACATAGTTGGCTTCGTCTGGTGTGAGACAACGCAATAGTGGTCCCATATATGACCTCCGGTATAGGACCCCTTGGTGTAATTCATAATGCAGGGATTTTGCTTGTATTGCGCGTGCCTCTCCTCTTTCTTCCGGCAGGTCCCCGTTACCAGAAATCTGATGATCGGGCTCATCCAGCATTCCTCCGATACACCTTTTATGGAGACTATATCATTTTCTTTGATTGACAGCGCTTGCAATACTTCGACTTTCACCTCCTTAGCTAGGTGTCCAAAGGCGACGGAGGCCAGTTTGCGGAGGGCATCTGCTTTCTTGTTCTTGCTTCGCGGGACGTGTGAGATACGACATTTTTTGAAACTACTGATCATGCTCTTTGCTTTCCCCAGGTAAAGCTTCATTGTTTTCTCTTTTGCGTCATAGGACCCGTTAATCTGGTTTGCAACCAGCAGTGAGTCTACATGAGCATGGAGTTTTTGAATTCCCATCTGCTTAGCCAACCTTAAGCCAGCCAATAATGCCTCATACTCTGCTTTGTTGTTGGAGATGTTAAAATCTAACCTTAAAGCATAGTTTATTTCCTCTTGCTCGGGTCCCACTAATATCATTCCGGCGCCCGACCCTTCATCGTTTGATGCGCCATCAGTGTGCAAGCACCATTCCTTGTCATCCTGACTCATGGCTTTTTCGTTGATGTTGTGACCCTCTTTCTCCTGCGGCATCTTTGTCAAAAAATCAGCTACAACCTGGCCCTTGATTGCAACCCTTGTCTTGTACTCTCTTTCGAAAACTCCCAACTCGATAAGCCATTTTGCTAACCTCCCCGATATCTCTGGCCTTCTCAGTATTTGTTGTATGGGTTGGCTAGTCCAGACCTTAATTACATGGGCCTGAAAATACCTTTGCAATCTCCTGGAAGCATACACTAAAGCAAGAGTTAGTTTTTCCATAGGTGAATACCTGGTTTCTGGGTCTTTGAGAGCCCATCTGATGAAATAGATCGGGTCTGTTCTCCATCTCTGTTTGTCATCAATTCTACGCTTACAGCTTCTTCTCCAGCAGACAAGTATACCACCAGTCGTTCCTTAGGGAAAGGAGCCACTAGCCTAGGCAGGTTGCTTAAGTATACTTTCATTTGCTGAAATGCTGCTTCTGCTTCCTTTGTCCATACAAAATCCTTCTTGCTCAAACAGTTGCGTAAAGTGGTCATGAAAGGTAAAGCGCGCTCCGCATGTTTTGACAGGAACCTGTTCAGAGCTACCAGGTGTCCATTAAGTGTCTAAACCTCTTTGACGGATTCGAGTGATGGCATGTTGAGGACAACTGCTACCTTCTCAGGGTTAGCTTCCAACCCCTTCTTTGTCACAATCACCCCTAGAAACCTCCCCTCTTCTACTCCAAATGAACATTTCTTGGGATTTAACTTCATATTGATTGTCTTCAAAGTTTGAAAAGTCTCGGCGATATCTGCGAGCAAGGGTTCCTCGTCGTGACTTTTTATCACCACATCATCTGTAAGGCCCCGTTCACAGCACACTTACAGCTGGTCAATCGTCGCACATAAAACATATAATTACATTAAATTTAATAAACATTGCAGCGGAAACATTAAAATAATTTTCATTTCAATGTAAATGCCTTTGCAAGTTAATACAACATTCGTTACAAAACATCGTTTGTTCGCATTACAATGCAAAAACATTAAACAAAAGAATGCCATCCAAAATGAGCCGAGTAGCCGCCCCGTGCCATCCTCAGCAACCTTACCTGCCAAGTGGAAACACATAAAAGTCAGCGTTGCTGAGTGAGTTCTAGTTTTACAATATAAAACATACTTTATCTTTTGTTTAAAACCGTTCTTTACTTTCTTTCAAATCATACCAGGCTTTAGAACGTGATCACACATCGTACGTACACATAGATAATAGTTATTATCTTCATCATCGTTCATTTCGTACGTTTATTATCTTTCATTTCCATCTGGGTCCTGTCATGTGCTTAACCCTCCTCTAGAGCACCAAGCAATTCATCTAGGGTTAAGCGACAAGGACCCCATACATATGGTCAATCACAAAGATTGAACCCCTGTGTGCATCCTCATGGGGTACTTAACCCGCACACCGTTGAGCTGACATCCCTCATTGGGTGTGAACCTCCATACATATGCTTAATCACACTGATTAAGCCCTAGTGTGCATCCTCATAGGGTAGCTAACGCGCACACGGTTGAGCTAACACCCCTCATTGGGTGTGAACCTTCATACATTTGTTTGCAAGCCTTTCTTACTTTCGTTCATTCATTAATGCATGCATTCTTTCATTACGTTGCTCTTTTCATTATCTTCCACTTTACGTAACATAATACTTTTCATTTCATTCATTAACATTCAACGCAAAGTCACGGGAAAATAATCATACATAACAAGGAACATGAATATAAACATACAACATCACCGCACAAGGCACCATCATACATACATAACATACCACATACATACCGTCATGCATAAGCATCAATCATACATCATACATGCCCAACATAACATCTATGACCCCAAAAGTCAACTTACATGAACCCCCGGGAATCTCCCAAGTCAAAGCCTACATTTACCCTTTTCTCCCGAGAATCAGATAATAAACTAAGTTCATCCGGGTGCATGAGCCCTATTTGGGCGTATGGGCACCATTAGGTCGCATGGCCTTTCCAGGCACATGAGGACACTTAGGCGTATGGACACTATGGGGCGAATGGACACTTATGCGTATGGAGAGCTTCCAAACGCATGAACACTCAGGCGTATGGACCCTCAGTCGCATAGCCTTCAATCGCATGACTTTCGGTCGTGTGACCTTCAGTCGCATGACCATTCGGCCGTATGGCCTTCAGTCGTATAACCTTCAATCGCATGCTTTTCAGGCGCATGAACTTCAGTCGCATGACTTCCATGCGTATGAACCTCAGTCGCATGGCACCCATGCGCATGGACCTCAGTCGCATGCCTTTCGGCCGTATGGCCTCTAGTCGCATGCCATTTGGACTCATGGCTCTCAGTCGCATGAGCCCTAGCTGGTGCAGAATGCAGCCCTCCTTCGAACCCTAACTGCAAATTTCAGCCTCCGGCCCTTTCTAATCTATTCTACGCTAAAACCAACCATCCTAAGCCCTAGAAACACAACCACAACATCATTCAAGCATCACACTCCCAAACACGAGCCCCACCCGATCACACACATACACATATACATACATACAGGTTTTAACACCCCACACAACAAAACGGTTTCAGATGTGTTCCAGCCCCAAAATTAGTCAAAAATGTGTAAAAGAGGGGTCCAAGAACTCACATTAACAGCCCCTTCGGGTATAACTTCCCACAAACCCGCTTGACTTTGACTTTGCACTTGATTCTTCAAGAAACCCTAGCTTTTGCCCCTTTTTCTCTCTCTCTTTATCCTTGGCTGAATGGAATGGTGAATGGAATTAGGGAATGGGCTGCCACCCCTTTTACCCACTCTTCCAAACCTTTTCTTCTTTTGGCAAGATTGGTCCCTCAACTCGGACTTTATTTCGTTTCTTTCTTTTCTTTCTTTTTTCTTCTTTCTTTGGATTCAAAGAAAATAACCGGGAGTTACAAGTCCACCCCCTTATATAGGTTTCATCGCCGAAACCTGTTATTCCTGGAATAAACGTGGGTAATGCTGTCTCATCTCTTATTCAGTCTCCCACGTAGACTCAAATCCCTTTCTGTGCTTCCACTGTACGCGCACAAGTGGGACCACTTTATTCCTCAATTTCTTCTCTTTACGATCGATGATCGCCACTGGTTGCTCCACGTAATTGAGCCGTTCTTCCACCTCGATATCCTCCAGTGGTACAACCATATCTTCATCTGCTAAACACTTTCTCAAATGAGATACATGGAATGTCGGATGAATTCAACTTAACTCCTTTGGTAATTCTAGTCTATAGGCCACCTCTCCTACTCGAGCGATGATTCGGAAAGGCCCTATGTACCTCGGGCTCAACTTGCCCCGCTTTCTGAACCGAATGATATCCTTCCAAGGTGAGACTTTCAAGATAACTCTATCACCCACCTGGAACTCAATCGGTCTATGTCCTTTATCAGCATACGACTTCTGTCTGTCTTTGGCTGCCTTCATAAAGGCTTTGATCCTTTCTAGCTTCTTAGTCGTAGCCTCGATTACCTCGACGCTCCCTAACTCCTTCTGACCAATGTCACCCCAACAAACAAGAGTTCTACACCTCCTACCATATAGCATCTCATAAGGAGGCATACCAATACTGTCATGATGACTGTTGTTATATGAGAACTCAGCTAACAGTAAGTGGTCATCCCAACTTCCTCCAAAATCAATGACGCATGCCCGAAGCATATCCTCCAGCGTCTAAATCGTCCTTTTTGATTGACCATCCGTCTGAAGATGATAAGCCGTGCTAATATGTAACCTCGTCCCCATTGCGTCGTGGAATTTCTTCCAAAATTTAGATGTAAACCGGGTGTCACGATCAGACACAACGGACACCGGCACACCATGACGAGTCACAATCTCCTTAATGAACAGATCCGCCAAGCTCTCAGATGAATATGTCTCGCGAATCTGTAGGAAGTGAGCACATTTTGTCAAACGATCAACAATGACCCATATAGTATGATACCCTCGCGCGGTACGTAGCAACTTCATAATAAAATCCATGGTGATGTGCACCCACTTCCACTCCGGTATATCCAAAGGTTGGATCTTCCAATACGGCTTTTGATGCTCGGCCTTCACTTGTAAGCAAGTAAGGCATTTACTCACATACTCTACCACATTACGCTTCATACCCGACCACCAATAATCTTTCTTCATGTCTTGATACATCTTTGTAGCACCGGGATGAATAGAGTACCGAGTCTTATGAGCTTTATTCATGATCTTCACATATAGATCCCCAAAACGAGGAATCCACATCCGCCCGAATCGGGTTCTAAAACCGAGTGTGTTTTCACCCAACTCCGCAACCAGTCCTCTCTTTCTTCGGAGTTAAGAGGATCTTCTTTCGATCCCTCATCCTGAAACTCCTTAACTTGCTTCATCACATCCGAGGTCATGATCAACTAGTAAGCTTTTACCCGAATCGGCTCGGGTCTCTCCTTTCGGCTAAGGGCATCCGCCACCACGTTGGCTTTGCCCGGATGATAATGGATCTCGCAATCGTAGTCTTTTATGAGCTCCAACCATCTCCTTTGTCTCATGTTCAATTCCTTCCGCTCGAAGAAGTACTTCAAGCTCTTGTGGTCAGTGAATATGGTACACTTCGTCCCATATAGGTAGTGCCTCCAAATCTTTAACGCGAAGACCATGGCTGCTAGCTCCAAATCATGAGTAGGATAGTTAACCTCATGAACTTTCAAATGTCGGGATGAGTAGGCTATGACCTTTCCTCTCTACATTAACACACACCCCAACCCCAAGTAGGAAGCATCAAATAAACCACCAAATCCTCATTTCCATCGGGTAACGACAAAACAGGAGCTTGAGTCAACCTCGCCTTTAACTCCTCGAACGCCTTCTCTTGAGCTTGACCCCACACAAACTTCACATCCTTACGGGTCAAATTGGTTAGTGGAGAAGCGATCTTAAAGAAGTCTTGAATAAACCTTCGGTAATAGCCCGCAAACCCAAGAAACTATGAATCTCGGATGGCGTCTTTGGAGACTTCCATTGCATCACCGCCTCCACCTTTTCCGGGCCACCATAATTCCTTCAGGATTCACCACGTGACCCAAGAACTGAACTTCACGTAGCCAGAATGCACACTTGGAGAACTTGGCATACAACTTCTCCCTTGTCAACGTCTCCAACACCTCTCGAATGTGATCAGCATGCTCTATCTCGCTCTTCGAACAAATCAGGATATCATCAATAAACACGATCACTGATATATCCAACATTGGCTAACACAGTCGATTCATCAAGTCCATAAAAGCAGCTGGCACGTTGGTCAAACCAAAAGACATAATGATAAACTCGTAATGTCCATAACGTGTGCGAAAAGCTGTCTTAGGGATATCCTGCTCTTTCACCTTCAGCTGATGGTAGCCCGATCGAAGATCTATCCTTGAGAACCAACTGGCACCTTGAAGTTGATCAAACAAATCATCAATTCTCGGTAACGGGTATTGATACTTCACTGTCAGCTTATTCAACTCACGATAGTCGATACACATCCTCATGCTACCGTCTTTCTTCTTCACAAACAAGACCGGAGCACCCCAAGGAGAGATAATCGGTCTAATGAACCCCTTCTCAAGCAACTCCTGCAATTGTTCCATCAACTCTTTCATCTCAGTAGGTGCCAACTGATACGGTGCCTTAGCAACAGGTTGGGCTCCTGGTATCAAGTCAATCTGAAATTCGATCTCACGGTCAGGTGGCACTCCTGGTAAGTCTTCGGGAAACACGTCTGGAAGTCACACACAACCGATACCTCAGATAGTTGTGGTGTTAGCGTATCTACATCCTTTACGCAGGCCAAGTAGGCACTACATCCACACCTCATACACTTTCCCGCCACCGCCATTGAAATCACTTTCGGAATCGTAGTGACCCGATCACCATAAGCCGTAACCGAACTCCCGTCAGGCGCTGTCAAACAAATATCTTCTTGCGACACACAATGTTCGCCTCGCAGTCCGCTAACCAATCCATCCCAAGAACTACATCGAAACAACCTAAGGTCATCACGAATGGTCTAACAGGAAACTTGTGACCTTCTAATTCCACGTCACAGCCTTCTATCATCTCAGAAAATCCTGGTAGACTTACCTATGGCAGTTTCTACATCAAAGGGCGCATCAGCTCTCCTATTACTAATAGGCAGTTTAGCACATAAAGCAGTAGAAATAAAACTTTTACTAGCACCATAATCGAATAACACAGAGGCTAAAGTTTGGTTTACTAGAAACGTACCTGACACAACATCAGGGTCCGTCCTAGCCTCCTCCTGCGTCATCGTAAACGCTCTGGCGCTCGCCCTCTGTCCTTCTCCCCCAACCTTCTTCACTCCGGAACCTTCAGCCTTCAGCTTCTTGCAGTCCCTACTCATGTGACCACTTTCTCCACAGTTAAAACATCTGACCCCACAACAATCCCTTGCTATATGACCAGGCTTCCCACACTTGAAGCAAATGTTTGATCTCCATTTGCATTCTCCCGAATGCTCCTTCCCGCATTTGCCACACCTCTTCGATCCTGCACTAGATGTGACCGCACGGCGGTCATCCACCCATGCACTCTTGTTACACGTCGGGGCACCACCCCTACCAAACCTCTTCCCATTTCAATTCCGGTCACCACCACCCTTCTTGTTCACCTCGGCCACCACCACCTCTCGCTCATCATAAAATCTACCCGCCAAATCAACCGTCGACCTGAACGTGCTTGGCCGGGCAGCAATCATGTGCCTGCGAATATCCGCTGGCAAGCCCTGAATATACCTTTTGATATTTCGCGATAGAGGCGTCACTTGATCCGGCACCAGCCATGCCATCTCATTAAACTTGGTGGTGTATTGTTGATGTATCATTGTTCCGCCTCCAGCTGCAGGAATTCCCTTTCCACCTTATCCATTTCCCTGTGAGGACAAAACTCCTCAACTACCAGCTTCTTCAACTCAGACCACCTCATTCTCCCAATTACCTGACTACCCTCGGCTTGGACAATATTGTCCCACCAACACAGAGCCGAGTCCACAAACGAGTGGGCAGCAAACTTCACCTTCTGGTCTTCTCGGCACTCGCTGATATTCAGAACAGCTTCCATTTCCCTCACCCATCGGTGAGCAGCGGCAGCAGTGCCATTACCATCAAAAGTAGGGGGCTTACACCTTTGAAATGCCCCGTAGTTACAGCCTCGTGCCGCCTCCGGCGCAGACTCTTCTTCTTCCTCCTCTTCATCATCGGAGAGAACCGTTTCGGTCTCCGGCCCCTCCTGTCCTCCCGCGGACCTGTTCCTTTCCTTTCTCTCTCCTTCTCGTACAGCCTTTATCACTTCGGTCACCACAGACGGTAGGATTGTCTGCATGACCTGATGAACCTCCTCTACAACTGCCTCTTTCACTGAGGCCCTCAAATTCGCACTCTCATCTCCGCCCTCCGGATGAGGGGTCTCGGGTTCTTCAAGAACCACCTTTTCGACTCTAGGTCTTCCTCTTTTGGGTCGCGGTTCAGCACCACTTCCACCACGACCTCCACCACGCGAAGCTTTAGATGATCTACCACCGGCCATCCTCTAACACACTGAAAGATTCAAACACCAACACGGTCATTCAAGGGAACAACTCAGTTTATGTCAAGTATAGTAAGTCCCTAATTACAGTGGCCAGTTGTAATTAGCCACTTACTTTACTCTTCATACCCCAAGCATTACCTATCCTGACTACATCAGCATCTAAATCTACATACAACACATAAACCACATAACATGCGCACGTAATACCGATTAACATTAAGAAAATACCTGATGGCATGTAGCTACTCAGATTGGCATCCCTTCCCTTTCCGTCCCATTTTCAGTTTAAGTTAAGGTTTATTTTGAAAATTTACCCGTTTCACTTAAACTTTGGCTCTGATACCAACTTGTAAGGCCCTGTTCCCGGGACACTTACAGCTGGTCAATCGTCGCACATAAAACATATAATTACATTAACTTTAATAAACATTGCAGCGGAAACATTAAAATAACTTTTCATTTCAATGTAAATGCTTTTGCAAGTTAATACAACATTCGTTACAAAACATCGTTTGTTCGCATTACAATGCAAAAACATTAAACAAAAGAATGCCATCCAAATGAGCCGAGTAGCCACCCCGTGCCATCCTCAGCAACCTTACCTGCCAACTGGAAACACATAAAAGTCAGCGTTGCTGAGTGAGTTCTAGTTTTATAAAATAAAACATACTTTATCTTCCGTTTAAAACCGTTCTTTACTTTCTTTCAAATCATACCAGGCTTTAGAACATGATCACACATCGTACGTACACATAGATTATAGTTATTATCTTCATTTCGTACGTTTATTATCTTTCGTTTCCATCTAGGTCCTGTCATGTGCTTAACCCCCCTCTAGAGCACCAAGCAATTCATCTAGGGTTAAGCGACAAGGACCCCATACATATGGTCAATCACAAAGATTGAACCCCTGTGTGCATCCTCATAGGGTATTTAACCCGCACACAGTTGAGCTGACATCCCTCATTGGGTGTGAACCTCCAGACATATGCTTAATCACACGGATTAAGCCCCAGTGTGCATCCTCATGGGGTAGCTAACCCGCACACGGTTGAGCTAACATCCCTCATTGGGTGTGAACCTCCATACATTTGCTTGCAAGCCTTTCTTACTTTCGTTCATTCATTAATGCATGCATTCTTTCATTATGTTCCTCTTTTCATTATCTTCCACTTTACGTTACATAATACTTTTCATTTCATTCATTAACATTCAACGCAAAGTCACGGGGAAATAATCATACATAATAAGGAACATGAATATAAATATACAACATCACCGCACAAGGCACTATCATACATACATAACATACCACATACATACCATCATGCATAAGCATCAATCATACATCATACATGCCCAATATAACACCTATGAACCCAAAAGTCAACTTACATGAACCCCCGGGAATCTCCCAACTCAAAGCCTACATTTACCCTTTTCTCCCGAGAATCAGATAATAAACTAAGTGCTTCCTGGTGCATGAGCTCTATTTGGGCGTATGGGCACCATTCAAACGCATGGCCTTTACAGGCGCATGAGGACACTTTGGCGTATGGACACTATGGGGCGAATGGACACTTATGCGCATGGAGAGCTTCCAGACGCATGAACACTCAGGCGTATGGACCCTCAGTCGCATAGCCTTCAGTCGCATGACTTTTGGTCGTGTGACCTTCAGTCGCATGACCATTCGGCCGTATGGCCTTCAGTCGCGTGACTTCCATGCGTATGAACCTTAGTCGCATGGCACCCATGTGCATGAACCTCAGTCGCATGCCTTTCGGCCGTATGGCCTCTAGTCGCATGCCATTCGAACTCATGGCTCTCAGTCGCATAAGCCCTAGCTGGTGCAGAATGCAGCCCTCCTTCGAACCCTAACTGCAGATTTCAGCCTCCGGCCCTTTCTATTCTGTTCTAGGCTACAACCAACCATCCTAAGCTCTAGAAACACAACCACAACATCATTCAACCATCACTTTATTTCGTTTTACCCACTCTTCCAAACCTTTTCTTCTTTTGGCAAGATTGGGAAAGGGGAATGGGATGCCAACCCCTTTTATCCACTCTTCCAAACCTTTTCTTCTTTTGGCAAGATTGGTCCCTCAACTCGGACTTTATTTCGTTTCTTCCTTTTCTTTCTTTTTTCTTCTTTCTTTGGCTTCAAAGAAAATAACCAGGCATTAGATCATCGACATAGATTTCGATGTTTCTCCCCGTCTGCGGTAGAAAGGCTTTATCCATTAATCGTTTGTACGTTGCCCCTGCATTCTTCAAACCAAACGGCATCTTTATAAAGCAAAAGATGCCAACATCTGTGTAAAAAGCAGTCTTGTCCTCGTCCTCAGGTGCCATTTGCACCTGGTGGTATCCATTGAAAGCATCAAGGAAACATTTTAGAGGGAAACTTGCTAAGGAATCCACCTTCAGATCAATATATGGGAATGGATAGAAATCCTTAGGACATGCGTTGTTAAGGTCTTTAAAGTCGATGCTCATCCTCCACGTGTCGTCGCTTTTCTTTACCATTACCGGGATAGCCACCCAGGTTTGATAGCGTACCTCTCTAATAATACCCGCCTCAAGTAGCTTCTTGACTTCTTCAACCACAGCCCGACTTCGTTCTAGGCCCATGTGTTGATGCTTCTGGGCAACTGGCTCTTTCGACGATCGTGTGTTCAGCTTATGCTCCGTCGTGTTACGGAGAACACCCTTCATGTCAGTAGGTTGCCATGCGAAAACATCCAAGTTGTGTTGCAGCAGATGACGAAGTTGTTCTTTAGTGGTATCTCCCAACTGTCCCTCGATGGTGATTTTCTGCTCTGGGAAGAGAGGGTTAATTACTCACTTTTTCAATGTTAGGCATACTGGCTTGTCTTCTCCGGCTGCTATTCCTGGGGCAATTGCCTTTACATCTTTGCACTCTTTGTTGGAATACACAGTGACAACCCTATTGGGGGTGGGGAATTTAATTGCGAAATGGACTATGGATATGACCGCTCCCAGCATGCACAAACCCGGCCTTCCAAGTAAGACATTGTGAGATGACTCCGACCGCACAACCAGAAAAGTCATGGTGACCTCCAGCCATCCTGTGTTGGTACCTATCGCGATCGACAGTTGTATCTGGCCTAGGGTCTCTACCACCTCTCCTGCAAAACTGATGAGTTGGTGTGTCCTTGTTTCGAGGTTTCTTTTAATTTCCTCATCGAGCTGCAAAAAACAGTGTTCGTATATAATTTCTGAACTACTCCCACTATCTACATATATTATGTGTACCTGATGTCCTGTGATGATGGCCGAAATTGTAAGAGGGCCATTGGCAAAGCTCCCACCATGTATTGGAGGGAATGAAATTTCTTGTGCCATCCAAGGTTCCATGTGGTCAGAATGAGCTTGATGCTACACTCTGCGACCCTCATCATGAATATCTCCTTCCTTTTGTCTCTCGTTTGAGGTGCTTTCTTTAACTCTCTTAACAGGTGTGCGAGCTTTTCGGTTTTTATCGTCAGCTCGATCTGTCGTTTTAACGAGAAACAGTCATCTGTCGCATGCTCGTTTTCTTTGGGGAATTCACAGTGCTTGCTTGTGTCTCTTTTTACTCCTGCCTTCCGTGGTGTGGGCTTGGTGAAGTTGATGTTTTCTGTAGCTAGGATTTTGCTTGGGGTTTTAATCAAAGGTGGGAGGGTCACATTGGGACCCTGCGGGTTCCGGATTGGGGGTGTGAAACGAGGTTGAAAAGATGGGTTTCGCTGGGGGTATCGCGGCTGGAAAAATGGTTTCTCCCATGACCTCGAACCTCACAGTCTCTTCTGCGGGTCCTACACAGGGGACACGAGTTTCTTTGGAGTCCTATCTTTCAACTGCTCGCACGCCTTCTTTCCCCTGACAAATGCCTTGGCTCTCTCCAACATCTCGTCCACTGTCTTTGGAAGGTGTTCATGGAATCTTTCTACTAACTGGTCATTTCTTACTCCGTGGATGAAGGCTGAGATTCGGATCGTTTCCCCGGCTCCTCGGACCTACATGCTTTCTTTTGAATATCTTGTGATAAAGTATTCAATGGACTCACCATCGCCTCTCTTGATGTTATGCAACTCTATCGGGTCCTTGGAGGTCAACCTTTGTTGACTGAAATTCCTCAGGAAATCCTCCTCCAACTCCTCAAAGCTACCAATCTCTCCGACTGGAAGGCTGTCAAACCATACCCTAGCTGCACCAGTCAGGGTCTGAGCAAACATGTGACACCATACAGGGATTGACCACTTCTCTACCTCAGCAGCGCCTATGAAGATTGCAAGATGATCGTCCGGCTCTCCCACGCCGTTGTACTTCTCCACGTTGGATGGCATCTTGAGTTTTGGAGGAAAGGTGAATTCCGCTATTCTTGGTATGAACTTGGACCTGGCTCGCGCCGTCGATGGTCGGTATGGCTTGCTGAAATCATCGTCGGCTCCCACCTTCTCTCCGATTATGGTGGCGCCTTGGTTCATCTTTGCCCTTGAATCGTCTTCGACGTTCTTTATCTTGTCTCCTCGGCTATCCTCTCCTTCCTCACGATTCCTTTGCTCTGGGGTCTCCTCGTACTCTAGACGTGTTCGGATTTCTCTAAGGCGTCGTTCCCTTTCTTCCTGTCCCAACATGGAGAGGATTTGCTCTCGGTTTTTGTTGATGAACTCCGGGGTAATGACATTACCACCGTTGTTGTCATCCCCTGCGGTGGTTCCCAACGCGGAGGTGGTGGTGTGTGGATTTTCGGTATCGCTAGCATTCTTGTGGTGAGGGGTTCCTTGACCTGAATCCATGGTGGTTTTTTGGGTAACATCTGGGTCCCACGGATGGCGCCAAATGTTGCTACACAAATCTTAATCAAGAGATTAAGGCTTAGGAGCAGTGCGAGAATGAGGCTTTTACCAAGGATCAGGCTAGAACTTAGTCTGGACTTCGGCTGACAGGAGGGCGTTAGGAAGTGGGCTGCAGCCGGGCTTGGCTTCGGCTAAGCAGAGTATCTGTGAGACAAAAACAACACCGTGAGCCTCGCCTTGGGTAGAAAGAGTTTCTCCTAGAGACCACACTCCATCGTGAGAATAAGTATATATATCGAGAGAATTCGAAAAGGGAGATTAATAAGTAGCTAATTGGTATTGAAAGTGTTGAGAGAATATATGTTCTACCTGTGGAGTGAAAGTAGTATTTATAGTGCTTGTGGATGGGAACAAGATATGACATGGTTCTATCCTTGGAAGTCTGTGGTCAACAACATGAGCCTGAAATCCCCTAGTCAGGAGGTTTTATACCTTTCTGATGCAAAGGGTTTCTGACTTGGAATTAATGTCATTTGTCTTTGTAGTTGACTTTGGATGTTTGTGGGCTACTCTGAACCTCTACTTGAGTCAAGTTTTTGGCTTTGTGTGTTTTGTTGTTATGTGTTCCTTTTCTTATTTCTTTGTAACGTTCTTCCGTTATCATACTTCTGTGAAGATTTTCTAAGTGTTAGACATGAGATCTCAGGTTGCGTTGTGTTTCGGCATTGATCCTTAGCCGCGGCTTTGGGCTTATCCTCCCAGTCGCGGTTTGGGCTTATCCTCCCCTCATTCGCGGCATGGCCTTTTGCCCCCCTAAGCCGCGGTTCGGGCTTTTGCCCCCTTAAGCCGCGGTTCGGGCTTTTGCGCCCCTGAGCCACGGCTTGGTTCTGTTGTGGACAGGGCGGATCGTTTGAGCCGCGGCTATATATCGTTTTCTTTCTCGGCTACGGTCAACGCTGAGAGTGTGACCTTGTTCTCATCGCTCTTGTTCGGTTAGCTTTGGGGTGATACCCCTTCAAATATGTTGTTTAATATTCATAGTAAGAGCTATTATGTCGGCAATAAATTTAGGAGTTACAACTCAAATGAAATTCTTGCAATTCATTTACTTATACCGTCACTTTGTGGCCATAAGGTTATTTGCTACTGATATGTACTTGGATGCATGCTTGGTACTCTCATCATGTTCTATGATTAGTGAGGTTTCTGAGGTGACTGAAGTTACTCATGGAGATGAGGGCCTAGACGAGTTGACTTTGCTTCTTACAAGTGATCGATACTCCAGCCAATGTTCTTGAGGTTTGGTTTCATGCCATCATGGGCGATCCACCCATAAACAATCTAACTCGTTGGTAAGATTAAAAAGAACAAGCAAGTTATTGTGTTGGTTAATGAGGCAGTACACATGATAAGTTCACACATCAGTCCTTGGGTACCAAGTTTGGGTTGCATGTTAACCGGATGCAAGTTAAAAAAAGGCCCATATCACCCTAGCTTCTAACATTTACTTGAACAATTTCGTGGGTATTTCAACACACTACAAGGAAGAAGACTAATAGCGGCGACAGATTTCGCCGCTATTAGTGGGGTTTGTCGCCGCTAATGAGTCGCTGCTATTGGGAGCCTCCGGTTGGGTTAGTGTTCTTGTTGAGAAATTCCTTATTGGGAGAAAACTCAAAATATAAGTGTTGGAATTTTATACACAAAATAATTATATTTATGTATTTGTTATATAAATAGTTATTTATTTATTGGTTTAAGTTCTTGTTTTGTAACGAAGTACTATACCGTGTCCAAACTGAAGCTAAGATAAATTAGATATCGATACTCGAAGTTGAGTGGTCGGAATGAAGAAATTGAAACTTTGGTGATTATAGTAGGAAATTGTTGATATTTCTTGCATAATGCTAATAAAGCCATGTATTGATTAACATGGATGTTTTATGTTTTAAACAAGTCTTTAATAAATATTAGAGTAAATTACATGGACTGTCCCTATGATCTTGCCAAAGTTTTGAATTTGGTCTCCGAAGTTTAAAATCTACGCGTATGTAAGGTTCATATAAGGCTGATGCACCCAAAACATCCAAAGTCTTTCCTGCATGCATGCATAGAAGTACAAGAGTAGAGATGCTTCGGAAGTTTTACACCATGCACTAGAAAATATTCTAAGTGTAAAATCTTCTGAAGCCAAGACCAACATCTTCTGAAGCCAAAAGTGAAGTCTTCCGAAGCTTCAAAGACAAAGTCTTCCGAAGCCACGAAGTGAAGACTGATTTCTTCCAAAGACTTTTGAATACATGCTTTATCTGATGTACTTTCCATAAAGCTAGACCACCTTTCCGCTGCAACTCTATTCAGTCACCAACTTACATGAGTTGGTGAAAAGGTCCATGCTTTTGGTAACTGTACATTGAGGTCTTGAGTATGTGCTTTCTACTTTATGTACTTATCCTTTTTGTAATATATTAGGATGTGAGCTATGACATGTCATAGTCAGTAGTGAAAAGTCAATCTGTCTTTTGACTCTACATTTGATTTTGTTATTGTCTAGTCTTATGTATCCAGCTGGCCTTCAAAGTATGGCCGGCTGTAGGATGTAGTATAAAGTATCTCAGGTCCTTGTAACTTTCTTTCTATGCTTTGTAATACTTGTAAAAATATACAACATTCTTGAAGACCATACACTTGTGTTGTTTGCATCTTGTTCTAACTCATATTTTACTTGTGTTCTTAGTATCAAACTCATAAGTTACCAGTTCCCTATTTGATCTGTTAAGTGTTCTAAAGATCTCTCCTCATTGTGTTGTTGTGTTATAAGTGATCACCCTTAAACGGTTCTGCAGCGTATGATCCTTAACATTGTATTTCTCTTTCATCTATGATCTTTAAGTCAGTTCATTAACAATTAGTAGAGTTAAAGTTGTCAAAATGATCATTTTACCCAATGGCCATCCATACAATTTATTTTTTAAACCATATACATACCCATACAATCACACATATAATATATGTGTGTATTAGATTGACGTTTATTTTTTTAGAGTAAATTACACAAATGGTCCCGGTGATTTAGTTAAAATTTTGGATTTCGTCCTTAAAGTTTTAAAAATTACGAATATAGTCCCTAATGCTATAGTTATCTTCATCAATGGTCCCTACTCTGTTAGTTTAGTTAGTGATGTTAAATTTATCAGAATAACTATTTTACATATAGGGATCATTAATGTAATTTCATTTTATTATAATTTTTTATTATAAATATGCTTATAATTTAATACACAAATAAAAAAATATTTTAAAAATTTCTTCTTTTAAATGTTTGGTTTATAAATTTTTTTAAACCAATATGCGGGTTTTTTAAATCTTTTTAAAAATGTCTTCTTTTATAAAGACGTTTAAAACATAACTGTTTTTAAAAAATGTTTAAAAAACTTAGAATTTGTTTTAGAAAAGATGTTTTAAAAAATGAATGGTTTAAAAAACAAATTTAGAAAACCAACCAGTTTACAAAATAAAAAAGTTTTAGAATGACGTATAAAAACGAACGGTTTGAAAACCGAACATTTTAAGAAACACGTTTTTAAAAAGTTTTTTTTGTGTATTTAAAACGTGTTTTTTTAAATAATAATCTTATTAAAAATCAAATTATAAAAATAATATAAAAAAAAAAAACTTTGAAAAACAAAAAAAATATAAATTTTCTTAAATAAAAATAATACTATAGTTTAAAAGGTAAATTAAATAGATGGCTAATGCGAGTAAAATGATAATTCTTACAATATTTAACATCACTAACGGTTAACTAACAGACCTAAGGAACATATATGAAAGAGAAAGAAATGTTAGGGACTATATTCAAAGATTTTAAACTTTAAGGATTAAATCCAAAATTTTAACATAACCACAAGGACCATCCATGTAATTTACTCTTTTTTTTATTTTTCAAAGTGGCTTATTTTATTTTTTATTTTTATTTTTTTATTTTTTCAATATTATTAAACAATACATTTTCAATACACAAATAAAGCTTTTAGAAACGTGATTTTAAAAATTGTTTGGTTTTCAAGTTTCAACCCTCTATTCTTGAACCATTTAAATTTTGTAAAACAACTCATAAAAACCGTGTATGTTTTCTATTAAAACCTTATATTCTTAGGGCTGTACAAAAAGTTCGTAACTCGAAGCTCGCCTGAAGTTCGCTCGAAAAAACCTCGAAAAAAGCTCGGCTCGAAAAAAGCTCGAATCTAAACGAGCCGGCTCAGCTCGGCTCGAATTCTAAACGAGCCGAACTCGAGCCAGGGTTAGCTCGGTTCGAGCTCGGCTCGTGGCTCGGCTCGTTGGCTCGGCTCGTGGCTCGGTGCATATAATATATGTATATATATATTTATATAGTATAATTATTATATTATTATTACTACTACTACTATTATTATGATTATTATTTTTATATTAGGATTTTAAAAATGTTTTCTTAAAAATAAAAATAGATTCTTTTTTAAAACATTAAGTATTTTGTTTAAAATATATATTTGGATAGTAAATTGTTTATATTCAAAATAATAATTTTTGTTCCCATAAATACGGAGTACCCAACAAAATGTAAAAACCCTAATATATATTTTTTGTGTTTTCATATAAATTAATGTGAAAAATTAAAAAAAAAATTTTAAATCGAGCCGCCTTGAACGAGCCACGAGCTGGCTCGAGCTTTTCACGAGCCGAACTCGAGCCGGTGTTTTGAGCTCGTTAAAAATTTTCGAGCCGGCTCGGCTCGGCTCGATAAGCTTGGGGCTCGAGCTCGAACCCATCCTGGCTCGGCTCGGCTCGGCTCGTTTACAGCCCTATATATTCTTGAACGTCTTTATTAAAATTATTTAACTTTATAAATCTTCCTTTCATAATTAATAAGATATTAAAATACTGGATTAAAAGATATTGACAAAGAAATGATTTTGAAAGACAAAAAAATAAACGTCAATCACATGGATGGTCTTTGGGTAAAAATAAACGGATGTTCTTTCATAATAAACGTCAATTATATGTGTGTTATTGTGTGTGGATGTAAATAGTTTAAAAAATAAATTATATGGATGGTCTTTGGGTAAAATGGTCATTGTGATAACTTTAACCCTATTAATTGTTAATTAACTGATTTAGGGACCATAGATGAAAGAAAAATGCAATGTTAAGGACCATATGTGCAAATTTTAAACTTCAAGGACCAAATCCAAAACTTTGGCAAGATCATAGGCACCATCCATGTAATTTACACTAAATATTATGAATGTTTATTATGGATCATAATTGGTACTAAACATGTTATGAATAAAATAAGAGTTTTAATTTGATCTCATTAAATATTTCATAAATCAAATGAAAGTTTTAATTGTAAATCATAAAACTCATATTAATGTAAAGTATTTAGCATGAGTATATAACTAAACTCATGATGAGAAAAAAAAAAAAAAGAAATTTATTTTCTTTAGTGTCAACAAATTATATAGAAATTTAGATAGGAACATTATCTAAATTCTTTTTCCTATATCATCATATTTAACCTTTTTTCATATAACATCATAAAACATATTTTACCCGGTTATCTCTCGGGCCCGAGGCACTCTCCGGTAGTACATATTACTTTGGCTGTTGTACCCTGAGAGACACATACGTTGTCTTGAGTAAAGACGTGAAATCTATTTTAAGGGACACGTGTCTAATACGATCCTCAGACACAACTGTCAATCTTTTGTTTGTTAATTGTTTCTGTCAAGGGGTATATGAAGATTCGAACGCGATAAAGGCTCATGTCAGTAATACTATATGAAGACTCTTTGGAGTATACACTAAAGACGGATGTTCGAATCAAGTTTTGTACATAAATATTGTTTATATTTATTTTTGTAGTCGTATTTGTAAACGATATTGTACTAGAATATTTCCCATGGCAACCGAGAGTATCATTGGAACTACTATCTTTTAATATAAAAGATTAAATTACTATTTTGGCCCCTGAGTCAAGGCATTTAACCCTATCAGCCAAAAAGAAATCTTTTGACATACAACCCCTAAGTTTGCTATCCGTAGCCATTTAGACCCCTTATAACAACGCCGTCTAACTCATTTCGTTAACACCCATCACGTACCCCTCACATGAGGGGCATTTCAGTCATTTTATCTGTCTTTTGTAGTCAACTTCTTCAGTTAAAGTTAAACTGAACCCTTCACATTCTCACACACGAACAACGAAGATTGTGATATAATTGTTGGAGCTCTTTCGAAGATTAGCATTAGTCTTTTTGTTTTTGTTTTTTGTCATAGTATAGGGACTTATTGTGTAAATATATGTTCCTTAGTTTTCATTGTTAGTATAAATAGGATATTATATGTATTTTGCAGGGTAAGAATCTGTTAGAACTTATGTTATTCACTGTGTACATTGTATCCACTTTGCATTTGCTATCAATGAAATTTCTATGAATTTTTGAAGTATTTGCATGTACTTGATTACTTTGTGCTTATAATTGATCATTGCATTACAATATCATCATAGATCGATCCATTTGAATCTATTAAATGGTATCAGAGCTTTCGGTTCAGTGATTTGAGCTTAATATCGACATTTTGAGCTCTGTGAATCACTTGAATCTGTGATTGATAGCAATTTGATCAATTAATTGTTGAATTCAGTTGTGTTTCATCATCATAAACATGAATTGAATCACAATTTGGTGTTTAACTCATTCAGATCTGAATTTTCATCAGATTTGTATGCGAAAGTTGTTCTTCATTTTTTAACTCAAATTCAATCAGAAAGCAGACTTATTGTTGTTAATTAAGAGAAATGATGAATTAGGATTGATTATCGGTCTATATTCTACCTTATTGGAAGTTTTTAGATCAATTGATCACGTTTTGAAGAAATTGATAAGATCAGGTTGTTATGAAAATGATGAATTAGGAGCTTGAAGTGTTAAAATCATCTGAAATTTGCTTAAGTGTTTAGGCGCATAACAACTATTTAGACGCTTTAGCACTGTTTAGGCGTTTCAGAGTTGGGCGTTTTGACACTGTTTGGGAGTTTTAAGACTATTTGGACGTTTTTGAAACTTAAGAATGAAGTTGTTGTTCCTTGGATACCAGAGACCCAGTTTAGGTGCTCCTTTGAGGTATCTAAGGATTCTCTTGGCAGCAACTAGATGAGACACCTTTGGAGCAGCCTGATATCTTGCACAAATACAAGTTGCAAACATGATATCAGGTCTACTTGCTGTGAGATACATCAGAGATCCAATAATTGCCCTATACTGATGTTGATCAGTATCCTCCCCCTTAGAGTCTGGACAAAATTGTGATTTCTGGGTATAGGAGTCTTTGCTGGCTTGCAATCTTTCATATCAAATCTTTCTAAGATGTCTTGAACATACTTAGATTGATTGATAAAGAACCATTCTTTCATCTGTTTTACTTGAATTCCCAAAAAAAGTCCATTTTTCCATGGAACTCATTTCAAATTTCTTCTTCATAATGCTCTCGAAGTCTTTACACATTTGATCATTTGATGAACCAAATATGATGTCATCAACATAGACTTGTACGAGCAAAATGTCTTTCCCAGACTTCTTATGAATAAACTCTTGTCAAACAATACCTTTGATGTAACCATTCTTCAGAAGAAACTAAGACAAAGTCTCATACCACAGCTTAGGTGCTTGATGCCAACCATATAGAGCTTTATCCAATTTGCACACATAGTTGGGGTTTGTGGGTCTTCAAATCCTAGAGACTGGCACACATAGACTTCCCTATCTATATCCCTATATAGAAAAGCACACTTGACATCAAACTGGTAGACCGTAAAGTTCTTGGATGTTGCATAAGCAAGAAGATCCTCACTGCCTCGAGTCTTGTAACATGTGAAAAGACATCAATGTAATCAATTCCCTCCTCTTGCGTGTACCCTTGAACTACCAATCTTGCCTTGTTTTTTATAATCAAGCCTCTATCATCTCTCTTGTTCCTGAATACCCATTTTGTGCTTATTGGTAGTTGACCGGATGGTAGTGGACATAGGTTCCAAACCTTTTGTCTCTTGAATTGAAGCAATTCCTCTTGCATTGATTCAACCCAACTACTATCCTTCAAGGCTTCTTCTACCTTCTTTGTCTCCATTTGAGATAAGAAACATGAGTACACGCAGACATTCCCATTGTGAGTTTGTCCCCTTGTTCTCACGCCCGTCAGAAACATCTCCAATGATGTTTTCAACTAGGTGAGTGTTATGAATCCTGAGCCTAGGAATTACATCCAGTTGCATGGATAGATCAATATTGGATAGTGTTGATACATATGTCCCTAGTTTATGTGCTTAATGTAAAAGTCTGTCATGGCTTACATATGTGTAATGAAATAATGTAATAATATATGATTTGTGCTTTGATGTTTACTTATATCTGATTCATATATATAACTTATTATATAGGTTTGAAGTTGTTATATGATGATTCATGCTAATGGACCATACTTATGGACCATACGCATGAATAGATCATGCTAATGACTTAGTCGCACGACTGAACCAGACGACTGGGTCAGTCGTACGAGTGAGACATGAGATTGACTCAGTCGCACGACTGAACTTTCAGTCGTGCGTATGAATCAGTCGCATGGGTCAGTCGCACGACTAAACCATGCTAATGGTTCAGTCGCGCGAATGAAGACTGCAAACCTATAAATACCACTTAATTCGTGAAAAACGTAACTTTAGACACAAACTCATAACCTAGTTGTCCAGAGCGTCCAGAAGCCTATTTCAAGTTTATAGTTCGCATCTGATCGTTTTCTACTCATTCTTAACGTTTCTTTAATCGTTAGATTGATCGGGATTGCGTTCTCACTTATTGGATCGCCAATCAAATAGGATTCCGTACTATTTGATCTGGTTTCACGCATTATCAGTTAGTATTCCGTACGTACACGGTCCTGACAAGTGGTATCAGAGCTTTAGCTTTTGATTTTGCGGGTGATTTGATTAGTCTTGGTGTAAAAATCAAGTTTTCATTCAAAAGAGTCACCTTTTTGAGTAAAACAGTATTTTCGACGTCTCCAGGTCTCAAAGTTTACGTTTTTCGGCATACGGCAGATTAGGGTTCTTGTAAAATCGTGTTTTTTGTCAAAGTGTCAAAACCTTCGATTTTGAAAAACAGCTGCCTTCAGTTGCACGAATAGCTCATTCGTACGGTTGAACCCATTCGCACACTTCATTCGTACGACTGAACCCCAGTCGTATCCTTCTTTCGCACGACTGAACCACTTCAGTCGTTTGAGTACATTCGCCTTGTCCATACGCACGACTGAATCCAAAGTACAAAGTTCATACAAATGGAAGATCAATTTTTAGCATTATCCTTTATTCGCACGATTGAAGTTGTCCTATTCTCAAAGTACAAAGTTCATACAAATGGAAGATCAATTTTCAGCATTTACTGTCGGGAAGGACTCATGCATCCAGAACCTTCTGCTTCTGGAGAATGAGGTTGGAAATCACAATAAACCGCCTAAGCTTATAACGTTGGATGACTATCCACAATGGAAACAACGGTTGAGATCTACCTAAATGGAGTGGACCCAAATCTCTAGACTTCTATAGAGATTGGTTACACGGTACCAGTAAGTGCAAATGGAGTAAAGTTGACTTTGGGTGGAATGAGCGAGGCTTAGAAGATTCTCTACAATGCTGAGAAGAAAGTTATGCTCTCTGATGACTCAGTCAATCCCGAAAGACATATTTCACCAATTTTCTGAGAACAAGCAGGCCAAAAAGTTATGGGATGCATTAGAGAAGCGGTACGAAGGGAATGCAACGTTAATGGCACTGAAGGCTAAGGCTCTCAAGAAGGAGTTCGATAATTTCTCTCCCATAGGAAAGAGAGCTTGGATGACATCATCGATAGGTTCTACCATCTTATGAGTGAGCTACGCACTCATGGTGTAACAACGTCTATGGAAGATAAAGTTTCAAGCTTTGCAGATGGGCTGCCTGAGAAATGAGATTCATTTGTGTCCAACTTGAGACAAAACGACATACTTATTACGTTGGACATAAAGACTTCATCTTGAAGCTAAGGGAGGAGGAATTGAGGATGAAGTACAAGTCAAAGAAAGGATCGTATGTTCAGAATCCTTCACTATATAACTCAGCTCCCACTCCAACTGGTTCAGGAGCACCACTTCAAACAGCGTCGTGTCCAGTTCTGCGGCTCCTTCCCAAATCACTGCTTCAGGACCAGAAACGTCAGGGTCATCAGGGACCCACTACATAGTGCCTGAAGCCAATACAACGAAGTTGAAGACTGTGATCTCGGTACTGTCACAGTGGAAGTTGCAAAGGAGCATATGGATCTTCTAGCAGTAGTGGTCCAATCATATGATGGTTTAGTTGCTGGGAAGATCGGAAATTGTCATCTTGCAGATGAAGACTACAAGCAGGTTGACAAGAACGAGCTGGAAAGAATGGATATCATGTGGGCTCTAGCTAGTGCAGTTAGACGAGCTAAAAAGTTTGTCAAAAAGACGAGGCAAAATCTAGTAGCCACAAAAGACACAACCTTTGGTTTTGACAAAACCAAAGTTACCTGCTTTAATTGTGGTGAAAACGGGCATTTCAAACGTGAATGTGTAAAGCCCAAGAAAACAGGTAACGGAAATCCATTCTCAACCTTCAACTATCAAGACAAAGACAGGAGTGGTACTACCTCTTCAAGCAAAGGGACAAAGGCCTTGACTGCTCAAGTGACGAAGGGCAGGACTGGACCTTCCGTTTGTGTCTCCGGGTGAATCAAACATTGCCCGTGTCGAGGGATTGGATGATGACTCTGCGAGTGAAGGTGAAATCACAATTGAACAAGTAATGTCAGATAACGAAGAAGCTGTGAATGTGGTAAATCACCTGGTTGAAGAACTCAGAGCGACATGTTCAGAATCTCTAGCATCCGAAGAGTCTAACTCTGCATTGATGGCTGACTCAACTGATTCTTCACAGGTAAGTACTAAAGACCAACTTTTTGCAAAACATGTTTGTATTGAATGTAACAAATTTAGAGAAAGCATTGATTTGAAATTTCTAGGTTATTAGACCATAACGATAACTTAGTAAATGATTTACAACTGTGCATAGAAGCTAATCGCATTTTAAAACAAAATGAGTGTAGTTACAAAGAAAAAAATAGAACTTTTAGGTAAACAACTAAGGGAAACCGAGTTTGTTGCTTTTAATTAAGCTAATGATATAAAGTTTTATTTAAACTCTTTGGAAGAAACAAAGAAAGAAAAAACAGTTTTGGAAGTCGAGGTTAATTCATTAAAACAAAAACTGCATAGTTGGGCTAGTTCTTCTCATATAATACAGAACTTAGTGAAAGAACAAAACAATGGGGAAGGTTTGGGATACAAAGTTGTGCGACCACCACATGAGATCCTTTTGAATACAAAATGTAGACCTATTAATAACAACCCAATTAAGGATCACGTGGTGTTTACTCCTCTAGTTAGTGATCCTGATTTCACAAGTAAGACTGTGAAATCTGACACTAAACTAAAGGAGGCTACTTTGAAAGCAAAAGGTAAAATACAAGTTGAGAATTTCAATAATGCATTCAAAAGGGTTAATGTAAGGTCAGATTCACCAACGTCCATTGCAGAACACAAACTGACTAAACTAGTTAACCACAAACGTATTAATCATCAAAGTCCAACCAAAGTGCAAGTTAAAGATGTTCAAAATGTTAAAACAATTCAGTTTGTTAATAAGGATGAAACATCTAAAAGAGCAGTGACATAACCAAACCAGAAACAATTCACACCTTCACTAAACTCAACATCACACAAAAGTGTTTCTCAATCTGTAGAAGGGAGATCTTACTACAATTATAGAAAACGAGGACATATTTCCCCTAATTGTCCTTATTATCAGATGCCCAAAAAGAAAATTGAACTTTTTGATGCTAAACCAAGTTCTTCTAAAACAAGATCTAACACTCCACCTAAAAGTGTTAGTGAACCTAAAGTTCAAACCATAAGTCAGGTGTCTGTTTACCACAAACAAGCCTTACACAAAATTGGTTATGGAAAGAAAAGTCAAGTCGATTGTCTGATAATGAAAACAATAAGAAGAATGATATGCCCTCACCCTCAAATGGACAGTGGGTTGAGTTTATGATGTGTGATTCCTCTGGGTCACCCAAGCCAGTTAAGGTTTGGGTCCTAAACCTAAACTGATCATTTCCTTTTAATGTGCAGGGTGTCCGTTACAGTGCTATCACAAATACCTGGATTGTTGATAGTGGGGCGTCTAGGCACATGACCGGGAACCTGTCTCTCCTTTTCAATGTCAAACAAATTAAAGGGGGACATGTATCATTTGCTGGAAATAAAGGAGGATACATCACCACTCAAGGCGAAGTGGAAAACCAGACAGTCAAGTTTGATAAGGTCAACTACGTTCAACAACTACAGAATAACTTGCTTTCAGTCTCCCAGATCTGTGACAAAGGATTCAAAGTTGTTTTTGATAACAAGAAGTGCTATGTATTGAAGAAGGATTACATTATCCCGGAGGACAAAATCTTAATGTCAGCTTCAAGATATAATGACTTATAAGTCTTGGATCTATCAAAAGCCTCCACAACTGATAATAAAGTTCAATGCTTCTTGTCAAAGGCAACAGAGAAGGACTCAATCTCCTGGCATAGGAGAATGGGACACATCAATCCACGGAAGATGAATCATCTGATCCAGAATGATTTAGTGAATGAAGTAAATGTCAAGAAATTTCAACTTCCGGATTTTTGTGTAGCGTGTAAGAAAGGTAAACAGACCAAGAAGTCTCACAAGGCAAAGAAAGTAAATTCCATTGACCTGCCTCTCGAACTTCTACACATGGATCTGTTTGGTCCTGTCAGCACAAAAACATCGCTGGTGATTTGTACTGTTATGTAGTCACTGATAATTACTCAAGATTCTCTTGGGTGATGTTTCTGAAATCCAAATCAGAGACATTTGAATCTTTCAAACAGTTGGTAACTACGTTGGAATCACTCTACAAGCTGAAAGTGAGACAGATTCGATCAGACAACAGGACGGAGTTCAAGAACAAGTGGATGGAGGCGTTCTGCAAAGAGAAAGGAATTGTACACCAGTTCACATATGCCTACACTCCACAAATGAACCGAGTTGCTGAACGAAAGAACATGAGCTTGATAGAGACAGCAAGAACGATGCTAGCCGACTCAAAATTGCCTATCCAATTTTGGAATGAGGCAGTGACCAATGCTTGTTACACACTCAAACGAGTCTTAGTGGTCAAACGACATAGGAAAACATGTTATGAGCTGCTCCAGCTACGTAGACCCAACTTGGAGTATCTAGAACCGTTTGGCGCACCGTGCATGCTGCTGAAGAAAACTCATACTGGGAAGTTTAGTGAAAAGGCAGAAGAAGGGATCTTTCTAGGATACAATATACCAGACAAGAGAGTTTATAACAACTCAATGGGTCAGGTAGAAGTGTGGTGCAACGTTGATGTTCAAAGATACACCACCCCCTTGCTAGAAAGGGACCCTCATTCTTCTTCGACTATGATGGATTCTTTAAGTCCTTCAACATCCCTCCCTCCCTTCCTCCTGATGAGTTATCGACCAGAATGATGTATGATGTCTTAAACACACCGTCACTAGACTCGACAACATCGGTTCCACAAGGTGAATCTTCTAGTCCTTTAGGGGGAGCACTTGATGTAAGTGACTCCTCCTCTAATGATGAAGTAGTGGAGACTGAACAGGTGAACCAGGAGGAACATGTTCTTGCTACAGAAAGTACACAAGCATCAAATGTTGATGCCTCTAACACTTCGGAACCTCACACTCCAACGGCTACAGATACTGAACCAGGAATTCAAAATCTGGATCACGAAGTAGTTGTTCCCACCACTCCTGGATCTCGCATAAATGTTTATCATCCTTTGGACAATGTCATTGGAGATGTTCGATCAGGAGTACAGACCAGAAATCAGCTATACTCAGCTGATTATGCCTCGGTAATGGAAAAGGGATATCTTCATGATGGCGCATATCAATGTTTTGTGTCTTAATTTGAGCCAAAATATGTTAGTGAAGCATTAAACGATGAGGCATGGGTAAGTGCGATGCAAGAAGAACTCCTACAGTTCAAGAAGCTAGGAGTATGGACCCTTGTGGACAGACCAAAAGGTGCTAAGGTGACTGGCACGAAATGGGTCTTGAAGTGTAAGAAAGATGACCAAGGAGTCATAATCAGAAACAAGGCTAGGCTTGTGGTTCAAGGGTTCAGACAAGTTGAAGGCATTGACCACAATGAAGTGTTATCACCTGTGGCTCGAATGGAAGCAATGCATATCTTTCTAGCCTATGCATCCTACATGAAGATCAAAGTTTATCAATTGGATGTGAAAAGTGCCTTCCTTCATGGTGAAATCCGTGAGACCGTCTACGTCAGTCAACCCGAAGGATTCGAGGATCCTTATCATCGGGACCGAGTTTACAAGTTGGACAAGGCTCTCTACGGGCTCCATCAAGCCCCTAGAGCCTGGTATGAGAAGCTCTCGACTCATCTTGTGAAACATGGTTTTCGCAGAGGAGTGATTGATTGTACGTTATTCATCAAAGAAAAAGACGGTGATTTACTGCTGGTACAGATATATGTAGATGACATAATCTTTGGTTCCAAGAATGAAGAATTATGTAAAGAATTTGAATCTGTAATGAAAGCAGAGTTCGAGATGAGTGCAATGGGGGAGATGAAGTTCTTCCTAGGACTACAGGTGAATCAGACACCAAAAGGATTTTTCCTGCATCAGACTAATATATGTAGGGGACATCCTCAGTCGGTTTGACATGGAAAATGCTTCAGCTGCTGGAACTCCACTTGCCACGAATCATGATGTGGCACCTGACAAAAATGGTGATCTGGTTGATGCTACAATGTATAGAGGAATGATCGGATCCCTTATGTATCTCACAGCGTCTCATCCTGATATCATGTATGCCACGTGTCTTTGTTCAAGATATCAGGCAAAACCAAAAGTAAATCATCTCATTGGTGTGAAACGGATTTTTCTCTATCTGAAGGGTACTCCAACACTCGGGTTATGGTATCCTCATGACGATGATTTTGAGCTTACAGTGTATAGTGACTCGGATTATGGTGGTTGCAAGATGAATTACAAGTCAACTTCTGCAGGATGTCAATTCTTTGGTAGACGGTTAGTCACATGCCAGTGTAAGAAGCAGACATCGGTTGCTCTGTCAACTTGTGAAGCTGAATACGTTGCTGCTACAAGTTACTGTTCGCAGATCATTTGGATTCAACAGCAAATGCGCGACTACGGTTTGCAATTCTCTAACACTCCTATTGTTGTTGATAATTCTGCTGCTATTGCTGTCACCAAATATCCAGTTCAGCATCCTAAAACGAAACACATCGATATTAAATATCACTTTATACGTGACTGTTTTGAAAACAATTAATCGATATGGTTAAAATAAATACGGATTTTCAACGCGCCGACCTCTACACAAAAGCATTTGATAAACCGAGGTTTTTATGTAACACCCGGTTATTTAAAAAAAGACAAGAAACAAAGAATGAAAGCAAGAAAGACAATAAAGTCCAAGTAGAGGGACTAAAAATGTCCAAAAAGACAAAATCTTTGAAAAAGTGGGTGTAAAGGTGGCATGGCCGCCCATCACCTTTTCTACACTCAAAACTTCGGACCTTTTTGAGAGAGAAAGGAGGAGAGCAGAAACACTCTCGGTTTTGAAGAAGAAGAAGAAGAAGTCGAATTCAAGGTAAGAATTCATGGTTTTTAAGTGTTTATGACGGGTTTTATCCCGGTTATATGCTTATGTGCTCATGTGTTGTGTACGTGCTCGTGTGTGTGTGTGTTTGGTGGTGTTCTAGGTGTTTGAACTCATTTGCATTCGGGTTAGAAGGAAGATAAACCTAAAGTTGCACCAGGTGAGTTTCTAGACCCCGGTTTTCTACTTGTTTTAACTATCTTTGGGGCTGAAAATGTATTAAAACGTTTTTACAAAGTTTATGTATGTTTACCCGTATATATTATGCAAATTAAATGTTGATTCTTGGATGCTTATAGGTTGTTCATATTTAGAATAGCCATGTTAAGTTTAGAACCGATGGGTTTGATGATTGGGTTTGAAAACATACTAGGAACATGATATACAGAAGGCTCATACGCCTGAAAATGCCATAGAATGAATTAAGTGTAATCCATGCGCCTAAACAGTAGTCCATGCGCCTAAGATTACCTTAGAAATGTTTTAAGTATAGCCCATGCGCCCGAATGGCCCATGCGTCCGAATGGCCCATGCGCCTGAGTAGCCCATGCGCCTAAGTAATCAATACGCCTAAGTGTCCATGCGACTGAAGGGGTCATACGCCCCAATAGTACCCATGCGTCCGAATGGACATGCGACTAGGTGGTCCATGCGCCTGAGTTCCCATGCACCTAAGTGTCCTATGCACCCAAGTACCCATACGCCTGAACAGGGCCCATGCGCCCAAATAGTGCCATGCGCCTAAACCCTTAGAATTTAATGCCGAATGTTCGGGAGTCTGTGCCTTTAGGGTTTTGATCAAGGTTGACTAGGGTTTATTAATTATGGGTTCATGCATGATAATGATTGATTATGATTGTCTTATGCTTATTTCTTATTATTATTATTGCTATTATTATTATTACTTATAGAATGTGACTTTACGTGGTATGTTTATTATCGTAACGTAAAGTATATTGTAATAATAAAGAGAAAGAGCAATAAAGAAAAGAAGAGGAACATTAATAAAATGTTAACAAGTCTTGCAAGCTTATAGGAGGTACACGACCGTGTTGTCGTTAGCTCAACTGTGCTGCGGGTTAGCTACCCTTTTATGCACACAGGGCCAGTCTTGGAGATTGGCAGGACCCTTGTAGCGTACCCTGGGTGATTGGGTCGGCCTTGTATACAGTACACAGCACCATTTCGAGGGATACAGTTCACCCTTTCGAGGGATATAGTTTACCCTTTCGAGGGATATAGATGGCCCATCACCCGTTTTCCATCGCGCATATAGTTGGGGTATTGCTCATTGGTCCATACAGACAGTGAAAGATAAAGATAAAAGAAATCAAAGTAAACAAGGCATACAGTAAAGAGATCGAACAATATTTGTTCATATAGTTAATGCGTGCTCGCATATACAGTAAAGAGTTGTATTTTTTAAAAGAAAAGAGTATTTTCATATACAACATAAAGAAAGTATTTTCTTACTATAAAACTAGAACTCACTTAGCAACGCTGACTTTTATACATTTTCAGTTAGCAGGTAAATATTGCAGGTAAATATTGTTTTGTAATGCAATTAAACAGTTCTTTTGTATTCAATCAAACAATAGTGTATTGCTTAACAACAGGGTTTAATGAAATGAAATGAATGGTTTTTGTTAAAATGATTCCGCTGCTTAAGTTATTAAATTTATAATGTATTTAATGCTGTGAATGACCAACTGTGAGGTCTCCGGGTACGGGGCCTTACAAGTTGGTATCAGAGCCAAAGTTTAAGAGAATTGGGTTAAATAAATTTCTAAAACCTATACTTAAACTGAAAATGGGACGAATAGAGGGATGTCAGCCCGAGTAGCTACGTGCCATCAGGTATGTCTTTTCTTAATGTTAACCAGATTTATGTGCACATGCTATATGATTTATGTGCTCTTAGTAGATTTAGATACTGATTTAGTCAGGATAGGAAATGCTTGGGGTATGAAGAGTAAAGTAAGTGGCTAATCACAACTGGTCACTGTAATTAGAGACTTACTATACTTAACATAAACTGAGCGATTACCTTGAATGACCGCGTTAGTGTTTGAATCTTATAGTGTGCTTTAGAGGATGGCTGGCGGTAGATCTTCCAAGGCCTCTCGTGGTGGAGGTAACGGTGCTGCTCCGCGACCTAAGAGAGGGAGACCCAGAGTCGAGAAGGTGGTTCATGAGGGACCAGAGACCCCTCATCCGGAGGGTGGCGACGAGAGCGCCAATCTGAGAGCCTCAGTAAAAGAGGCTGTTGTGGAAGAGGTTCATCAGGTCATGCAGACGATCCTACCGTCTGTGATGACCGAAGTGATTAAGGCATTAAAGGAAGGGGAGAGAAACCGGTCCTCGGGAGGATGGTAACAACCAGAGCCGGAAACGGTTCTCTCTGATGACGAGGAGGGAGAAGAAGAGCCTGCGCCGAAGGCGGCCCAAGGCTGTAACTACGGGGCGTTTATGAGATGCAAGCCCCCTACCTTCGACGGAAATGGCACTGCGGCTGCTGCTCACTGGTGGGTGAGGGAAATGGAGGCCGTTCTCGATATCAGTGAGTGCCATGAGGATCAGAAGGTGAAATTCGCTACCCACTCCTTTGTAGACTCGGCGTTGTGCTGGTGGGACAACATTATCCAAGCCGAGGGTAGAAGGGCCATTGGGAGAATGCGATGGCCTGAACTGAAGAAGTTAGTGATTGAGGAATTCTGTCCTCACAGAGAGATGGATAAGGTAGAAAGAGAGTTCCTGCAGCTGGAGGCGGGAACGATGACACACCAGCAGTACACCACTAAATTTAATGAAATGGCGCGACTGGTGCCCGATCAAGTGACGCCGCTGTCACGAAAGATTAAGAGATACATCCAGGGGCTGCCGGCGGATATCCGTAGGCATATGATTGCCGCCCGGCCGAGCACCTTTAGATCGGCGGTTGATTTGGCTAGCAGATTGTATGATGAGCGCGAGGTGGTGGTGGCTGAGGTGAACAAGAAGGGTGGAGGTGACCGTAACTGGAATGGGAAACGGTTTGGACGTGGAGGAGCCGCTCCAAACAATAAGGTGGCGAAGGTGGGTGACCGACGTGTGGTCACAACTGGTGCAGAATGGAAGAAGTGTGGCAAGTGTGGAAGGGAGCATACTGGTGAGTGCAGGATGGGGATGAACGTATGCTTCAGGTGTGGCCAGCCTAGCCACATCGCTAGAGACTACAAGAAGCTGAGGGCGGAGAGCTCGGGAGCGGGGAATAAGAAGCCGGAGGAAGGAGGGCAGAGGGCAAGTGCTAGGGCTTACACTATGACACGGGAGGAAGCCAGAGCTGATCCCGATGTCGTGTCAGGTATGTTTCTAGTAAACCAAATTTATGCCTCTGTATTGTTTGATTCTGGTGCTAGCAGGAGTTTTGTTTCCACTACTTTTTGTGCTAATTTGCCTATTAGTAGTAGAAAGATTAGTGAACCCTTCGATGTAGAAACTGCTATTGGTAAGTCCATTAGAATTACTGATGTGATAGAGGACTGTGCCATAGAGTTAGAAGGACATAGTTTCGCTGCTAGGTTGCACGTGATGCCCCTAGGTGGATTCGATGTAGTACTAGGGTGGACTGGTTAGCAACCTATGAAGCAAACATCGTATGTCGAAAGAAGATGATTGGATTGGTTGCATCCGATGGGAGTTTGGTTACGATTCATGGAGATCGTGTTACTACGATCCCTAAGGTGATTTCGATGGCGGTGGCGGGGAAGTGCATAAGACGTGGATGTAGCGCCTACTTGGCTTATGTAAAAGATGTGGATGCGTCGGTACCGCAATTATCCGAAGTGCCAGTGGTGCGCGACTTTCCGGACGTATTCCCGGAAGACTTACCCGGCGTGCCACCGGACCGCGAGATTGAGTTCTAAATTGATTTGATACCCGGGGCTCAACCCGTTGCCAAAACACCGTATCGGTTAGCTCCAACAGAAATAAAAGAGCTGATGGAGTAGTTGCAAGAGCTGCTCGATAAGGGGTTCATTAGACCGAGATCTCTCCCTGGGGTGCTCCGGTCCTGTTTGTGAAGAAGAAAGATGGTAGTATGAGGATGTGCATTGACTACCGAGAGCTGAACAAGTTGACGGTGAAGAACCGATACCCCTTACCAAGAATTTATGATCTGTTTGACCAGCTCCAAGGTGCCAGTTGGTTCTCGAGAATAGATCTACGATCTGGTTACCATCAACTAAAGGTGCAGGAGCAGGATATCCCTAAAACAGCTTTTCGAACGCGCTACGGTCATTACGAGTTCCTCGTTATGTCGTTTGGCTTGACCAATGCGCCAACTTCTTTTATGGATTTGATGAACCGAGTGTGTCGGCCAATGTTGGATAGATCAGTGATTGTGTTTATTGATGATATCCTGATCTACTCGAGGAGCGAAGAAGAGCATGCCGAACACATTCGGGAGGTGTTAGAGACCTTAAGAAGGAGAAGTTGTATGCTAAATTCTCAAAGTGCGCATTCTGGTTGCGCGAGGTTAAATTCTTAGGTCATGTGATAAATCCCGAGGGGATTGTGGTAGACCCTGCAAAGGTAGAGGCAGTGATGCAATGGAAGTCTCCAAAGACGCCATCCGAGATTCGTAGTTTCTTGGGTTTGGCGGGCTACTACGGAAGATTCATCCAAGACTTTTCCAATATTGCATCTCCACTAACCAAGTTGACACGTAAGGATGTGAAATTCGTGTGGGGTCAAGAGCAAGAAAAGGCTTTTGAGGAGTTGAAGGCAAGACTGACCCAAGCCCCGGTCTTGTCATTACCCGAAGGAAGCAAGGATTTGGTGGTTTATTCAGATGCATCCTACTCAGGGTTGGGTTGCGTGTTGATGCAGCGAGGTAAGGTGATAGCCTACGCATCCCGACAACTGAAGGTGCATGAGGTTAATTATCCTACTCATAACCTGGAGTTAGCAGCAGTGGTCTTCGCACTAAAGATCTGGAGGCAATATCTGTACGGGGCGAAGTGCACCATCTTCACTGACCACAAGAGCTTGAAGTACTTTTTCGAGCAAAAGGATATGAACATGAGGCGGAGACGGTGGTTAGAGCTCATAAAAGATTATGATTGCGAAATCCATTACCATCCGGGCAAAGCCAACGTGGTGGCTGATGCCCTTAGCCGAAAAGAGAGGCCCGAGCCGATTCGAGTGAAAGCTTATCAACTAATCATGACCTCCGATGTGATAAAGCAAATCAAAGAGTTTCAAGATGAGGCACTGAAAGAAGATCATCTTAACTCTGAAAGGATGAGAGGCCTAGTTGGGGAATTGGGTGAAAACACGCTTGGCGTTAAAACTCGATTTGAACGAGTGTGGATTCCTCGTTTTGGGGATCTACGTGTGAGGATTATGGATGAAGCTCACAAGACTCTATACTCCATTCATCCCGGTGCCACGAAGATGTATCAGGATATGAAGAAAGATTATTGGTGGCCGGGTATGAAGCGTGATGTGGTGGAGTACGTGAGCAAGTGCCTTACTTGTTTACAAGTGAAGGCCGAACATCAGAAGCCGTATGGGAAGATTCAACCTTTGGATATACCGGAATGGAAGTGGGAGCACATCACCATGGATTTCATTACGAAGCTGCCGCGTGCGCCGAAAGGGTACGATGCCATATGGGTGATTGTAGATCGTTTGACGAAGAGTGCTCACTTCCTACCGATCCGCGAGACATATTCATCCGAGAGGTTGGCTGACCTGTTCATCAAGGAGATTGTAGCTCGTCATGGTGTGCCGGTGTCCATCGTGTCTGATCGTGACACTCGGTTTACCTCTAAATTTTGGAAGAAATTCCACGACGCCATGGGACGAGACTACACATTAGCACGGCTTATCATCCCCAAACTGATGGTCAGTCAGAAAGGACCATTCAGACATTGGAAGACATGCTTCGGGCATGTGTGATTGACTTCGAGGGAAGTTGGGATGACCACTTACTGTTAGCTGAATTCTCGTACAATAACAGTTATCATGCCAGTATTGGCATGCCACCATACGAGATGTTATACGGTAGAAGATGTAGGACGCTCGTATGTTGGGGAGACATTGGGCAGAAAGAATTGGGAGGTGTCGAGGTAATCGAGGCTACGACCGAGAAGCTCGAAAAGATTAAAGCCTTCATGAAGGCAGCCAAAGATAGACAGTAGTCGTATGCCGTTAAACGACGCAGATCGATCGAGTTCCAGGTGGGTGACCGGGTTATGTTGAAGGTCTCACCTTGGAAGGGAATCATCCGATTCAGGAAACGGGGTAAGCTAAGCCCGAGATATATAGGCCCTTTTCGAATCATTGCTCGAGTTGGGGAGGTGGCCTATAAATTGGAGTTACCAGAAGAGTTAAGTGGAATTCACCCGACATTCCATGTATCTCATCTGAGAAAGTGCTTAGCCGATGAAGATATGATTGTCCCACTGGAAGATATCGAGGTAGACGAAATGCTCAATTATATGGAGCAACCAGTGGCAATCATCTATAGAAAAGAGAAGAGGCTGAGGAATAAAGTGGTTCCTCTTGTGTGTGTACAGTGGAAGCACAGGAAGGGATCCGAATCTACGTGGGAGACTGAGGAGGAGATGAGGCAGCATTATCCTCGTCTGTTCGAGGAATAATAGGTTTCGGGGACGTAACCTATATAAAGGGGGTGGACTTGTAACACCCGGTTATTTTTTAAAAAAAAGACAAGAAACGAAGAATAAAAGCAAGAAAGACAATAAAGTCCAAGTATAGGGACTAAAAGTGTCCAAAAGGACAAAATCTTTGAAAAAGTGGGTATAAAGGTGGCATGGCCGCCCATCACCTTTTCTACACTCAAAACTTCAGACCTTTTTAAGAGAGAAAGGAGGAGAACAGAAACACTCTCGCTTTTGAAGAAGAAGAAGAAGAAGTCGAATTCAAGGTAAGAATTCGTGGTTTTTAAGTGTTTATGACGGGTTTTATCCCGGTTATATGCTTATGTGCTCATGTGTTGTGTATGTGCTCGTGTGTGTGTGTGTTTGGTGGTGTTCTAGGTGTTTGAACTCATTTGCATTCGGGTTAGAAGGAAGATACACCCAAAGTTGCACCAGGTGAGTTTCTAGACCCCGGTTTTCTACTTGTTTTAACTATCTTTGGGGCTGAAAATGTATTAAAACGTTTTTACAAAGTTTATGTATGTTTACCCGTATATATTATGCATATTAAATGTTGATTCTTGGATGCTTATAGGTTGTTCATGTTTAGAATAGCCATGTTAAGTTTAGAACCGATGGGTTTGATGATTGGGTTTGAAAACATACTAGGAACATGATATACAGAAGGTTCATACGCCTGAAAATGCCATAGAATGAATTAAGTGTAATCCATGCGCCTAAACAGTAGCCCATGCGCCTAAGATTACCTTAGAAATGTTTTAAGTATAGCCCATGCACCCGAATGGCCCATGCATCCGAATGGCCCATGCGCCTGAGTGGCCCATGCGCTTGAGTATTCAATATGCCTAAGTGTCCATGCGACTGAAGGGGTCATACGCCCCAATAGTACCCATGCGTCCGAATGGCCATGCGACTAAGTGGTCCATGCGCCTGAGTTCCCATGCGCCTAAGTGTCCCATGCGCCCAAGTACCCATACGCCTGAACAGGGCCCATGCGCCCAAATAGTGCCATGCGCCTAAACCCTTAGAATTTAATGCAGAATGTTCGGGAGTCTGTGCCTTTAGGGTTTTGACCAAGGTTGACTAGGGTTTATTAATGATGGGTTCATGCATGATAATGATTGATTATGATTGTCTTATGATTATTCCTTATTATTATTATTGCTATTATTATTATTACTTATAGAATGTGACTTTACATGGTATGTTTATTATCGTAACGTAAAGTATATTGTAATAATAAAGAGAAAGAGCAATAAAGAAAAGAAGAGGAACATTAATAAAATGTTAACAAGTCTTGCAAGCTTATAGGAGGTACACGAACGTGTTGTCGTTAGCTCAACTAGGCTGCGGGTTAGCTACCCTTTTATGCATACAGGGCCAGTCTTGGAGATTAGCAGGACCCTTGTAGCGTATCCTGGGTGATTGGGTCGGCCTTGTATACAGTACACAGCACCCTTTCGAGGGATACAAATCACCCTTTCGAGGGATATAGTTTACCCTTTCGAGGGATATAGTTTACCCTTTCGAGGGATATAGTTTACCCTTTCGAGGGATATAGTTTACCCTTTCGAGGGATATTGATGGTCCATCACCCGTTTTCCATCGCGCATATAGTTGGGGTATTGCTCATTGGTCCATACAGACAGTGAAAGATAAAGATAAAAGAAATCAAAGTAAACAAGGCATACAGTAAAGAGATCGAACAGTATTTGTTCATATAGTTAATGCGTGCTCGCAGATACAGTAAAGAGTTGTATTTTTTAAAAGAAGAGAGTATTTTCATATACAACATACAGAAAGTATTTTCTTACTATAAAACTAGAACTCACTCAGCAACGCTGACTTTTATACATTTTTAGTTGGCAGGTAAATATTGTTGAGGATGGCACGAGGGTGAAGCTACTTGGCAGGGAAAGACTGACATCCATTCATAATTGTTATTTCTGTTGTTTTGTAATGTAATTAAATAGTTCTTTTGTATTCAATCAAACAATAGTATACTGCTTAATATTAGGGTTTAAAGAAAGAAAATGAATGGTTTTTGTTAAAATGATTCTGCTGCTTAAGTTATTAAATTTATAATGTATTTAATGCTGTGAATGACCAACTGTGAGGTCTCCGGGTACGGGGCCTTACATTTTATATCTTTTAGAGGTTAATGGCGTGAAAAAGAAAAGTGATGTGATTCTAGAGGAAGAAAGTGCATAGTCCGACAAGTTTTTTCTGTTTCTTTTTATTTTCTTTTATTTACTTTAATTTCCTGTCTATTAAAATCCAAAAACACAAAAAAGATTTTCGGTTTTAGAATTTTAGGGGGAGAATAGGTTAGTTTAGTAATTCATTTGTGTAGTATTTAAATACTTAAAAAAAGAAAAAAATAAAAAATAATAAAAAAACGAGGAGGACAACTTAGCTAAAAGAAATGAAATCAAATCTGTGATACTGATTTAATGTTATGGAAAATGATAGTACACAGGGAACAGATTGTTTGAGACTTTAAAAGTTTTAAATGATTAAGATGCAAAGTTCAAAGTATAAGTCTGAGAAGTGTAAGCAAAATAAAAGGAAAAATGATAGTAAAACTAGTATGCTACTAAGGTAACATAGAGAAAGTAGACCTAGAAGTTGCTATTCTATTGTATGATGTGTCGGTAGATTCAACACATTAGATGAGTAGACCTCATTGGTGATTTAAATTCAAACTAAGTTGTTCAACTTGCTGTGGGTTCCCACCTTATCCCTGGTTAACACAATCAACGTAGTTCCAATAAGGGGTGACGAGCTAAATAAACGCCACAAATGTGTGCGGATGACCATAAAAAGAGCAAAGCACGAGAAAAAAATGTAAGCGCTATCAAGCTAATAACAAATGTTGTTGGTGCGTTACGTGCAAAAAGAAAAGAAAAATGCTCTCACAAGAAGATAGGTTGTGTGCCTCTCTGCTATGCGATGGCACTGACCTGAGGATAAGCATAACCTAAATATTCTAGAATTCATTGTTGTTTGCGCCTCTCTGATGTGCGATGGCGCTGACCTGAGGCTTGGCATCTCTTTGAAAGCTCTTAGAATAGTTTTTTCTTGTCAAAATACCCGTAGACCGCTCAAAAATCTCCTGATGAATGTTGATTACCATATAAGCGTGAGATCCACAAATGCTTGTTGAAATAATTAAACCTTAATTCATCACCGATGTGTGTCAAAAATTAATGTATGGATTTAAGAGCACAAGTATACTGACAATCATCGTGGCTGCAATTCTTGACAGTCAAAATCATTGTGTGCATCTTATAGCTCTAGTATGATTTCCTAAAATTGCTATTGACTCTCGGTCAAAACAAGAATCTAGCATCAAAATGTTTTATTAAAATGTCCCAAATGATTCTGATATACCTGTATGATTCCATAATGAATCATTCCAGAAATGATCAAATTAACTTGAAGCTGTGCTGTTCAGGAAGAAAAATCTGCTAGACAGCTTTCTAAAAGATTTCAATCCATCTCTAAACAAAAACCCAAAAATATGTCTTGTTCTGTCTTTGATTTCAAGTGTTCTTTTCTATTTATTTTTAGTCATATGGTAGGTAAAAGTCGGACTATACATCTGGGTGAATTCTACGAATCACTCACTAAAAGGGGTCACATCTGAGGTGACAAATCAGTTTCAAATTAAAAGGGTCACGTCTGAGGTGACCAATCAGTTTTAAATTAAAAGGATCACGTCTGAGGTGATCAACAGTTTTTCAAATTAAAAAGGTCATGTCTGAGATGATCATCGGTCATAACGTCTTATCAATAGTTAACAGGTAAAGTGTTTGAAAGTGCCTGAGGTCAAACTCATAGGTCTGAGCCATTCGCACGACTGGACCATAAGTATGGACCAGTCGTACGATTGGATCATACGTATGAGCCAATCGCACGATTGAACCATACGTATGGACAAGGCGTACGATTGGACAATAAGCATGGGTCAATCCATGCGATTGGATCACCAGAATGAACCAATCGCACGAATGGATGTGACCGACTAAGCCAGTCGCACGACTAAGCCCCAGTCGCACGAATGAAACGTGCGAATAGGTCCAGTCGCACGACTGAAGGTAAACCTAGTATAAATAGAGGGGAGTCGGTCGCACATTTTCATCACCCTTCAATCGCTCCCAAATCGCACGGAAGCAAAGTTACTCTGCCAAAATTCGATTTGATTGATTTCGTACTGTGATTGTGATACTAACGTGTACTCTCTTCATCTACAGGTATTTAGTGACTGAAAACGCATAAAATGTTCGGTTTAATCAAGTCCTAATGACCTAAATTGGTCAAAACAAGAACCGAGACAAAGATGTCAAAATAAACCACCAAAATGGACTAAACTGTTAATTTAAAGAATATTAGGTGTTATTTTGAGTGTTTGCGAGTCTAATGAGCCTAACCACAACGTTTAACAATAAGTATAGACCAAGAAGTGATTCTAAAGTGTCGAACAGAGACGTATGCGAATGGACATACTGATGAACTTCAATCACACGATTGAGCTAGGCGACTGACTCAATCGCACGAATGAACCATGCGTATGAATTCAGTCGCACGAGTGGTTCAACCGCATAGAACAACATACGACTAAGCTCAGTCGCAGGCTCAATCGCACGACTGAGCTCAATCGCACGACTAAGACTCAGCCGCATTGTCCATTCGCACGAGTGAACAAAATGATTCAAGTTCATTGCAATTCAAATGTCATTCACTTACCAAAACTCTAACGTTTATGTGTCTTGTGTTACAGCAACATGGCTAGTAGGTGGACGATGAGCACGAGCACAACATCTGTGCTCATCTTGACGTCACATCCCGAAACGCTTCTGAGTTTGCGGGCATTATTACCTTTCTACAGAGATCGAGGATCTTCAAGGCTATCTCGACACCATGCACGCCTTATAGATTGATTTAGCAGGCTTTCTGGGAAAGCGCTGTAGTAGACAGGTCCACTGAGCCTCATCGTATTTGGAGCTCTATTTTTGGTGAAGAGATTGAGATCAGCGAGGATGATCTGAGGAGAGTTTTGGAGTTTGGAGAGGATGGAGACTGCCCAACCAGGCTACATCCCCTGACAGTGTGGGGATGTTTTCTTCGGATCAAGTACGCTGGGGACATAAATGCAGGTGTGCTCAACAAGAGCAACCTATGCCCCCAGTTCAAGTACTTGGCCCATGTGCTCCTCAAGTGCATAGCCTCATAGAAAGGTGGCTATGATGAGATGTCTGATAAAATCCAGAATGCTTATGTAGCTCTGGTACTGAACCATCCATTCAGTTTCTCCCGTATGATCTTCACGTACATGGTAGAGAACATAGAGGCCAAGGGCAAGGAAGACTTTTGCATGTACCCTCGTTTCCTACAGATGATTATTGACCAGAAGCTTCCTTTGCTGCCGAAGGAGAGAGATGATGCGGTCACTCTTGAGGTTATGGATGATACGACGCTTGGGCGGATGAAAGTATACCGGGGCAAGCAGGTGAAGCCCCCGGTGAGAAGATTGTTTGCGCATCTGGCCCGAGAGGACTATGTGGCACCCACTCGCAGGAAGTGGCGTCACGATGACAGTGACTTAGATTCTGAGACTATCGTTCTACTAGCTGACGACGACGATGATGATAATAGTGATGATGGTGGAGATACAGGCCCCACTCCATCTAGGGCCACTGCCACTGATCTACCATCTCCACCATCCACCCAGGGTGGAACTAAAACTGCTGGATTCCACCAAGACTTCCTGCCTGATGAGGAGGAAGAGTCAGATGAGGAGCCTCTAGTGAGGACAGTGGGCAGCAAGGTTGTTGCCACTGAGAGGGGGATTGCAGTGGTTGGTGGACGCCAGGGCGAGTCCAGGGATGCTGCTACCGATGTCATTGATCCTTCATACATCCCGGACCAGCCCATGAGCCCAGGGGGAGCATCCTCTTCCAAGGGATCAAGGAAGAAGAGGATGGCTCAGCCCTACGGCATGAAGGGCAAGAGGAGGAGGATTACACTGATCACCACCACGACCACAGCCACCACTACCTCTACCACAGCTACCACCTCCACTACCACACCTCCTACTACCACTACCATACCTCCTACCACCACCACCACAGCCACCCCATCACCATCCACTCCTATACCACCTCCCATATTCACCACATCCACCACCACCACCACCACCCAACGAGCCGGGACATCTGCTCACGTCCCACTGAGCCATGGATCCACTCTACCCTCCATCGGGGTAGAGGAACAACTAGCCAACCTAAACAGAATGGTGCTAAAGCTGCTAGCTGCCGATGAGCAAAGAGCTACACAGCTAAACCAGCTTATGGAGCTCAATGCTGCTCAAGCTCAGCAGATTGCACAGCTTCAGGAGCAGAATGCTCATTCGGTTAAGAGGATTGAGGATTTGGAGGAAAAGAACAAGAAGATCATGCTCAGGCTAAAAGGATCAAAATATGAGCCCTTAAAGATCAGAGAAGGTGATGATGATGATGATGATGATGATGATGATGATGATGATGATGACGATGATGAAGATGATGATGATACTAGTGAAGAAGATATGGATGATGAAACGGGACTGAGTGGAAAGAAGAGAGGAGATGATGATGATGAATAAGGTGATGCTGCTGCATCAGCCGCTGCTCAGGGTCAAGAAAGGCGTACTAAGAGAGCACAAGATCAAGAAGCATCGTCTTCAGCTCCTGCAGTTGAAGAATTGACCGATCAAGATAAAAGTAAAGATTAGATGTTTTGTATTTAGAAAACTTTTGTACTTGATTCAAATATTACATTAATGTAATTTATGATTATCTATGTTTATCTATGTTCTAAATGTCTTGATTAACTACTAATGATTGATGGGTTAAATGTTTAAATCAAGCAGATCAAACCTCTCAGCAAGATGAATATGATGTTGCTCCCCTGCAGCAAATCAAGTCTCAATTCACCATGATTCTTGATTTGCAAGGGATAGTCAGACGGTCGGTGAGCTACACTCCCGAAGAAGGAGAAATTATTCACGATCTGACCGGTGAGCAACTCGGTGAGATTTTCAGTCTGAATCCAGACGAGCTTGTCAAAGTTGCTCCAGAGGTAGATGTCATTAGTGATGATGAGCTAAATGATGTTGATGAAATAGAGATTGAGGATGACACGTCTGAACACTATCCAGAGTACATTGAATGAGAGGGAAATGTGATCCCCAACTTGGGCGAGGCTCTTGGCAGTGCTACATATGAAAAGCTGGATGAAATGGTAAAGGAAAAGGATAAGGTTGAAAGCCAAGCCCAAGCCTCGGATGCAGATGTTGATATAAGTAAGGCTGAATGGGCGGCTTGTTTTGCTGAAATACAAGCCCAACGAACAGCTCCCAAGCAAAATGCCTACACCAAGCTCTACAAAGTCAAGAAACATCAGAAGGTGTCTGGCAAGATCATAGCGTGGGCGTATTTAGGATTTAAATGTTTATGTTGTGAAAAGGGAGAAGGGAATAGAGTACTTTAGGTATCCTCATGATCTGAATACTCTCCCAGGTTTTGAACTGAACCAACTGGCATGCTTAAATCTGCTGTATGCTGATCCTAGAAAGATGTCAGGTTGGTTTGAGGCTGCTCTAAAGAAGGAATACCACACCAGATGGGTAAACTTCAGACCTTAACAACCGAAGAGGTACATCTGTAGGTCTGAAGTGGATCCCATATCTGGAAAGCCTAAAGTAGTGTTGAAGTGGAGTCCCCCGCGCACAATGTCGAAGATTCCTTTACGGGCAATGCCTCAGGGCTTCACTCCATATTTCAAATGATGGTACTATGATTGGAGGACGGGTGAAGCGGTCATAGTTTTAAATAGAGAGAGTAAAATGGAAACTATCAGGGTATTCGACCCGATGTGACTTACCAACTTGTCTCCACACGATGTCTACACTTTATACAAGTGGTCACTATTCTATGACGCGTAGGATATTGTACAAGCTCTCCAATTCCAGAATGTGATACGGCTTTGCTTTGCGTATAAAATACACACAGGAGTCACAACAGAGGAGAAGTACAAGAGGATTGAAGAGCATATGTAGAATGTCAGACGTTAGAGTAAACTAGGTCCAAGGGGGAGTTTGTTGATACATATGTCCCTAGTTTATGTGCTTAATGTAAAAGTCTGTCATGGCTTACATATGTGTAATGAAACAATGTAATAATATATGATTTGTGCTTTGATGTTTACTTATATCTGATTCATATATATAAACTTATTATATAGGTTTGAAGTTGTTATATGATGATTCATGCTAATGGACCATACGTATGGACCATACGCATGAATACATCATGCTAATGACCTAGTCGCACGATTGAACCAGATGATTGGATCAGTCGTACGAGTGAGACATGAGATTGACTTAGTCGCACGACTGAACTTTCAGTCGTGCGTATGAATCAGTCGCATGGGTCAGTCACACGACTGAACCATGCTAATGGTTCAGTCGCACGAATGAAGACTGCAAACCTATAAATACCACTTAATTCGTGGAAAAACGTAACTTTAGACACATACTCTTAACCTAGCCATCCATAGCGTCCAGAAAGCCTATTCCAAGTTCATAGTTCGCATCTGATTGTTTTCTACTCGTTTTTAACGTTACTTTAATCGTTAGATTGATCAGGATTGCGTTCTCACTGATTGGATCGCCAATCAAATAAGATTCCGCACTATTTGATCTGGTTTCACGCATTATCAGTTAGTATTCCGTACGTACATGGTCCTCACAGATAGGTTTTGCTCAGGAACTTGCACACTTGGTCTAGCTGATGTCTCACATTCATTCAATTAGGACTGATTGAATGAAGGAGAGCCAACATCAGTATCAATTAGCTATGGAGTAGTATTAACAATTGTCTGTTCCTTCAAAATACTGCTTCCATCAACTTGGTGTTGTGCATTGTCACTAGATGAGTTTTGAGGCTCACTTTGTTGACAACTTGTTGAAGCTCCACTGGTTCCTGAGATAGTTATACTGTTAGATATTCCAATTGTGGGAGCTCGATTTTCAGCATTTCTTGGAGAACTTGGAAGAGGTCTAGGTAACTCAAATAGTTGGTCATCATCAGAATCACTTTGAGTACCTATTCCAGCTGAAACATTCTCACAAGAAGGTTTAGAATAGTTTGGAAACAATTCTAAATCAAAGATATGATCAGGTCCATTCCCCTTAACACAAGGAGTGTGCTCATTACAACAATGTTGGATGATTCCTCATATTTTTGATTTTTAATGTTGTAAACTCTATAGGCAAAGGAGTTAGAGGAATATCCAACAAAGATAGCATCATCCGACTTTTCAGCGAATTTTGCCAAATTGTCCTTTGTGTTGAATATGGTACACCTGCTACCAAAGGACCTAAGAAAGCCAATGAACGGTGGCCTCTTGTTCCATAGCTCATAAGAGGTCTTTCCATGTGGCTTAACTACAAGAACTCTATTATGCACATAACATGCAGTGCTGAGTGCCTCTGTCTAGAATGTTAGAGGCAGCTTTGAATCAACTAACGTGGTTCGAGCAGCCTTAATAAGTTTCCTATTTCTCCTTTCTACAACACCATTTTGTTTAAGAGTTCTAGGGGCACTATACTGTCTGGCAATCCCTTTTGAGTTATAGAATGAGTCAAGAACTTGATTATTAAACTTAGTCTCTTGATCACTTCTAATAATCTTAACCTTGTGATCAATTTGATTTTTCTACTTTAAGAATACAAGTTTTAAAGTTTCAGTAGTTTCATCTTTAGTTCTTAAAAAGAATACCCATATAAATCTAGTAAAATCATCAACAATCACAAGGCAGAATGATTTCCTTCCAATTCTCATTATACTTGTGGGACCAAATAGATCCATATGCAATAATTGTAATGGAGTGGTGATAGAGTTAACTACTTTGGATTTATGAGATACTCTATGTTGCTTTTCTTTCAGACATGCAACATAGTTATCTTTGCAGAAAAATTCCTTTTTAGGCAAACCATGTACCAAGTTATTTTTAATAAGTTTATTCATGGTTTTAAAATTTATATGACACATATGTTTATGCCAAAAAGTTGACTTGTAACACCCTGAAAAGTCGAATCGAGTCATTAAGGATAATGGGCTTAATTAATGGGTATTTAATAAAAGAAGGAAATGGTCATGGGCTAAAATTAGGCTTATTGGATAGTGGCCTATGGGATTAAAGGCCCATAATCAGCCCTTAAGCACCCAAAACCAGCTCCATCTCCATCATTACAACCCTAGCCACCAAAATTCATAGAGAGAGAAAGTAGAGAGAGAAAGTGAAGAAAACTCAAGATTTGAAGCTTCCAAGGTGAAGAGATTGAAGATCTGGGTGTTGGAGCATCAAGATCTAAGAAAGAAACAACAAATCCAGGTAAGAATCGACCTCTAAACCCTTCTGTAGATCAAACCCGGATTCTAGGGTTTTGGGTTTTGAAAAGTTGCAAAGAATCGCATAAAGGTCACATTTTTACGTATGAAAACATGTATAAAGCTTAGATTTAGCCTCATGGATGATAAACTAAGGGATTGGACGTAAAAAGTTATGATTTTGGGTTAAAAATGGTCTGGTCCGTAATTTTTATGCGATCTGCGAAACTGCGTATTCATCCGGCGAATTTGCATATTCAATCAGCGAAACTGTGGATCTTCCTGCGAAATTATAGTTTCGCAGGTAGTTTTGCAGACATGGTTTTCCAACGAAAGTTGGGCGAAACTGGCAGTGAAACTGGCAGCGAAGATGCCAGCGAAACTGCCAGCGAAGGTGCTAGCGAAACTAGCAGCGAAACTGCTGGTGAAACTAGCAGCGAAACTGCTGGTGAAACTAGCAGCGAAACTGTTTGCGAACCTAGCTGCGAAATTGCTGATCTTGCAGCGAAATTAGCAGCGAATTTAGGCAGAAAGTAACCCCTTTAAGTGTTAGCTATTCTGCAGGCTGCGTAGAGTGATCCTAGCCTTGTAAGCTTAGCCTAGGAGTTATTCGTGATATCCAGGTGAGTTCTAGATCCCCTATTTATAAGTTTTCCATGTTTTGGGGCTATTATGCATACTAAATTTACGTTTTAAATGACCAAGATTTTAAGGGGTTTTAACAGGAAGAACGATTTTAAGGCGTTGCCCCTTGGACCCCACTAGGGGCTGCTGCCCCTAGGACCCCGCTGTCAGGGGCTGCCGCCCCCGAACCCCCGCTGTCCCGCGGCGGGTCGGTTATGTTTTATGATGATTTGTACTTGGTATGTTGTGTACTTGATAAATTAAGTATTATATACTAAAGTGGAAGATGATATTAATGAAAAGCGAAACTTAATGAATGTTACCCCCGGGCCCGTTTGATGATGGAAAGTCTTGCAAGCACTATGATAGACTTCACTTATGTGAGTCTAATGTATGATGATGGATCTGTATTCATGAGCGGGCTATGTGCCTTGCAGTGTGGATCAACTGTCGGGGGTTAGCTACCGTTTCATGTGTACCGACAGGGATTGGCATTTGTTGTCAATCAACATGGAGCTCTTGCTTTGTGCAATCTCATTTATGATGAAAGTGAAAGATAATGAAAGAATGAAAGATAATGAACATGCTTATTATGATGCAAGTAATGTTATGTACTATGATGTATGCATGGTCATTATATGAAGGATAAAGTTTATATTTTCTTATATTATTTAAAACTGGAACTCGCTCAGCGAAGCTGACTTTTATGCATAATAGTTGGCAGGTAAGTGCTGATGCTGAGGATGGCACACGGAGCTACTTGGGAAGCTATGGATGGCATTCAAGTTTATGAAAATCTTTATTGTAATTTAAGGACAAGTAATATGTTTGGTTTACAATTAAAAATGTATGAGTACGATGTGTTTTCAAATGTTTAAATGAATGTCTAATTATTTCCGCTGCAATGTTTTATTATTAAACTGATTTTATGCTATGATTAACCAACTGTGAGGCTTCCCGGGAACGGGGCCTTACATGACTCATCACCATCAACTTTGGAAAGAAAGCATGATACTTCACCCAATAGGGAAGCATTGTTCATATCCAGCTTGTACATATTCCCTTTCCTGGGAGATTTAAGAAGCACCAATTCTTGAGAAATTATCATCCCGGGTTTGAGGATAATGCACTCATGCTCTGTGAAAAGCATTTGGTGCTTTTGGTCACAGAATTGAGAAACACTTAAAAGATTGTGTTCAAGCTACTTGACAAAGTTTACTTTGTCAACTCTTAACTTGCCGTTGGATACACTTCCTCTACTAGAATTGCATCCTCCAACCTCATCTTCAAATTGAATAGGACCTCCATCAAAATGTTAAAATTGTTGAAGAAGAGATCTGTTCCCAGTCATGTGCCTGGAGCATCCACTATCTACAATCCACACATTGTCATTCTTGTCATGTGGATGTCCCTGCACATAAGGTGAAAAAGTTAGTTTTTATTGGAAACCCAAGCCTTATTGGTCTTGGGCTTTTCCAATGATGAGCATTTAATTGAACCAAAGTGTATGCATGGGGTTCAATAGATGTTTGTGAAGAAGAGCTTTGGTTTGTAGCATCTTGTTTGATCTTCCAATCCATCCCTTGGCTGATCAATGTTGATGATCTTTATGAAGCTTGGGCAGCATGGCATACTTCCGAGGCTTCTTTCTTCTCGGAAGAAGCTTTCCTCACCTTTTCTTCTGAAGCAGTCTTCTTTTCAGAAGGTTTCAAAGGAACTCTTTTGTTCTTTTGAATTTTCTTAGCCTTATCTTCCGAAGCTATTTTTTCTTCGGAAGAATGAGTTTTTTTCCGAAAGAAACTTTGCTTCAAAAACAAGCTTTCCTTTCCACTTCACTTGGACCATGTGATAGGGTCCAAATGTGAAACCCTCCTTGACTCCCTCATTCTTAATATTATTTGCATAATGTGTGCTTGTAGGATTGAAATAACAATCTTTAGCCATATGGTTTTGCAGACCACACATTAGACATGCAATGTTAACCTTTGTGTGATGTGAAAATGGTTGTTTCTTGCTCTTCTTGGTTTCATCAATAGTCTTCCCCTCCAACTTCTGATCCTTCAGTAGGACAGGAGTGCTGGTACTACACTCCTTCCAGGACCAGAGCTTCCAACCACCTGGAAGTCGGCTGAAACGAACACACCTTTTTGTCTATCTTGAGCTTGGATTCAACCACTTTCTTGACAGTTTTTCTGGCTGCCTTAGCCCTATTTCTTCTGGCTTTGGTGGTTAGGGGTTGATCATCACTGGTGGGAGTGGGTTGATTTACCTGGTCCTTCCCTGTGATGGTCTCCATAGTTGCATCACTCTTTAACTCATGAGGTGGTGGGTCAACAGTTGGAACGTCTTGCTCTTTAGTCCCACATCTCGGTTGTCTGATAGACTCATAAGAATGTGGAGGAGCAATTTCATTGGTTCCAAATCCACCTTTGTTTTGATAATAAGTTTTTGAGTGGAGGATGATGCAAGAATGGCTTGGAAGTTTTGCTCAGAGATAGCATGCTTCCTCGCTTGTGCCTTAGCTGTGACTAGCTAGGCTTGAGCCTCACTCAATTTGGATATTAAATCTTTGATTGAGTCCTATAGTTGGTATGTTCATGTTTTAACAAGGACATAGTTTTCTCTAACTCTTCAATTGTTATTTTATAGTTAGATTTAGCCCTTTTAAAATCACTTTTAAGGATATTCAAAGACTCAATATCAGATTAAATTTCCATGTTGTAGTCCTGATACAATTTAAATTTAGCAATGTAAGCTAGAGTACAAAGGCGTTCAAATACCTTGTTGTCATCAGTTCCAACCATCAATGCTTGAGCAGGGGTCACAACCTACACCATGAAGCTCTAGTCAACCTCTTGAGCAACAACAGCTGTGTGTTGTTTAGTTGACTTTCCAGCGGCTTTGGGTGTGATAGGATGTGTGGAGGCTTGAGTGGTTCCCAGATTGGATTTAGGAGCCTTCATTCCCTGGCGAAGTTGCATAGCTGGTTACAGTTGTAGCATTTGGCTTTGTACTTGTCAAACCTGAATTTGCTGTTAGTTAGGTTTTGGGGAAACTGCCTTCCACTTCTCTTAAAGAACTTCTTTGCTCGGTAAGTTAACAGGGCCATCTGTTGGACAATGTCCATGTATTCAACATCATCTGGGCTGAAGCATTCTAGATCATCAAAACAGAATTGAAAGTCACTAGAATTTTCATTTCCTGAGACAAAGGCACAACTGTCCTGGAAGGGACTTGACTGAACCTGCTGAGACATTGGAGTCTCAGGAAAGGTGATGTATGGCCCAGAAGAACATGATGACTGCTGGGAGTAAGTCAGGTACTGCTGGAGTTGGGGGGTCTTGAGCCTTCAGCAACCATTAAAGCGTTTCTAACAGGAAGGCTTGAGGGTCTGCTCACCTAGTGGCCTCTCTTGTTTTCCATCTCTATACGGTGTCCATTAAGGATGCCATATAGTTCAGTCAAAGTGAGAGAGTTTAAGTTCTCCGTCCTCTTGATAGAGACATAGTAGAATGTTCACTCATTTGGAAGTGCACTCATGAACTTTCTTGAGAGATCTCTCATAGACTAAAGTGATGAAATAAGATCCCTATACTTGAAGTATTGCTGGCTTAAGGTCTCTCCAGCAATAGAAGTAAAGTTTTCAAATTGTTGCTTCAGGGAATCTTTCTTGGGGTCATTAGAGCTGGCATACATCTGAGACAAAGCATCAAAAAGTTTATTGGCTGACTGGCAATGCTCAAATCCCACCATGATGGAGTTGGGTATGGCAGTCATAAGAACAGTCATTGCTTTTCTATCGATCTCTAGTCGCTTGTGGTCTTCATCAGAATAGTCTTCAACAGCCTTCTCTATCATAGCACCATTTCCAGCCGGTGTTGCAACCTTTGGCTTGTAAGGGCTATTGGTGATAGATTTCCACATCATGCTGTCTTGATACCTAATGAAACCTTCGATACATCTGCTCCAAGATCTGAAGTTCTCAGGGGTGATGATGGGTGCTTTAGACATCATCCCCATTTCATCTTCAGATGATTTTTTATTGAGGGCCATTTTGAGTGTGGTGAAAGTATGAGTGAAGAAAAAGGTTGATTTGGATGGTAAGATCTCACAATCAAGAGCCTAAGAAGCTCTGATACCAATTGCAGGATCGGGTTTTGTCACTCAACACAAATATTATCTCTCAAACTCACTAAGTCACACTCGATTTGATGAAGCAAAATCCCTTAAGAGTTGATAGTAATATACTAAGTAAACAAAACACAAATAAGTTTTTCAATATACTTGTATATATTACTTCTCAACTTAAAGTATTACAAGACTCTTACAAGCATGTTAACAGAGTTACAATAAAAACTATGTATACTACTATCTACAGCCGGTTATACTTTGATAGCAGCTGGAAACTTACGACTAAAGCAAATACTACATTGCAAAAGGTAAGTATCCTAGATAAAATACTATCTAAGATTTGGTAGTCATGACAAGTCCATGACTTACCTTTTGTCACCAACTAAAGTTGGTAACTATACTAACTGATAAGGAATGAACAGTGGAATAAAGTATGGTCAACTACATGGGCGTGGGAAACCGTCATACAGTTTATCAGAGGTTGCATTGGATCTGTCATAAGAACCATACTTATATCCACTGGTTCATAGTAGGTTCTTCCGAAGGTTAACTGGCTTCGGAAGAACAAGTTCTTCCGAAGCCACTTATACTTCGAAAGAGTCTACTTCTTTCGAGGCTTGATTATCTTCTGGACTTCATACTTCAGAAGTCACTGTCTTGAACTTCTTCTAAGTGTTGAACTTCGGAAGAAGGAAGACTTTGTCTTCGGAAGTTAGAGTTCTCTTCGAAAGCTCTTTCAGCCTTGACCTTCGGAAGCTTATCTTTTGCCTTCGGAAGTTCTTCCTCAGTTGCACCAAAAATGTTCTAAGCGTTTGTTTTGGTTGCACCAGCCTTACTTGATCCAACAGGGTTGTATGGAGGTATATTATGTATGTATATGTCGCGTATGTATATGTGTGGAAGTTGAAGGATTGATTGATCATGATCTAGTTAGAAATGATTAAGTTGAAATACTGGATGAATGATATTGTTGATCATAATCTTATAGAAGGATGATTAAGTTGGAACATTGGATGATGTCGTTGATTTTAATCTTGTAGAAAGATGAGTAAGATGAAATGTTGATACAAAACCAATGTTAAAACATGTTAGAAAGACTTCAGTTAAACAAGAAGATTAGATTGAGAAAATAAGTGGAAGAATAGAAACCATGATTAAGACCGTGCGTAAGACAAACGAGGTGTTAGACAAATAAACTTGATTAAAATGACGGTTAAAACTCCCAAGTCTTTGATAAAATAAACTCGTATAAAACCGAAAAATAATATATTTGTCCGGACAATTTACGATTTGTAAAATAAATATCTATTTAAACAAAAACTCGAGTTGACGTGTTTAAAAGGCTAGTCGATATATTTTGTAAAGTTAACCATAGAAATGGTGTCTACTCTACCAAAAGAATGTACATTTCATTAATCAATAACTTTGACAACTTTAAAAACTTATTCTATAAAAGAAAAATAAGAGATTTTGGAATAAAAATACAAAAATTATTATTTACAAAAGAATTGGTAAAAGCCTTGAATAACTACCATAACCTATAAAAATTCAAATTTGGATTTCATGGTTTTATAACATAAATCATTAGATTGAGAAAATATAATAGTTTTCATGAGAAATAAACATAGGGTTAAAAATAGATTAGTGATATCTTTAGATGCCTAGTTAGTTTAGTATTATGTGTGTAAAGTTGATATTAACTGATAAGATAAATTTATTAAGTCTCATTTCCTTTAAGAAAGATATTTAGTAATTAATAAACTTTTACAAAAATATCAACGAGTTTCTTTAAAACTTCGTGCAAAAGTTTTAAAAACATTTTTACGCTTAAAACTAAATAAGTTGGGTGAATAGCATTCTCATAAGCATGTTTTTCAGTTATTAATTAAGTCTTACATGTTTAGGATCTTGAGAGATCGGTGCGAGACGTTCTTCATCTGTAATTTGATTGTGTTCAAAAGTGAGTTCTTCAGCCCAATTTAAAATATCGTTTTATTTAAACTGTTTTGGGGGAAGGGCATGATTTTATAGTATGATGGGTAAACGAGATTAAATATAATGTTATGATGGTATAAGTTGGGTCAATGGTATATATATGTATACTGTTGAGCCCCAAAATCACCCCATAATCATTAGACTCGGGGAGGCTATAGACTTATATTGGTAGATCTATCGGGTTAGAAGGGCCCGCTCTCACGACCGGCCGCACTGGTCAGGTTATAGCGAGAGAGTTTATCTGTTTGGACTCTTGTGGGGTAACGACGTGTTCTTGGTTTGATTATGGACTTATGACCAAAGTTAATCATAGTACCTAGCTAGTCTATGATAATTATAATATTAGCTCGTGTACATCATATTGTTTTCGAAAACTTAATGTTTGTAAGCTTAAAACCCGAATGCTCACCAACTTTATGTTGACCAGTTATTTGTTAACGTTATTAACACGTCACATGACATTTCGCTGCGATTTTTGGGGTGTGATATTTTCATTTCGAGGGCTTTTGTAAACAACCATCCGAATTGTGTTGTAGTGAAATGTACCGATTCATCAGCTTTAGTTGGACACGCTTGAAGCTTCACCAAATCATCACTTTCGATTTTTTAGCAGATCAATTGGATCGATGACTCTAAACTATTTGTCTACGCAATAGATCACTACATGCCCAGCCTACTTTCACATACCCATCTTATTAGCTTTGACAAGCTATTCCCTGGTATAACCCCAGCTCATTACCGATTTTCTAGGAGCATGGATTGGAATCTTTTGGACAACAATCTAATTTTCTGGAGCATTAGTGTTTGGATCTATTCACAACTCATCATCAATAACTCTAATTTTTTCATCACTATGAACAACTTCTTTTCCTCATCATAACCCCAGCTCATTACCGATTCAGTGATGCCATATCTTGTGAATTGCTTTGAATGTTTTAAGAAGGGTTTCTAAATAGGTGGTGCAGGAGAAACAAATGTTGATTTTCTACCTTGTCTTACAATTAAACTTCCCTGTTAAGTCGAATATTTTAGCTGGAGCATCAGATTGCTCAACTCTTGAATCTAATGGTATCTCTCCTTCTTCCAAGTTAATACTAGCAAATAATCCTTTCAGGCTATTACCCCCACGTTTGAATAATCAATTTCCTCTTCTAGATTATCAAAAGGACCCAAATCATCATTTGGTTCCTTAGTGGGCATTTGCTGTTAAAACAAATTCCTTTTCATATTGTTCTTTGGTAGCTGGATCCAGAGGTTGATAATCCTCTAGATCATCAGAACTTTCTCCGGAGACATTTTCAATTCTCGACGCAGCAGAAGGACCTTCCATTGAATCCTGATCACCCCTATGATCATAATCATCATTATCATCATCCTTCTTCTCTTTTTCATCTCCCTTATCATTCATACCATCACCATCATCACCATCCTCATCTTCATCATCACTTATTTCATAATCGACTTAGCCAAGACTATCGTCATCTTCATCTTCCTTATCTTTTTAGTAACCACACCTTCTGACACTAACTTTGAAGATTGGACTGTTTGTTGAACTTCAACTAAACGTTCGGAATTAGCTATGACATTCTCTGTAGCAACATCAAAAGCTTGAAATGTAGATTGAGTTCAACAACTTGGTTTTGAATTAGCCGCTTGGTGTCCACTTGATTCACCTCTACATGTGGTGTTCCAGAGTTTTAATCCTAGCTTCCTTCACATGTGAATCTAGCGGCAACATTTCAATCAGCTTAGATTTCTCCATCCATCTTTCTCCATCTCGTTTACTCGTTGCTCTAATATAACATAAGTTACATGTGGAGATTCAGATAAAGTTCCAGCTTCTCTTATTTGTTCAAGAGGAGTATTGATGTGAGTTTTAATATCAAACTCTAGGTTCTCTTTATGTTCTCTCGGTGGTGTTATATATGTATGAATTCCTGATTTTGAAGGAGTCTCTATAACTGTAACTTATGTTGCTTCAGTGATATAGTTACCGAATCTCGCTACTTAGTGATACAATTGTCATTGGAGTCTATGATTTTTTAAATGAGAATCCACTCCCCCTTCCTCTTACACATCCACTTCTCTTAGCAATCACTTTCTTTCGTGCCATAGTCTACTCTCTTTTCTTAGTATTAGAAAAGTCTTCATGCAAATAATCAATATCAACTTCAACAGCAGAGCATTTGGAAGATATTAAAGCAACATGTTCTTTAGTCCTTTCTTGAAGAGTGTATGGAACATTCCTTATTTCATCACTAGCTATTTCTGAATCTGAGCTTTCACCAAACATTTCTTCTTTTTCATCATCTGTAGTCATCTCTCTATGTGGAGTAGAACTTAGTTTGAGATGATGTACCTACATGTTCATATTCTGAGATAACATAGACTATTCTTATTGTTGTTGCTGTGAAGATTGTTGCTGAGGTGGTTGTTGTTGTGGTTGAGGATAATCTGAAAATCTTCCAAGCTTAGCAAATGTATCTCCAAAACATGCATTCTCACGTGTTTCTAATAAGTATGTAAACACATCTTTCTTCATCATCGTTACAAATATGTAGTTGTGCTAAGATTTGATAAGTCTTGATGTGCAACATTGACCCGAAGCTGAATAAATCAAGGATACATCATAAACTTCTTCCCACTTGCAGCAAGGACATTATTTTGCATCTACAAAAATATAGCCTTTGAAATGTTGTTAGGAAGATCATCAACCAAAGATACAAGAAAATATCCAAATATGGCACCTAAGCAATCCATCCCAGCCTTTAAGTTGCTCAAGCAGTGTAGTACAACATGAAACAAATACTTCTAAAACTATGGTAAGCATTTCTTTTCAAGTGAAGGATAACAGTGCACATAATCCGTCATTTCCAAGCAGTCTTTTGCCACATCCTCGTCTATCTTTATCGGAGCATTCTCTTGGTCTGTAACTGCAGAACTCTGTTGAGAATCTTAGCAGTAATAACCACACACTTTCCTTTAACAGTAGCAACGATGCATTGATTCCTTTGCTCGTCTCTTTCGTTGGCAGATATATTCCAAAAATCATTGATATCTTCAGAATAAATGTTTAGATTAGCCACGATAGCATGTAAATCCGTGACGTCTTCAACCCCTCAATCAAAGAACGAAAAATAGCTTTATCTTCAGCGACGTCAACAAGATAGGCAACCCCGTTATGATTCTTGTTAAACATCATAGATTTAGCAATCTATAATACAAACAAGACAATTCATCATAACATTTTCAAAAAATCAAAACAAATTCAATGTTTTTCAAAATTTGAGCTAACTTGAACCTCTAGCGTGAATAGTAAGTTATCGTTTTAAGTAATCGCACACGATACTTTGAAAAAGAACTGTACTTATCGCGCGATTTTCAAATCTCTCGCATGCAATAAATTTTAAACTTTTGAGACTTCTCGCATCTACTCATATTCTAAACAACTATGCGCATGCGAAACCCATGTATACCAATTCAAATTCCAACAATTTTAGCAAGTTTTGATAATTAATCGTCGTTTCTTTAGTGTCAATTAGGTCTTATTTAAGTATTGTTAAGTTCAATTTGTCCAAAATTCATGTTAATCATCAAACATAAGTTTGGTTTAATCTCAAACATCTTCCTATTCTAAACAAAAGAAGATTATTCCTTGTACAATCACACACTATCTTAATGCGAACGCAATGAATTGATAATACTCGAATAAACAATCAAACACTTAGAAAACTTTCTTTTTTTTTTTTTTTTTTTTTTTATAAAAACAATCACAAATCTCATATAATGTTTTGTCAAGTTACATCAAAATAGAAGGTAGACGGGCAACAAGCTGCGCCGCCACCCCTTTCTGAATAGCAAATCCTAACCTTCCAAAAACAAATCCTTGCCTCCCCGGGGTTGAGCAATGGTTGTCTATGACACGTTGGACCCTGGTCAAAAAGTTGATAGCTTCTGGCGCTAGGGAGCCAAATGTATCAAAGGCAAAGGGAACAAAAGCGTGCTGGTTCTCTGCGCAAGCTTTAGCATGTTTATCCACTTTCTTTGATTCTGCCTTTCTTGCCGCTTGACCAGCTACAAAACCGTTTTCGCGTAAACCAATCAAAGGGGAAACCCCTGTGAGGTCCACACAAGCATGTTTGCCCCCAGCCCAGCCAAAGACGAGCAGATCCGCTGGTCGCAAAGTAGAAAACTAATAAGGTAATTAGAAAACTAACCGATCCGAATAATGGACTAGTCACGCCACTACTTATCTTATAAGACCCCAGGGTTGCTGCATGACTAAAATGTAATGGCATGAATTAAGTTGTCATGTGCGACAACTTCCCTTTTTAAAGTTTTCAAAATTTTCAAAAAAATTTGATTTTAATATTCAACCAGGCAATTAATAACTAACAAGAAATTTCCTTTTTAAAGTACCACCATACATGATACAATCTTTTTGCAATTTTTTATAATTTGAAACTTGTGTAGGGATTGAACCTAGAGGCTCGGGAAATCAAAACAAGATGATGAACATCAAGTCGCGCGAGAACCTAAAGTTGCCACGCGAGAGGTACATTTCGCGCGAGATCTTGGATATCGCGCGAGAACTACGCGATAACTTCTAAGGTTAGTATAAATAGTTGTTAGTTGATGTAATGAAGTGAGCTTTTGTCATTTCCTAATTTCGCATGTACATGTAATCATTCAAATCAGAAAGCAATACACATCAAAGTTTATTCACATTTGTCATTCAATCTTATTACCGTGATGATTATATTCCGTGTTATTGTCACGAGATGGATATGATTGTTAAGTGTTGATCCTTACAATTGGTATCAGACCAAGGTATGCTCTAGATCGATTGATTTGAAGATTAAACAGTGTGTTTGAAGTCCTCTTGAGCTCCAAATTGGAATTCTTTGAAGATCAACTTGATTTCTGCTATTTTTTAGTACATTTAAAGATGTGAGAACTGTTATGCTTTTGATTGAAGATTTAATGGTGTTCATGTGACTAAACAAGCTTAATTGAATGAATTAGAGACACTTAGGATCAATATTGAACCTAAATCATTAATTGAAAGCTTAATCAATTATTTTGAAGAATTTGCTAAAAGATTGAAGTTTGAATCTTCAAATTTGAGAAGAAAATTAATCATCCGAAAACTTGTTAATCGCAAGCGAAAAGTTCCTATTTGCGTGAGAAGTTTGATTTTTGCAAAATTCAATTGGAAAGTTTGTTACAAAAGATTTCTTTCACACGAGAAGTTTCCATTTTCGCAAAAGTCAGTTAGAAAAGTAACCGCGTGAAAAGTTTGTTCCTGTTCGCGCGAGAACTTCTTTATTCGCGTGAAAACTTCAAGTTTGAACTCTGAGTTTCAAAATGGCAAATTTAAAGCACATCACTGCTACCATTAACCTCAACAATAAGATTGCCATGAGCACAAAACCTCCTAGACTTCTCAGAGAAGTAGATTATCCCGGCTGGGTTTACCGATTTGAGAATCATGCTATTTACACTGAACCCCGAATGATGCGGTCAATCAAACAAGGACCGTATGTTCTAGTGTATAATAATGATATGGGAGAGTTGGTACCCAAACCTGAACATCTCTGGAATGTGGAAGACACGAAGACACTTGAGCTGGATGACAAAGCGTATGCTGCTATCACTATGGCACTTACGACTGAGATTGGTCAAAAGGTCAAAGATTTCAGAAAGGCTAAAGAGTTATGGATGTGATGGAGGAGCAGATCATGGGCAATAAGGATATGAGGGAAATCCAAAAGGACATGTTAAACCAAGAGTTTAATATGTTTAACCATGTGCTTGGTGAAACTTTAGAGGATCAAATGTCCAGGCTTGTTAAGCTGATAACAAAGATAAAGAGTGCATGTATTACCTTGGAGAACATTTCAATGAACAAGAAGCTGCCAAACTCGTTACCTTACAGCTGGAACAATAACTGCACCACTATCAAAAGAACAAAGGATCTGTTCACCTTGTCCCTCAGCGATCTGACTTCCACTATAAAGTCATATGAGATGGATGACAAACAGAGAGTTGCGAACTATATTAACACCATCGAAGCTGAAGCATCTACATTATACGAAAAAATGGCTAGTAATCCCAATTACTATGTCAGCTATTCAAATAGCTGAAGAGCATCTGGCTCTATTTACAACCTTCAGGAATAGCTATGAAGCTTTTACAGCTGGAAGACTTAATGCACCCAACATCTTAGTTGATGACTTACAACAAGTTAATACTGATGATGTTGAAGAAAATAATATCAAGTATCAGATGGCTATGGTGGTGTACGGGTCGAAAAATTTTGCATGAAGAACGGGAAGGAAGATGTTTGGTTTAAACAACTCGAACAAGATTGGGTTTGATTAAACAAGCTTGAGATGTTACAATTATGACAAACCTGGTCACTTTGCTAGAGAATGTACTGAGGGAAGGTCAAATCAAACTAAAAATAGAAAGAAGATGGTGACCGTGGAGGTAGAATCATAGGGAGATAAAGAAAGTTCATCAAACAACAAAGCCCTGGTTTCTTAGACCAATGGAGAGTACGATTGGTCAGACTAGATGGAGATTTTGGACATTAAGTTCAAACTGCTAAAGAAAGTATTTATGAGAATATACTTGTTGAGTTTGTGTCTGATGATTTGATAAAGGGAATCTTTGCTGAAGAAGTTTGTGAGGATATTGAAGAGGTGCTTAATGAAAAAGCTATTGAGATTACTCCAGCTCGATCAAAGATGACTGAAGAGGGAATGGAAGAAGTTGAAGAAAAGGCTGTTGAGTTTACTCCAGATAAAGATGAAAAGAAGATGAATACTGTTGAGGAAACTCCGGCATCTGCTCATGATGACACTATCAATGCTGTTGAGATTACTTCGGCACCCAAAGTAGAAGAAAAGGTTGTTTTGAAAGCCTTCATGGTAAATGTCATACCCGAAGAGAAGAACAAACAAGAAGAGATTGATGAGGTACATACTAATCTTTGTTCAAACACATGTTTAGAAAAGGTTCAAAGATACAAAGTTCACAACGAACGCTTGATCCTAGAAGTTGAAACACTTCGATATCAAGCTCGTAAATATAAAAATGATGAGAACATTTTTAAAGAAAAGATAGAAGGATTAAATAAATCAATTTATCAATCTAAATTGAATCTTCATGATAAAGATTACAACATAAATGATTTGGAAAAACGTAATAATTAACTATCTTTAGAAATCAATAAACTTAACAGTGAACTTTTATCTCCGAAATTGACTATTGAAAATTTTGAATTGACCTCAAACATGACTAAAGGTATAATCAAATCTCAAATGACTCACAAAATTAATGGTGAAAAAGATTGAGTTGGATTTGGTTTTCAACCAAAATCATACATAATAACTCTAGTCAATGTTTCACTGACTGTTGATCCTGTCATAAAAATTAAAATTATAATTAATCTTGATAATTATTTTGCAGAAAGTGTGAAGAAAGAAGGGTTGGTTGAAGATTAGGAAAGTGATAATGAAATAGATTTTAAGGAAAATAAAAGTTGTAATAAAAAATATTCATGTAAATCATCATCATTTTTCAATGAAATTTTAGATGTTTTTGTTTCTATAAATGATTGTCCAAAACTATCTAACAAATAACAGAAACTAAAATAAAAAATAGATTTTAAAAATAATGAAAGAAAACGTGTTAAAAAATCAATATCTTACTTAAAATTTGTTTTCAAGAACAGACTTGTTTCAAAAGGCAACATATATATAAGGAACATCATATCTTTAAAGAAACTAATGCCAGTTTCTTTAAAAAAAATCTCCTATAACTGCTAACTCTGTAAAACAAGATGTTTAAGTGTCCCATTCCATTGCCTACGACTCAAAAGGTTAAACCAACAGTTCATGCCTCATCGGCTTCAAAAATGAATCAAAAAGTTACGAAAGTTACCTCAACTCTTCCAGAATCATATAGAAAAGTTTTTAATGAAAGAGAGAAAAGAGAGACTGTTAAAGAATCACCAGGCCAAAGAAATACTAAAGCCAGATTCTATGATAAATATGGAAGTTATCATAAACAGTTTGTGAGAAATCCACGAGAGGCAAATGCAAATCATAAAATGTGTTGTTATGTGTGTGGCAACCTAAATCATAAGGCTAGAAATTGCAATCATCAACATCAACTATCAAGTAAACAAAGATTTCACAACTCAATTTCAAACAATAGGAAACAATTTTTTTAATGCCAAATTCAAAAGGAATATAAATCAGTCAAATTCTTTTGTTATAAAAGAAATGGTCAAATCAAAACAGATTTGAATAAAGAAAATTGAAACAAGAAATCTTTACATGTTGATAATAGCAATCCTGCTCTAATTCAGAACAGTTTAAGGAAAACGATAACATATCTGATCAAACCAATTTAAAAGTGGAATATAAAAGAAAAACAATCTGAGCCTAATATTGTTGAATATTATGTTTTCAATGATAAAAGATATATGATATTAAAGTTTGTATTATATTTCGATAGAAACAATGTACTCAAGTAAACCATGGCTTAGGTTCCTAAAAATGAATAAATTCATTCATATGTACAGGAACAATCAAAGCAAGTTATCAACAGTGTTTGGCATGTTGACATCGGTTATTCTAGGCACATGACCGGTAATATATCTCTGTTAAACAACATACAACCATACAACGGAGGATATGTTATATTTGCATAAGATACAGGTGGTAAGATTACAAAGAAAGGTACAATGTCTAATGTTGTGTTAAGTTTTGAAGACATCAATTTTGTAGAGGAATTTAAACATAATTTGCTAAGCGTCTCTTAAATTTGTGACAAAAAGTATTCAACACACTTTACTGATAAAGAATGTTGTTAGGACCGTGTACGGACGGAGTACTAACTGATAATGTGTGTATACCTAATCAAATAGTGCGGAATCCTATTTGATTGGCGATCCAATAAGTGAGAAAGCAGTTTCGATCAATCTAGAGATTAAAGAAATGTTATGAACGATTAGAACACGATCAACTGCGATCTATGAAGTTGGAACAAATTTTCTGGAGTCTCTGGACGGCTAGGGTACATCTAAGAGTCGAAATTCTTCAAGTGTTTTTTTTTCACGAATTAAGTGGTATTTATAGGTTAGGGTTTGTCAATCGTGCGACTGACCATTAATATGGTTCAGTCGTGCGACTGAATCATACGATTGTTCCATACGCACGGCTGAAGGTTCAGTCGTGCGACTGAGTCAATTTAATGTCTCAATCGTGCGACTGATCCAGTCTCCTGGTTCAGTCGTGCGACTGGTCCATTAGCATGAAGTGTTCATGCGTATGGTCCATTAGCATGGTCCATTCGCATGAATACTTCATACGATTAAGTTTAAACACATTTCTCAACCATTCTTGACTAAGAACTATGTAAACAACCACAAACCTATATAGTTAGTTCAATATGCATTATGACACAATAAACAATGAAACATTAAACAATATAAGCATCAAACACATATTTCATTTCATTCAACTCATTCATTACATATATGTAAGACATGAAAGACATTTAACATTAAGCTCATAAACTAGGAACATATGTATCAACAAACTCCCCCTTGGACCTAGTTTACATCATTGTCTAACATTCTTCATTAGCTCCTCAAACTTCTTGTACTTTTCCTCTCTTGTAACTCCGGCATGTATCTCGAATGCAAAACAGAGTCTTATCACGTTCTGGAACTGGAGGGCTTGTACAATATCCTGCGAGTCATAGAATAGTGGCCACTTGTATAAGGTATATACATCGTCAGCAGACAAGTTAGTCAGCCACATAGGGTCAAATACCCGAATAGTATCCATTTGGCTCTCCTTTTGTAAGACTATGACCGCTTCACCTGTTCTCCAATCGTAATACCACCACTTAAAGTGTGGAGTGAAGTCCTGTGGCATTTCCCGTAAGGGAATCTTAGGCATAGTGCTCGGAGGACTCCACTTCAGCACGACCTTTGGCTTTCCAGTAATGGGATCAACTTCAGACCGTCTGATGTACCTCTTCAGTTGTTGAGGTCTAAAGTTAACCCACCTGGTGTGGTATTCTTTCCTCAGTGCAGCCTCAAACCAGCCTGACATCTTTCTCGGGTCAGCATACAACAACTTTAGGCGTGGCAGCTGGTTGAGCTCAAAACCAGAGATAGTCTTTAGATCATGTGGGAATCTAAAGTACTCTATGCCCTTTTCTCTTTTCACTGCATACATATTCAGATCCCCAAAATAAGCCCATGTAATAATCTTGCCTGACACCTTTAAGTGTCTCTAGACTTTGTATAGCTTGGTGTAAACATTGGGCTTTTGTGCAGTATGCATGGCTCGGATCTTAGCAAAATTGGCCGCCCATTCAGCTTTTTTTATGTCAACATTGGTGTCTGAGGCTTGGGCTTGACCTCGGTCTTCTCAACCTCTTTCTCCATCTAATCCAGCTTGTCAAATGTGTCACTGCCGAGTGTATCAACAAAGTTGGGAACTACATTTCCATCTCGGTCAGTGTACTCTGGATAATGGTCAACAGTGATATCCTCTATCTCGATTTCATCTATGTTGTTGAGCTCATCATCACTTGCAACGTCAAAAGTAGGAGCATCCTTGACAATCTCGTCCAGGTTCAGCTTGAACATTTCAGCAAGTTGCTCATCGGTCAAGTCATGAATGTTTTCTCCTTCTTCGGGAGTATAGCTCACTGACCGTTTGACAACCCTTGCAAATCAAGAATCATTGTGAGTTGAGACTTGATTTGCTGAAGGGGAGCAACATCGTATTCATCTTGCTGATATGCTTGATCTGCTTGATTTAAACATGTAACACATCACACATTAGTCAATAATCAAGACAGTTAAACATTAAATATATATAAACATTTAGTACAAAAGTTTATTACATGATTCAAGTACAAAATGTGACATCTCTTAATTTTGTTAACTTAAAAGTTAACTTTGTTAAATCTTAAAAGGGCCTTTTATGCCATTTTGAAACTTTGGGGTTTGTTATACTTAATAATTAATTTGGTGATTAACAAATTAATATAATAATAATAACATTATAAGTGTTATAATGTTTGCTTATTATTATAAAATTTAAGGTGTTAATAATTTTAAATAAAATAATAACTAATATTATTATAATAATGACACTAATAATAATAATATTAATGATAATAATATTAATAACAATAATAATCATAATAATAAGATTAATAATAGTAATCATATTAAAAGTAATCTTGTAAAAAAAATAGAAACAATATAAGTGTTATTATTTTAAAACTTGTATTTAACTAATTTTAGCATAAAATAATAACATTTTAAAACTTCAGGGTCTAAAGTGTAAATTAGCTAAAACTAAAAAAAAGATAAAACATTTAAGGTTCTTGCAAAATATGTCAACCTATTAAACTACAGGGACCGGAAGTGTAAATGAGGGTAAAACACCTCTCCCCACCGTCGCCCTCCCTTTTCCACCGTCGACCACCTCCGGCTTTAACTCCGGCGACCCCTCCTCTCTTGAAACGCTTAATTAAAACGTGATTAAACCGAATCTTAACTTTTCTCTATAAGTTTCGAACTTAAACCCTCTGTTAATTGTGTTTAATCGTCCGGTAACACTTGAAATCAAAACCGAAACACCCGATTAAAATCATTGAGCCGTTCGAACATAATGAACCAAGTTAAAACTGCATAACTGAAGTGAAACCTCCCTTTTAGTTTGTAGAACCTATCTGAACCTTCAGTTTGAGTTCACAAACACATACAAGACACGTTCGATTACCCTCGTGGTCGCATTTGTTCTTGAGCTTCATCACCTGTCAAATCTATACAAACACAGGTAACTAATCCCATAAACATCTTCGCGATTTCATCATGAACAAAAGCCCTAACATCAATTTCGTTATCATAATCAATTTGATGTTCAATTGGATTGAAATCAAACCTAGGGTTCATAGCCATTTGGGGATTTCTTGAGGTATTGTTTTTAAAAATTTAATCCCAAATCTTAACACGGCTAAGGCCCTTAGTTCACTGGTAATACACACACATGCTCACCCAGAGGTCCCGGGTTCGAACCCGGGCAACCTCACTTATTTTTTTAGGGTTTTTCAGCCTATACAAAATTATATAAAAATTTCTAAAAATTCTAAAAATCTATTTTATAAATTCTAGTTATTTTAAAGGCTAACCAATTATTTTCTGAAAATTTATTTTTTTATAATAACCTAACATGTTATTTTATTTTGTTAAAACAAAGAATATAATTAGTTAAATATCTTGTTAAATAGAATTTAAATATTGTTTATCTTGTAAAAACATTACATGTTCAAACATACAATTGAATTCTTTTTTTTTGTTTAAGTTTATTTTAATAACTAATAAAACATTGATTCCAAATGCTTTTCTTTAAATAAAAAAAAGGCTTAATTATTTTTCTATGATCATTTAACTTTTATATATTTAAATGGCTTCTTTTAAAATAATTGAATAATTATTTACATGAATATGGACTTGATGCAATAATTTAAAAATTTTTAAAAATACTAATGGGCACAATAGTATTTTTATTCTTTAAAGGTTTACTTTTATAATTGTGATAATGATATATTATTCTTAGAAAACTATAAAAAAATTAATTACATATTGAACTCCAACTTTGTTATGTTTAAATTCATTTCTAAAATATATACATATAATTCTTCTAATAAATTAAAAATGTAAGTAATTACTTTGTAAATTGTTACTTATCAAAAACCCCTTAAAACTATTGAAACCCTAATCATTATTTGAACGTTAATCATATTATTAATCTTCATCTTGTAATACATATTTAGGTGCCTTGTAATGAATACTTGGGATTACTTTGGATCATCCTTTAATCTTTATTTATCACCTTGTAATGCTTTTATCAAAGTGAGTATTTCCATACCCCTTTTTGCTTATTCTCACACTTTGGGGTGAAACATGTTAACTTATTATCATTGCACTTGTAAACTTATTTGAGACTTGTAATCTTTATGGCAATTCATCATGCAAAGTTGTGGTTAGTTGAACTTTTGTGGTTACCATGTTATGGCGTTATATGTACAATCATTAACTATTGCTAGCCCAGCGAAGTCATAGATCTATGGGCCAGACAAGCCTGCTTTGGTTGATCTAAGTACACTTAGCTGATCGTATACTCTTGTAAACGTTTGAGACTTGTAAAACTTTGTCGAGGTTTGATTGTTGCATTGTTCATAACATCCCTAATCACTTTATTCTCTAACTCACGACTTGAATTGCCATCTTTTATATACTTATGTATTGAAAACTGTGGAATGCTCACCAACATTTTATGTTGACCTTTTATTTTTAACATGTTTCAGGAATACCTCAAGTATGTGTTCTACTCTTTGAAGCTTATCACATCTAGGATTGGACCTAGAGATAAAATGGATGATCATGTTATTTGTAGCATTTGTACATGATGTATTCTTTGTTGAAACTTTAGAGATAAAATGGATGATCATGTTATTTGTAGCATTTGTATATGATGTATTCTTTGTTGAAACTTTTGCTTATAATGTTACAATTGAATCTTATGATTAATATATTTGGATTTAATAAATAGCGTTATGTGACTGTGAACAATCGTAACCCTCACATCTCGACGTTTCCGTCGTCAAGGTTGGGGTGTGACACAAAAGCTTTCAAATACATAAATATTTAATCATTACTTTTGCCCTAATCACAGGCTCGTCAGCCGGAGGGGCTGAGGGTGAGGCTCCCTGATCCTGAGCCTTCTTTGACCTTCGCTCTCTTGCCTGTGTGGATGTTGATGGAGTAGCATCATCTCCTTCATCCTCATCTTCTCCCTTCTCTTCTTCTTCAGCTTCATCACCTTCTTCATCCGTCTCCTCATCATCATCCTCATCAGCCTCATCATCGTCATCATCACCACCATCGTCTCCTTCTCTGATCTTGAGAGGCTCATCTTTGGAGCCTTTGAGTCGTAGCATTAGCTTCTTGTTCTTCACCTCAAGATCATCTATCCTCTGTACTGAAGAAGTCTGCAGCTCACGAAGCTCAGCAATCTCCTGACTTTGAGCTGCTATCTGATGTGCCTGAGCAACATTGAGCTCCATCAGCTGGTTTAGCTGTGTAGCTCGTTGCTCATCAGTAGCAAGCAGCTTAAGCATAATCCGGTTTAGATTGGCCAGCTGCTCCTCTAACCCAATGGAGGGCAGAGAGGATCCAAAGTTCAGTGGGACCTGTGATGAAGTCCCGACTCGATGGGTGGTGGTAGTGGTGGTAGTTGTGGTAAAGATGGTGGTGGTATAGGTGTAGCTGGTGGAGGTATGGCTGTAGTAGTGGAGGGTGGAGGTGTGGTAGTAATGGTGGGTGGTATGGTAGTAGTGATGGGTGGTGTGGTAGTAGTGGTAGAGGGTGTGGTAGTGGTGGTGGTAGATGTGGTGGTGGTGGTGGTAGAGGTGGTGATCAAGGTGAATCTCCGTCTCTTACTCTTCATCCCGTGCGGCTGAGCCATCCTCTTTTTCCTCGATCCCTTCGAGGAGGATGCTCCCCCTGGCTGCTGGGCTGGTCTGGGGTGTAAGATGGATCAGTAGCAGCCTCCCCCTGGACTCAGACGCATTGTTTAGTCGTGCGATTGTGCCATTCGCCCAGCTCAGTCATGCGATAGAGGTTCATCAGTAAGTCCATTCGCATGACAATCTGTTTTTCCATTCAAATTCAAATCTTGAGCAAAACTTGATGTTAGACATTGAGGTTAGTCTCATTCGACTCGCAATTTATCAACATAACTCTTAGAACTAAATAATTTGACATTTAAGTACATATTAGTGGTTTATTTAGTGGTTATATCTCGGTATTAGTTTTGGACCGATTTTAACACTTTGGGCTTGATTAATCTGTGCACTTTGATCAATTCTAGTCCCGCATTACCTGTAGAAACAATGTGGAATCAGTACGAGTCACAAATATGGTGCTAAATCACTGAAATGAAATTTGGGCAGAGTGGTATTGCAGTCGTACGAGTTAGGGGCGATTTAGGGTGATGAATGACTGCGACCGACTCCCCTTCTATTTATACTAGGGTTTCCTTCAGTCGTGCGACTGAACCTAATCGCATCGTTGATTCGTGCGACTGAGGCTCAGTGATGCGACTGGCTCAGTCGGTCACCTTCAGTCGTGCGACTAGGTTTCAGTCGTGCGACTGACTCATTCGGTCACCTCCATTTGTGCGATTGGTTCATTCTGATGAACCAATCATATGGATTGACCCATGCTTATGGTCCAATCGCACGTCTGGTCTATACGTGTGGTTTAGTCGTGCGATTGGGCTCATACGTATGGTCCAATCGTACGACTGGTCCATACTATTGGTCCAGTGGTGCGAATGTCTCATACTTATGAGCTTGACCTTATGACCATTCATACACTTAGCCCTTTTATTTATATATAAGATATTTTGACATTGATCATCTCAGAAATGACCATTTTAACTTAGAAAAACTGTTGATCACCTCAGACGTGATCCTTTTACATGTGAAAACCGCATTGGTCACCTCAGACGTGACCCTTTTAGTGAGTGAATTCCAGATTTACTTCCGATGCGTAGTCTGACATTTAACTACTAAATTTACTAAAATTAACTAAATTTAAACAACTAGAAATAAAACAAAGACAAGACATATTTTTGTATTTTTGATTAGAGATGAAATACAACCTATTAGAATAATTCTAATTGATTTTACTTCATGGACATCACAGCTTCAATTTCAGTTAATCATTTCTGGTACGATTCATTTTGGAATCATACATGTATTCCATAATCATTTGGGCATGTTACCAAAACCTTTTGATGCTAGATCTTGTTTTTATCGAGAGTCATTAGCAAGTTTAGGAAATCATACTAGAGCTATAAGATGCACACGCTGATTTGGACTTTCAAGAGTTGCTGCTCACGATGATTGTCAGTATACTTGTCCTCTTAAATCCATACACAGATTTTTGACACTCATTGGTGATGAATTAAGGTTTAATTATTTCAACAAACATTTGTGGATCCCACGCTTATATGGTAATCAACATTCCTCAGGAGATTTTTGAGCAGTCTACGGGTGTTTTAACAAGAAGAAACTATTCTAAGAGCTTTGAAAGAGATGTCAAGCCTCAGGTCAGTGCCATCGCACAACAGAGAGGCGCAAACAACAATGAATTCTAGAATATTTAGGTTATGCTTATCCTCAGGTCAGTGCCATCGCACAGCAGAGAGGCACACAACCTATCTTCTTGTGAGAGCGTTTTTTTTTCTTTTTGCACGTAACGCACCAACAACATTTGTTATCAGCTTGATAGCGCTAACACATTTTTTTTTCGTGCTGTGCTCTTTTTATGGTCATCCGCACACGTTTGTGGCGTTTATTTGCTCGTCACCCCTTATTGGAACTACGTTGATTGTGTTAACCAGGGATAAGATGGGAACCCACAGCAAGTTGAACAATTTAGTTTGAATTTAAGTCACCAATGAGGTCTACTCATCTATTGTGTTGAATCTATAGACACAGCATATAATGAACTTGCAACCTCTAGGTCTACTTTCTCTATGTTACCTTATTAGCATACTAGTTTTACTATCATTTTTTCTTTTATTTTGCTTAGACTTCTCAGTTTTATACTTTGAATTTTACATATTAATCATTCAAATTTTTGAAGTCCCAAATAATCTGTTCCCCATGTACTATCACTTTCTATAAGCATTGAATCAGTATCACAAATTTGATTTCTATTCTTTTAGCTACGCTGTCCTCCTCCCTTGTTTTTTTGTTTTTTTTGTTTTTAAGTATTGAAATTAAAACACCTAATTTAATACTACTCTAATCTATTCTCCCCCTAAAATTCTAAAACCAAAAATATTTTTTGATTTTTTGGATTTTATAAAAACAGGAAATTAAAATACGAAAAATAAAAGAAAATAACAAATAAAAAATAACTCTACTCGTTGGACTAAGTATTGTCATCTTCTGGAATCACTTCACATTTCTTTTTCACGCCGTTGACCTCTAACAGATATAAAAATCTTGGTTTATCAAACGCTTTGGTGTAGAGGTCAGCGCGTTGAAAGTCCGTATTAATTTTAACAACATCGATTAAATTCTTTTCAAAACAATCACGTATAAAGTGATATTGAATTCCGATGTGTTTGGTTTTATGATGTTGGACCGGATTTTTAGTTACGGCTATAGCAGCAAAATTATCAACAAAGATAGGAGTGTTAGAGAATTTCAAACCGTAGTCCCGCATTTGCTGTTGAATCCAGATGATTTGTGAGCAGCAGCTTGCAGCAACAACGTATTCAGCTTCACAAGTTGACAGAGCAACCGATGTCTGCTTCTTACACTACCACGTGACTAATCTTCTCCCAAAGAATTGACATCCTGCTGAAGTGGACTTTTAGTTCATTTTGCATCTGCCATAATCCGAATCGCTATACGCTGTAAGCTCAAAGTCATCGTCATGAGGATACCATAACCCAAGTGTTGGAGTACCCTTCAGATAACAAAATATCCTTTTGACTCCTATGAGATGGTTGACTTTCGGTTTCGTATGATATCTGGAGCAGAGACACATCGCGTATATGATATCAGGTCGTGAGGCAGTGAGGTACATGAGTGATCCGATCATTCCTCTGTACATGGTGGCATCCACCAGATCACCATTTTTGTCGGGTGCCACATCGTGGTTTGTAGCCAGTGGAGTCCCAGCTGCCGAAGCATTCTCCATATCGAACCGACTTAGTATATCACCTACATACTTGGTCTGTTGTAGAAATATTCCCTTTGGTGTCTCATCCACTTGTAACCCGAGAAAGAACTTCATTTCTCCCATGGCACTCATCTCAAATTCAGCTTTCATTACTGCTTCAAATTCTTTACATAGATCTTCGTTTTTGGAACTAAAGATTATGTCATCAACATAAATCTGTACGAGCAGTAAGTCACCATCCTTTTCTTTGATGAACAATGTACAATCAATCACTCCTCTGCGAAAGCCGTGTTTCAAAAGATGAGTCGAGAGCTTCTCATACCATGCTCTTGGGGCTTGATGGAGCTCGTAGAGAGCCTTATCTAGTTTGTAAACTCTGTCCCGATGATACGGATCCTCAAATCCTTCGGGTTGACTGACGTACACTGTCTCCCGGATTTCACCATGAAGGAATGCACTCTTTACATCTAGTTGATAAACTTTGATCTTCATGTAAGAGGAATAGGCTAGGAAGATATGGATTGCTTCCATCCTTGCCACAGGTGCAAACACTTCATTATAATCGATTCCTTTGACTTGTCTAAAACCTTGAACGACAAGTCGAGCCTTGTTGCGAATTATGACCCCTTGATCGTCTTTCTTGCATTTCAAGACCCATTTAGTTCCAATGACTTTAGCACCTTTTGGTCTGTCCACAAGGGTCCATACTCCTAGCTTCTTGAACTGTAGGAGTTCTTCTTGCATCGCACTTACCCATGCCTCATCGTTTAATGCTTCACTAACATATTTTGGCTCAAATTGAGACATAAAACATCGATATGCGCCGTCGTGAAGATATACCTTTTCCATGTCTGAGGCATAATCAGATGAGTATAGCTGATTTCTGGTCTGTACTCCTGATCAAACATCTCCAATGACATTTTCCAAGGGATGATAAACATTTAACCGTGATCCAGGAGTGGTGGGAACAACTACCTCATTATCCAGATTGTGAACACCAGTTTCAGTATCTTAGGCAGTTGGAGTTTGAGGTTCCGAAGAGTCAGAGGCATCAGGGTTTGATGCTTGTGTACTTGTTGCAGCAGGAACCTGTTCCTCCTGGTTCACATGTTCAGTCTCCACTTCTTCATCTTCAGAGGAGGAGTCACTTACATCAAGTGCTCCCCCTGAAGAACTAGAAGACTCCCCGAGTGGAACTGAGGTTGACGAGTCTAGAGACGGTGTGTTTAAGACATCATACATCATTCTGGTCGCTAACTCATCATTAGAAGGGGAGAGATGGATGTTGAAGGACTTAAAGAATCCATCATAATCGAAGAAGAATGCGGGTCCTTTACCAGCGGGGGGGGGGGGGGGGTGGTGTATCTCTGAGCGTCGACGTTGCACCACACTTCTACTATTGAGTTTTTATAAACTCTCTTATTCGGTTTCCTTCTTCAGCCTTTTCACTGAACTTCCCTGATTGATTTTTCTTCAGCAGCATACATGGTGCGCCAAACGGTTCGAGTTACTCTAGATTAGGTTTACGTCGTTGGAGCAACTCGTAACACGTTTTACCATGACGTTTGACCACCAGGACTCGATTTAGGGTGTAACATGCATTGGCAACTGCCTCGTTCCAGAATTGGATAGGCAGTTTTGAGTCTGCTAGCATCGTCCAGGCTGTCTCTATCAAGCTTTGATTCTTTCTCTCAGCGACTCCGTTCATTTGAGGAGTGTAGGCAGATGTGAACTGGTGCACAATTCCTTTTTCTTTGCAGAATGCCTCCATCCATTGGTTCTTGAACTCGGTGTCGTTGTCTGAGCAAACTTGCCTTACCTTCAGCTTGTAAAGTGACTCTAATGTGGTTACCAGCTCCTTGAATGATTCAAATGTCTCTGATTTGGATTTCAGAAACATCACCCAAGAGAATCTTGAGTAATCATCCGTAACTACATAGCAGTACAAATCACCGGCAATGCTCTTTGTACTAACTGGTCCAAACAGATCCATGTGAAGAAGCTCAAGAGGTAGGTCAATTGAGTGAACTTTCTTTTCCTTATGAGACTTCTTTGTCTGTTTCCCTTTCTTACACGCAACACAAAAATCCGGTAATTGGAAGTTCTTAACATTTACTCCACGCACTAGATCATTCTGGATCAAGTGATTCATCTTCCGTGGATTAATGTGTCCCATTCTCTTATGCCATGAAATGGAGTCTTTCTCTGTTGCCTTTGACAAGAAGCATTGAACTTGATGATCGATTGTGGAGGCCTTTGATAGCTCCAAGACATAAAAATCATTATATCCTGAAGCTAACATTAAGACTTGGTCCTCCGGTATCTCTTACTCCTTCTTCAACACATAGCACTTCTTGTTGTCAAAGACTACCTTGAAACCTTTGTCACAGATCTGGGATACAGAAAGCAAGTTATTTTGAAGTTGTTAAACGTAGTTGACCTTGTCAAACTTGACTTTCTGGTTTCCCACTTCGCCTTGAGCCGTGATGTATCCTCCTTTGTTTCCAGCAAATGATACATGTCCCCTTTTAATTTGTTTGACATTAAAAAGGAGAGACAAGTTCCCGGACATGTGCCTTGATGCCCCACTATCAACGATCCAGGTATTTGTAGAAGCACTATAGCGGACACCCTGCACATTTAAAAGAAATGATTAGTTTAGGTTAGGTACCCAAGCCTCAACTGGCTTGGGTGACCCAGAGGCATCACACACCATAAATTCAACCCACTGTTCATTTGAAGGTGAGGGCATATCATGCTTTTTAGTGTTCTCAGTATCAGACACTGAACTTGACTTTTCTTTCCATAAGCCAGTTTTGTGCAAGGCCTGTTTGTGATAAACAGACGACTGGCTTACGGTTTGAACTTTAGGTTCATTACTTCTTTTTGGTGGAGTAATAGAACTCCTTTTTGAAGAACTTGGTTTAGTATCATAAAGTTCAATTTTCTTTCTTGGTGTCTGATAATAAGGACAATTAGAAGCGATGTGTCCTCTCTTTCCACAATTGTAGCATGATCTACCTTCTACATATTGGGAAAATTGTCTCTGTGGGGAAGTGTGTGAAACAGGAGTGACTTTAGTCTGGTTGGGTTTGGACACTTCTTGTTTAGATGTTTTTGTTTCTTTAACAAAATTTATTGTTTGAACGTTTTTAACATCTTTAGCCTTTTGTTTATTTGGACTTTGACGTGAAGCACATGTTTGGTTAACTGGTTTGGTCAGTTTGGATTCTGAAAAAGACATGTTGGTGCCTGACTTTATATTAACCTTTTCAAATTGTTCTTCCAAATTCACAATAGGCATCTTGCCTTTAGACTTCAAAGTAGCCTCCTTCTGTTTAGTGACAGATTCCATTGGTTTACACGTGGAATCTGGATCACTAACTAGAGGAGTGGACACCATATGATCCTTAATAGGATTGTTATTTACTGGTCTACATTTAGCATTTAACAATATCTCATGTGGTGGTGGAACCACTTTTTAACCCAACCCTTCCCCATTGTTCCTTTCTTTCACTAAGTTTTGAACTATGTGAGAGGAACTGGTCCAACTGTGCAGTTTTTGTTTTAATGAGTTGACTTCGACTTCCAAAACTGCTTTTTCTTTCTTAGTTTCTTCCAATGAGTTCAAATAAAACATTATATCACTTGCTTGATTAAAAGCAACAACCTCAGTTTCCCTTAGTTGTTTATTTAAAAGTTCTATTTTCTCTTTATAACTGCACTCATTTTGTTTTAAAATCCGTTTAGCTTCTGTGCACAGTTGTAAGTCATTTACTAAGCTATCATTGTGATCTAATAACCTAGCAAATTTAAGATCAATGCTTTCTCTAAACTTATTACATTCATTACAAGCATGATTTTCGAAAAATTGGTCTTTGTTACTTACATGTGAAGATTCGGTTGAATCAGCCATCAGCGCAGAGTTTGATTCCTCGGATGCTGGAGATTTCGAACTTGTCGTTCTAAGATCTTGTTCAATCAGGTGATTGACCACATTAGCAGTATCTTCATGATCTGACATCACTAGTTCAACTGCTATTTCACCTTCACTTGCAGTGTCATCATCCAGACCCTCAACATTAGCAATGTTCGATTCGCCCGGAGATACAGACTTGAAGGTCCAATCTTTTACTTCATCATCTTAAGCAGTCAAGGCCTTTGTATCTTTGCTTGACAATGCACCTCCACTCGTAGGTTTGTCTTGACGGTTGAAAGACGAGAATGGATTCCCATTACCTGTCTTCTTGGGCTTTACACATTCACGTTTGAAGTGTCCCTTTTCTCCACAGTTAAAGCAGGTAACTTTGGTTTTGTCAAAACCAAAGGTTGTATCCTTTGTGGCTATCAAGTTCTGTCCTGTCTTCTTCACAAACTTCTTAGCCCGCCTATCATCACTTGCTAAAGACGTCCATTCTTTCTAATTCATTCTCGTCCACGTGCTCGTAATCCTCATCATCCAGATGGCAATTCCCGATATTTCCTGCAACTAGACCATCATAAGAATGAACGACCGCAGCTAAAAGGTCCATATGCTCCTTTGCAACCTCCACAGTGATATTCCCGAGATTCTCGGTCTTTAACTTAGTAGCATTTGCTTCAGGCACTATATATTGGGTGCAAGACGACCCTGACGTTTCAGATCCCAAAGCAGTGGGTTGAGAAGGAACAGTTGAACTAGACACAAAATGCCGTCTGAAGAGGTGCTCCTGAACTTGTTTAAGTGGAAGAGGATCTATAAAGTGAAGGATTCTGGTCATAGGATCCTTTCTATGACCTGTATTTCATCCTCAGTTCCTCCTCTCTCAATTTCAGGATGAAGTTGTTTATGTCTAATTTTTCCAGTAACTTGTTCTGTCTCAAATTTGACACAAACGAGTCCCACTTCTCTGGCAGACCATCGACAAAGCTTGAGACCTTATCTTCCATTGACGTTGTGACTCCATGAGTGTGCAGCTCACTCATTAAATGGTAGAATCTGTCTATGACATCATCCAAGCTCTCTTTACCCATTGACGAGAAGTTATCAAACTCCTTCTTCAAAGCCTTTGCCTTTAGAGCTTTCAACGATGCATTCCCGTCGTATCGTTTCTCCAAGGCTTCCCATAGCTTCTTTGCCTATGTGTTCTCAGAAAACTGGTGGAATATATCCTTAGGTATCGACTGAGTCAACAGAGCATACACTTTCTTCTCAGCATTGTACTTCACCTTCTGGCTATTAGTCATGCCACCCAAGGTAAGTTTAACACCATCGGCACCAACCGGCATGCTATAACCTGTCTTGATTGCTTCCTACAGATTGGGATCAACTCCATTTAGATAAATCTCAAACCTTTGCTTCCATTGCGGGTACTCATCTAACGTTATAAGTTTAGGTGGCTTATTGTGATTTCCAACTTCATTCTCCAGAAGCAGAAGGTTTTGGATTCGAGAGTCTCTACTGGCAGTAAACGCAGAGTGCTGATCTTCCATTTCTTTAAACTTTGAGAGTTAGAACAAAACTGTTTCACTGGTGCGAATGGAGAGATGCGATTGGGTCAATCGTGCGGATGGACTAATGCGGATGAATCAATCGTGCGATTGAACCAATGCGGATGAGTCAATTGTGCGATTGAACAAGTGCGAATGGACAATGCGAATGGGGTGTTCAGTCGTACAAATGGATGGGCGATTGAGTTCAGTCGTGCGTATGGGAGGTGCGATTGAGTCAATCGTGCGACTGAGGCTGCTGGATTTGAAAATTCGAAGGTTTTTGGTACTTTGACACAAAAAAACGATTTTTCACAAACCCTAATCTGCCGTATGCCGAAAAACGTAAACTTTTAGATATGTAGACACTAAAAACACTGTTTTTACTCAAATATTGACTTTTTTGAATGGAAAACTTGTTTTTTCACCAAAACTAATCGAATCAACATGCAAAATCAATAGCCAAAGCTTTGATACCACTTGTTAGGACCATGTACGGACGGAGTACTAACTGATAATGCGTGTATACCTAATCAAATAGTGCGGAATCATATTTGTTTGGCGATCCAATCAGTGAGAAAGCAGTTTCGATCAATCTAGAGATTAAAGAAACGTTATGAACGATTAGAACACGATCAACTGCGATCAATGAAGTTGAAACAAGTTTCTGGAGTCTCTGGACGGCTAGGGTACGTCTGTGAGTCGAAATTCTTCAGGTGATTTTTTTCCACGAATTAAGTGGTATTTATAGGTTAGGGTTTGTCAATCATGCGATTGAACCATTATTATGGTTCAGTCGTGCGACTGAATCATACGATTGTTCCATACGCACGACTGAAGGTTCAGTCATGCGACTGAGCCAATCTTATGTCTCAATCGTGCGACTGATCCAGTCTCCTGGTTCAGTCGTGCGACTTGTCCATTAGCATGAAGTGTTCATGCGTATGGTCCATTAGCATGGTCCATTCACATGAATACTTCATACGATTAAGTTTAAACACATTTCTCAACCATTCTTGACTAAGAACTATGTAAACAACCACAAACCTATCTAGTTAGTTCAATATGCATTATGACACAATAAACAATGAAACATTAAACAATATAAGCATCAAACACATATTTCATTTCATTCAACTCATTCATTACATATATAAAAGACATGAAAGGCATTTAACATTAAGCTCATAAACTAGGTACATATGTATCAACAAATGTCTTATTCTAAAACCTGGATTTGTAATTCCCTGATAAATGGATTTTGTTGAGAGCGTCGAGAGACAAAGACATATACTTACTTGACCTGAATGGTTCATATTCATTTGTAACTGCGCCTTTTTTGCTATCTAAAGACTTAGAAAGTGATTCAATATTATGGCATCGTCGTCTTTGCCATGTAAACATAAAAAATATGAACAAGTTGGTTAGAGAAAATCATGTTGTGGACTTCCCATTGAAAGAATTTCAACTTACTGAACATTGTTTGTCATGTTCAAAAGACAAACAACATAAACTTTCTCATAAACCAGTTGCTCATACCAAAATTGAATCCATCCTTCAATTGTTACGCATGGATTTATTTGGTCAAGTGATCATTTTGAGTTTAGTATGTCATGCATACTGCTTGGTTATTACTGATGATTTTTCAAGATTTAGTTGGGTTTTTCTTTTAGAAACTAAGGATGAGACTCCTCATTTGCTAAAAGAGTTTATGACCTTAGTGGAGAATCAGACTAACAAAACTATAAAGTGCATTCGAAGTGATAATGGAACAAGGTTTTGCAATCATACTCTGAATGAATTTTGTGATTATAAGGGGATAGCTAGACAAATTAAGTTCTGCAGGAACTCCATAACAAAATGGAGTTGCTAAAAGACGAAACAGAACTTTAATTGAAGCTATCATAACAATGTTATCAACAACCAAATTACCGTCTTTCTTTTGGGCTGAAACTGTTAACACTGTATATTTATGTTCAGAATCGTGTGTTAATAAACAAACAACAAAATATGACTCCTTATGAAATATTTTTCAAGCATAAACCCAAAGTCAAATATTTTAAAACATTTGGATGTTGTTGTACTTTGTTTAACACGCCCGATTCTAAATCAAAATTTGATGAAAAAGCTGACGAATGCTATTTTGTTGGATATTTTGCCAACAAAATTTGATGATGATCATGGCGGTGATATGGGTTCTACAGCTGGCGCTTCTAGATAATTAGGTTCTGTCAATGTTTCCGAACCAAGTCCTGATGATACAGTTGACTATACTCCATTAGATCTCGCTACTGAAGAAACATATGAGAAGGAGTTTTATACATTCCAGCAACATATTCTTGCTGAGGAATCTGACGTTGATATTGGTCCATTTAATGATTTGGAGGAGAGTATAGTTTACACCGACATGTTTGGAAATAGTCTTAAAGACTTTTTTCAGATATCTTAATTAAAGAGGGGGAGATAGTAGGTGAGTCTAGTGCCAAAGAGACGACTGACAAGACAGCAGATCTAACTGGTCAAAGTGTTGTACGTCAGGTCGGAAATATTAAAGTTGATGCTCCTCCTCCGCCAGCTTATGTACACATGCTGAGACATTCCAAACCTTTCACAAGGTACGGAAACTCAGAACCTATTATTAGTTAGGCGTATGAAGCTGAGAAGAAGATGTACGTGGTGAAGAGAAAGGCAGGTGCTATAGAGTATTATCAAGACGAGCACGACTTTCATACACTCAAAGCTTCTGATTTATATGATGTGGTCATGTTCTATTTATCAATCCGAGCAATTATGGAAAGGAGAATATGATATGGAGACGGAGTAAGACCAACTTCAAACACTTCAAAATGCTAAATCCAAAGTCATTGAAGATAAGATGTGTATAGACCCAAACACCAACAAGCCAATGAAGATAAAGGTTTATAAGCATCCTAGATATGCTAGGAAGATCCCTATCCATGCTCTAGTTCCAGTTAACAACTTTTCAAAGCTTATGTGGCGGAGTTATGAGAAGGAGACGCGACATGCGTTGATTCATTATATAGATAAAGATTACCGTATCATCGACCTTATGAATCTGCATAAGTTTGGAAGGGATGATATGATGAGGCTGCATGCTTGTCCTATTGCATCTGATGAATCTGTTCACTTTTTAGCAGCACAGTTTTGTTGGTTGATTACGAAGGCTCTGAACAACAAGATCTACGCTTATGGGGACCTTTACAAGGTTGTAGACATGGACTTCTAAAGCATTGATTCATCGATCCTAGGGGGAGATTATAGGGATTGAACCTAGAGGCTCGGGAAATCAAATCAAGATGACGAAAATCTAGTCGCTTGAGAACCCTAACTTGTCGCGCTATAGCTACATCTCGAGCGAGAACTATGCGAAAAGTTTATAGTTTAGTATAAATAGTCATTGGTTGATGTAATTAAGTGAGCTTTTGTCATTTCTTGATTTCATATGTAACTGTAACCATTCAAATCAGAGAGCGATATACATTAAAGTTTATTTACATTCTTGTTCATTTATTTCTCATTCAATCTTGTTACCGTGATGATTATATTCCACGTTCTTGTCACGAGATCGATCTGATTCGTAAAGTGTTGATCCTTACAATAGCAATCTTCTTCCAAAACAAACCACTTTAAAGAAAATGGTTACACATATGATCAAACCAATTCAAAAGTTGAAAATAAAAGAAAAAAGATTTGAGCCTGACGTTATTAAAGACTATGTTTACTATGATAAAAGAGATGATATTAAAATTTGTATCATATTTGGATGATAACAATGTATTCAAGTCAATGGCTTGGGTTCCTAAAACTGAATAAACTCATTCATATGTGCAAGAACTACCAAGGCAAGTTATCAATAATGTTTGGCATGTTGACAACGGTTGTTTTGAGCACATGATTGGTAATATATCTTTGTTAAGTAACAGACAACCTTACAACGGAGGACATATTATCTTTGCAGGAGATAAAGATGGTGAGATTACAAAGAAAGATACAATGTCTAATGGTATGTTAAGTTTTGAAGATGTCAATTTTGTTAAAGAACTTAAACATAATCTGCTAAGTGTCGCTCCAATTTGTGACAAAAAGTATTCAACACATTTAGCTGATTAAAAAATATCTTATTCTAAAAACTGGATTTGTAATTTCTGATGAATGGATTTTGTTAAGAACACCAAGAGACAAAGACACATACTTACTTTGTAAGAATCAACAATACGAATAGATCAATCTCGTGAGGAGAATGAGGTATGCAATTACACACGGTAAGAAGATTGAATAACATGAATACATGAGTAACTTGAACACAAATGTAAATAATATTCCATGTATTGCTTTCTGACTTGAAACTATTACAATTTAGTGTGAAATCAGGAAATATGACAAAAGCTACTTAATTACAAAACAAATCTTCTATATATACTAACTAAAAGTTCTCGCGCGAACACATGTTTTCACGTGACTAGATGTTGTCATGCGAGAAGCCTGTTTTCACACGGCAACTTTAGGTTCTCGCGTGACTTGATCTTGATCTTCATCTTGATTTGATTTACCGAGCCTCTATGTTCAATGCCTACAATCTCCCCTAGGCCCGGTAAATCAATGTGTTTGGTAGTCCATGTCTACAACCTTGTAACTACCCCCATAAGCATACATCTTGTTATCCAGGGCCTTTGTAATCAAGCAACCGAACTTTGCTGCCAAAAAGTGAACTGATTCATTAGCTGCAATCGGACAAGCCTGCAACCTCATCAAAACATCCCTTCCAAACTTAAGCAAATCCACAGGGTCGATGATACGGTAATCTTTGTCAACACAGTGAATCAACGTGTGTCCCGTATCCTTCTCACAACTCCACCACATAAGCTTTGACAAGCTATTAACTGGTACTGGAGTGTGTATAGGGATCTTCCTCACATACCTCATATGCTTATAAACCCTTATCTTCATAGGCTTGTTCATGTTAGGATCAATCCGGGTCTCATCTTCAATGACTTTAGATTTGGCTGTTTTAAAGTCCTTGAAGTTGGTTTTACTGTGCCTCCATATCATGTTTCTAATCCAGTTCCCTTTCTATAATTACTGGGTTTGATGAATGGAACACGACCCGTGGCATATAAATCCGATACTCTAAGTGTATAAAAGTCGTGTTCATCTTGATAATACTCAATCGCCCCAGCTCGTCTCTTAATCACATAAAGCTTCTTTTCAGCATCATACGCCCAACTAATAATAGGTTCTGAATTTCCGTACCTTGTAAAAGGTTTGGAATGTCTCAACGTGCGAATATAAGCTGGCGGTGGAGGAGAATCAACATTAATATTACCGACCTGACGTAGAACGCCTTGACCAGTTTGATCTGTTGTCTTGTCAATCGTTTCTCTAGCACTCGTCTCCCCAACTATCTCTCTTTCTTCAACAAGATATCAAAATATAAGTCCTTAAGACTATTTTCGAATATGTCTGTGTAGACTACAGCCTCTTCCAAATCATCAAACGAAGTCAAATCTTCATTTTCTACCTCAGCAATCAACCGTTGCTGGAAAGAGTAAAACTCCTTAATTTTTTTGAACATTTTGTAAAACTAAAACTAAAACAAGTAAACAAAATACACTTTTAACAAAAAATCAATTTGACACAATAACTATTCAAATAACTTAATTATTTTTGATAAATTTTCAATTATAGGATCAACAATACGAATAGATCGATCTCGTGAGGAGAATGCGGAATGTAATCACACACGGTAAGAAGATTGAATAACATGAATACATGAGTAACTTGAACACAAATGTAAATAATATTCCATGTATTGCTCTCTGATTTGTAGCTATTACAATTGTGTGAAATCAGGAAATATGGCAAAAGCTACTTAATTACAAAACAAAACTTCTATATATACTAACTAGAAGTTCTCGCGCGAACACATGTTTTCGCGCGACTAAATGGTGTCGCGCGAGAAGCATGTTTTCATGCGGCAACTTTAGGTTCTCGTGTGACTTGATCTTGATCTTCATCTTGATTTGATTTCCCGAGCCTCTATGTTCAATCCCTACATACTTGACATGAATGGTTCGCATTCATCTGTAACTGCATCTTGTTTATTGTTTAAAGCCTCGAAAAGTGATTCAACATTATGGCATCGTCGTTTTGGCCATGTAAACAAAAAAATATATAAACAAACTGGTTAGTGGAAATCATGTTGTGGGCTTACCATTGAAAGAATTTTAACTCACTAAACATTGTATGTCATGTTCAAAAGGCAAACAACATAAACTTCCTCATAAACCAATTGCTGATACCAAAATTCAATCAGCTCTTCAACTATTTCACATGGATTTATTTGGTTTAGTGAGCGCTTTGAGTTTAAGACATCGTACATATTGTTTTGTTATTGCCGATGATTTTTCCAGATTTATATTAGTTTTCTTTTTAGCAAGTAAGAATGAGACACCTCATCTGATGATAATGTTCATGACCCTCATGGAGAATCAGACTGACAAACCCATCAAGTGCATTCGAAGTGATAATGGAATAGAGTTTTGCAATCATACACTAAATGAATTTTGTGATTCTAAGGGGATAGCTAGACAATTTTGTTCTACAGAAACTCCACAACAAAATGGAGTTGCTGAAATACGTAACACAATTTTAATTGAAGCTGCCACAACAATGTTATTTGTTGCCAATTACCGTCTTTCTTTTGGGCTGAAGCTGTTAACATTGCATGTTATGTTCTCAATCATGTTTTAATCAACAAACAACAAAACATGACTCCTAAACATAAACCCAAAGTCAAATATTTCAAAACATTTTGATGTTGTTGTACTTTGTTAAACACGTTTGATTCTAAATCAAAATTTGATGAAAAAGCAGATGAATGCTATTGTGTTGGATATTCTGCCAACAAAGTTGCATACAGTTTATAATAAAAGACTAAACAAATAATTGAGTCATTTGACATAGATTGGAATAAATCTAACAAAACAGATGCAGGTTCTGCTCCTTGATGGGTATACGATTATGCTTTATTATTTGAAACATTTAATCAATCTTTTGTTGTTTCTACAGCTAATCAACCTTTTTCATCATCCATTCAAGATATATTTTTTGATGATGTTTGATCTATGTCATTTTCAGCTGCAGGAAAATCCTCAGACATACCTTCTTCTTCGAATGTCTCAGCTGTTCAATAATTTGTTTCTGAATTTGAATTGCCTCATTCAGATCCAATCCTTGAACAAGAACCATAGGTTTTTTATCAGAGTTCTTCGTCTACACAAGTTGATCCAATTGATGCCATTCAAATTTTGTTTGAAGATTTATTTGTTGATAATGATATTTATCAAGAGGAAGAAATTGTGTATCAACCTGACGGAGGAAATACTGTTGAAGAACATGTTAGTCATCTGTCTAATTTACACGAAGTTATTTCTGAAGATACAATTTCTCAGTTGAGAATTCATAAAGACCATCCAACTGAAGCAATCATTATCACAAGGTGTCCAAACTCGAAGTCAATCTGGAGCAATAAATACATGCTTGTATTCATGATTTATTTCTCAACTTGTGCCAAAGAACATTGAGATTGTATTTATGGAAAACAGTTGGGTTGAGGCTATGCAAGACGAGCTGATGCAATTCAAGAAGCTAAATTTGTAGCATCTTTGTGAACTTCCTATAGGTAAGCTGCCGATCGGAACTAAATGGATATTCAAAAACAAAACGGATGAGAAAGATATAATTGTTCGTAACAAGGCTAGAGTTGTTGTTTAGTGATTCTTTCACATTGATTATGAAGAAGTATTTGCTCTATTTGCAAGACTTGAAGCTATACGTATCTTTTTGGCTTGCACTCAAGAACTTCAAGGTGTATCAGATGGGTGTCAAAACTATATTTTTGTATGGTGAAATGAAAGAGGAAACTTATGTTTGTCCACCACCTGGTTTTGAAGATCCAGATCATCCTGACTATGTTTATAAGTTAGACAAAGCACTCTATGGCTTACATCAAGCACCTCATACTTGGTATGCCACCCTCACTGAACATTGCTTGCAAATGGTTATACATGGGGTGCTATTGATCAGACTTTATTCTTAAGGAAGATGGGTAATGATCTTATTCTTATCCAAACATATGTTGACGATATTATCTTTGGATCTACCAATAAACATTTGTGCAAGGCATTTGAAGCTGTGCTGAAGAAGAAATTTGAGATAAGCTCTCTTAGTGAAATATCATTTTTCTTGGGTATCCAAGTTAAACAAAATGACCAAGGTATACTAATTTATAAAGAAAATTATGTTCATAGTATTCTTGACAAATATAAATTTCAGGAATCCAAGATTGCACCAACTCTGATGTCTTCTCATCCTACTTTAACTCCATCTCACGGGTGAAGATGCTGAACAACATTTGTATAGATCAATGATCAAATCTCTAATGTATCTTACTGCTAGCAGACCATACATCATGTTTCCTGTATGTAAGTGTGCATGATATCAAAGTAATCCGAAGGAGTCTCACATGAAAGCTATCAAGCAGAATTCCAAATACCTCAAGGGTCAACCAACACTCAGCATTTGGTATCCTAAAATTTCTGATTTCAATTTATATGCTTATACTAACATTGATCATGCAGGATGTAATTTGGAAAAGAAATCAACAAAAGGTGGATGTCAATTTCATAGCAATAGGTTAATATCTTGGCAATGCAAGAAGTAGTAGACGGTATCCACATCTACTATAGAGGCTAAATATGTGGTTGCATCAAGTTGTTCTCAGATTGTTTGGATTCAACAGTATCTTGATTATGGTCTTAACATCTATAACACAAAGATTTGATGTGACAATATTGCAGTGCTAAACATAGTGAAGAATCCTATTCAACATTCAAAAACAAAACACATCGACATCCGAATGCATGTTATCCGTGATTGTTTTGATTGAAAGCTTATTTATCTGGACTCAGTCAAGTCATATGACAACATTGCTGATTTGTTTACTAAGGCGTTTGATCATTCTTGATTCAACTTTTTGGTTCAATCTCTGGAAATGATTAACTTTGATTATATATTAACCTTACACCCTCTCAAAAAATATTTCATGTTAGTTAAAACTGTTATTTTCTTTCTAGATAATCATAATTTTAGGGGAGAAAATATGAAAATGTCTCACAAAAAAAGATTTTGTTCTTAGGGGGAGTAAAAGTTCAAAGAAAAAGTACAAAAGATTTTGTCTAAAACATTTAGAAAATTAAATTTTCAAGGTGACATAGGAAATGATAGGTCATTTCTTTATTTTGATATATTACATACTAAGGCTTAAAAGATACTGACTTGGATTATATTTGATATGTTGATAGGCTTCACTTTCAAAAATAAAAACCACTATAATCTGTTATTCAATGAAATTAAAGTTAATTCTCCATGACTGAAGTGGGTTACTAATCAAGGTTTTGTGGTAACACTGATTCCATACTAAAACAGATTGAGAGTTACAATATAGTCATACTCAAGCCAATTATTTTCTGATTCAGTATCTTTCAGAAGCACCATATGTATGTGTATATATGTATATGTATATATATATATATTTCAAAAGATAAAAAAGATATGAAAGACAAAAACAAAAGAAAATTAATCAAATAGAGCAAAAAGATGTTGTAAAGCCATATAGGAATAAAAGATACCAATGCACATAATAATAAAAGATATGTCATAGACATACATACTATATCATAAATATTTTTTTCTTTTAAGAATATGTTCCGACACAGGAGGCAAAATCAAAAGATGAGGCACGTATGTCCGAATTGGCATGTAATTCCTAAACATCTTGCGAGGAAAAAACATAAGTCCAACTCGCTGTTAATAAGTTCTAAAAATTATTAATATTATATGTTCAGAAACATTTCTTAGGCTAGTTATACTCTATATAGATATTAGCAGAATGAACAATAATCTTGTAAATGCTGATCAGAGATAAAAGGTTTAAGTCAAATTGGGGTGACTTGAAATCTTAAAAGTGTCTTGAAGCTGGATAAGGGTTCTATTGGATTTTTATCGTGGGATCGATTGATTTCATATAACTTAATAAAAACATGACAAATATTATAGCATATGTGTTCAGTAAAGATTGAAGTCTTAGTTTAAAGTGGATACAACATATTGACATCGGTATAACCAATCTTATGTCAAAATAAAGCAGGATGATGTTAATAATCGATTTCACAGAAATATGATCTTATACTTGAAAATTTTTCAAAATATTTAAGTTATAAGTATAATTTGAATGTCAATTTGTTTTTGTTTTAGTGTTTTAAAATTCATGTTTGTTTACATTTTGTGTTTGTTTACCAAAGTTTTAAAAAAAAAAGGGCTTTTGGTTAATTATTAACACTTAGTTAAACATGCTTTTTAAACATAACAAATCATAAGATCAAACAAAAACAAATAAAAAGGTTAAAATTTAAATATTTCAAAAGAAGTTGAACTTCTCGCATGCGAATAGTTGACCTGTGGTCAAACTCAGTTTCATGCGATTAGTCAACCTGTCGCACGAAAAGTTAATATTAGAAATATAACTGTTCGCATGCGAATAGTTATAATCATGTGAAAAGTTAAAATTTTCAATTTCTAAATTTTTCTTGGTCTTGAATTTTTTGTTTGTGAGTAACTAATCAATTTTTTTTAAATAATTTTGCATATGGCTCGAAAAATGGTTTTTATTAATAAACCCATAACGTTGTTGCTTTTCTCGGAGATGTTCATACTGATAAGGCATTAATGTTCCTACTGATAAGGCATTAATGTTCCTACTGATAAGGCATTAATGTTCCTACTGATAAGGCATTAATGTTCCTACTGATAAGACATTATTCAGATATCTGATTGAAGGCCTCAAGACCTCTCGGATACACCATGCTATTACAGACAATCCTACTATATATACGGATGTTGTTGATCAGTTCTGGATTACTGTTGCTAATGAGAGAGATACTCAGGGAGAACCCTGTATTTCAGCTACAGTTAAGGGGAAGAGGGTTTTCATTACTGCTCAAGTTATCAATAGTGTACTACAGTTGAAAGATTAGCCAAATGCACCAATTAAGATTGATGATGATGTGTCAAGAGACTGTCTCAAGAGGATGGGTTATGATCACTGGTATCCATCACCGGAGAAGAAATACTTACCTTAATTCTGGAAGTATTTATTTCATGTGGTAATTCATTGTCTGAGTAACTTGAAGGCTGGGATGGATATCCTAAGTGTTGTATTTGGATCCATGCTGGTATCACTTGTTGATGATTTACCTTACAACATATCCAAGGCTATGTTTGCGGAGACGCTAAACAACGTGATTGCTATGTTCATTATGTACCCCAGATTCATATAGATGATAATAAATGTTGCTCACCCTAAGTTAGCAGTGTATAATTCATCTACCTATGTTGTAAAGGTGATGAAAAAAGACATATTCACTTATTTGATTGGAGCACGTGGGAATGCCTGGGATGGTACTAACTTTGCCAAGCTCGATAGATTTGTGGAAGGATATCAAGAAGATGCTCAACAACATGAGACTGTATCTCCTCAAGCGGATCCGGTTGGTCCATCTACTAGTACTCCTGAAGATGCTCCTGGAAGTTCTCAGGGAGCTAGGATGTCGGATTTATATGAGGTGAACACCTGGTTCACGGATAGTGATAGTGAAACGAGTAGTGATCTGATTGGGAAATGTTTCGTATGTGCTCCAAGAGAGACCCAGAGTGCATGAAGCTCCTACAAAACGCACTGCTGAGGAAGAGATGTTGATTTTTCCTAAGGATTCTCCGTCTACTCAGAGGAGAAAGAAGATAGTGGCTAGGAAACGGGCTTATTCTGAAAGTCCAGGTGGGAGGGGTACATGACGAGGAGTTTTGCGTAAACGTCAGATCCTGATGACTACTATGTCGACCAGTTTTGATATTTCTGTGTCTGAGACTTCAGTCATAACTAGTGAAGCTACACCATTAGATACACTAGTGATTGTTACAGAATCAACATCTATAACATCATCAGCTATGCATGCTGCTGATGATGTGTTAAGCACACCACCAAGAACTTGAGGGCACAATGACATGTTTAGGTTGGATGATTTCATAAACACTACTCTAGAGCCACGACCACAAACTGAGTCTGCACCTGATTCACCCACGAGGATATCTGTCGAGCAGAGAATTGTGGTATAGAGAAAGAGATGACGGATAAAACTGTTGATGCATGTATGTCCCTAGATCATGAGTTGTAATGTAATAAATCTTGTCTGTCTGATTATGATGTAATCGTATCATTAATGAAATGATATGAATTGTTTGTTACGTGATGTTTAATATTTCATTAATGAGTCGTGATTGAATTGATTGGGTTTATGATTGTTTGAATGGTTGCACATTATGTTATATTAATTAAAACATTCAAACTTAACTTAATGAAGTTCTCATGCGAATGGCCCATGCGAATGGACCACACGCATGAATAACTTCATACGATTGACTCAATCGCACGACTGAAACAGGAGACTGGATCAGTCGTATGATTGACACATAAGATTGACTCAATCGCACGACTGAACACTCAGTCGTGCGGATGAATCAACCGCATGGTTCAATCGCACGACTGAACCATACTTATGGCCCAGTCGCACGATTGAACAATACTAACCTATAAATAGACCCAATTCGTGGAAAAACGTAAGCATTCATCCCATTACGATTCCAGACGTACCCTAGCCGTCCAGAAGCCTCCCAAATCGTTCTCCAAGTTCACAGAACACATCAGATCGATTCCTAATCGATTTCTGACGTTGATTTCAATTCTTGATTGATTCATCGTGTGTTCTCACTGATTGGATCGCCAATCAAATAGGATTCCGCACTATTTGAGTTGGTTTAACACGCTAATCACTAGGTATTTCGTTCAAATACCAGGTCCTAACAAGTGGTATCAGAGCTTTGGCTCTTGATTACGTGTTGATTCAATCAAGATTGCATAAAAGTTTGTGTTTTTGCACGAAAAACGCAATCTTTGGCATCAAAAGTGATCTTGGACGTTCCCTGCTCATCGAAGTTCAGTTTCTACGGACTTAGGCGATTAGGACTTGTGAAATTTCGAATTTTTACGGCTGAAACCCGTCAAACCTAGAAATTTTCGCAAAACAGCAGCTTCAGTCGCACGAGTGACCCATTCGCACGACTGGACTCCATTCGCATTGCCATTCGCACGATTGGACCTAGTCGCACCCTCATTCGGCCGACTGAACCGTTCGTTCGCATAACTCATACGCACCAGATTCATTCGCACGACTGAACCATTCGCCCTGTTCAGTCGCACGGTTGAACCAATCGCAGAGTTCATACGCACGATTAGACCATTCGCATCCTTCAGTCGCATCAGTTAAAGTTTATTTGATTAGATTCTAAGTTTATTAGCCATGGAAGATCAGATGTCAGCCTTTACTGCTGGGAAGGACTCAAGGATTCAGAACCTGCTGTTGCTTGAGAGTGAGGTGGGTAATCACAATAAACCACCAAAGCTCTTGACTTTAGATGAGTTTCCCCACTGGAAACAACGTTTTGAGATCTACCTCAATGGAGTAGATCCTAATCTGTGGGAAGCTATTGAGGTCGGTTATAGTACACCGGTGGGAGCTGATGGAGTTAAATTAACGTTAAGTGGGATGACCGACGCACAGAAAGTAAAGTACAATGCAGAGAAAAGGGTTTATGCATTGATCACTCAGTCTATCCCCAAAGACATATTCCACCAGTATTCAGAGAACAAGCAGTCCAAGAAACTGTGGGATGAGCTAGAGAAGAGATATGATGGGAATGCATCATTGAAGGCAATCAAGGCAAAGGAGTTAAAGAAGGAATTCGATAACTTCTCATCGATTGGTAATGAGAGTTTAGACGAAGTCATAGACAGATTCTACCACTTGATGAGCGAATTGCATACACATGGAGTGGAAACGACTATGGAAGAGAAAGTAAGCAACTTCGCAGACGGATTGCCTGATAAGTGGGCTTCATTCGTGTCTAACCTTAGACAGAATGAAATGCTTATAAAGCTGGATATAAATGACTTCATTCTCAAGTTGCGTGAAGAAGCACTAAGGATGAAGTATAGAGCTCAGAAGTCTGCGTACACACAAAATCCAGCTTTATACAACGCCACGCCTCAAGCTAAGACATCTGGAGCACCTCTCCAGACTGCATTTGTGTCTAGCTCGTCAGGTCCTTCACATGCTTCTCCTTCTGGATCAGACACGTCAGGGTCATCATGTACCCACTATATTGGATCAGAAGCAAGTGCTACCAAATTGAAGACCGAGAACCTCGGTAATGTGACCGTAGAAGTAGCACGAGAGCATATGGATCTTTAGCAGCAGTGGTTCATTCATATGATGGACTTGTTGCTGGGAAGATTGGAAACTGCCATCTGGCAGATGAGGACTACGAGCAGGTGGATGAAATGGAGCTTGAGAGGATGGATATAATGTGGGCCTTAGCTAGCGCTGTCCGAAGGGCGAAGAAGTTTGTTAAGAAGACAGGACAGAACTTGATAGCTACTAAGGATACCACATTTGGCTTTGACAAGAGCAAAGTGACCTGCTTCAACTGTGGAGAGAAGGGGCACTTCAAGAGAGAATGTGTCAAGCCAAAGAAGACGGGTAATGGGAACCCGTTCTCATCCTTTACTCGCCAAGACAAGCAAGCTTCCAGTTCTACTTCATCAAACAAGGATCCAAAAGCCTTGACTGCTCATGATGATGAAGGACAGGATTGGAGTTTTAGGTTTGTCTCACCAGGAGAATCTAACATTGCCAGTGTTGAAGATATTGATGATGATTCTGCGAGTGAAGGTGATCTAGCAGTTGAGATAGCGATGTCACATAGTGAAGAAACAACTGCAGCTGAGGTCAGTTACAAGCCAAAGGAGGAGACTTCCACGTCAGAGACAGAAAAGTCAGAATCACCAGAACCAGAGACGTCTGATGCTGCGTTGATGGCTAACTCTTCTGAACCAACACAGGTAAGTACAACTGACCAAATGTTTAATAATCATGCTTGTTCTAACTGTGATATGTTTAGGAATAGCATTGATGAAAAATTTGCTAGGTTATTAGATCACAATGATAACTTAGTAAAAGATTTACAACTATGCACTGAGGCTAATAGAGTTCTAAAACAAAATGAGCATAGTTATAAAGAAAAGATAGACCTATTGACTAAACAGCTTAGGGAAACCGAAGTAGTTGCCTTTAACCAAGCAAATGACATTAGGTACTATCTAAACTCCCTAGAGGACACTAAGAAGCAAAAGGCAGTTCTAGAAGTAGAAGTTAATTCATTAAAACAGAAACTGCACAGTTGGACTAGTTCTTCACACATAGTTCAACACTTAGTGAGAGAAAGGAATAACGGGGAGGGATTAGGCTACAAAGTGGTTCCACCACCACCTGAGACCTTGATGAACACCAAGTCTAAACCAGTAAACAACAACCCCATCAAGGATCATGTGGTGACTACTCCTCTTGTTACTGATCCAGACACATCATGTTCATCTACTGAATCTGGACAGAAACAAAAGGAGGCCACTTCAAAGGCAAAGGGTAAATTGCCTTGTGTTAATCTGGAAAATGAATTTGAAAAAGTTAACTTAAAGTCAGGGTCAAACAGAGTCAAATCAGAACCTAAAAGGACTTCAAACGTTAATTTTTCACATGCTTCAAGTCAAAAACCAGTTAACCAAAAAGTGGAACATGTTAAACAGGTTAAAACAGTTAAATTTGTTAAACCAGAGAAAACATCAAACATGCAAGAGTCAAAACCTAAAGTGATTGATGTTACTAGAGTGTCACGCACTTCTCCACAAAGAAAGTCTACTTATAAAGTTGATAGCAGATCATGCTACAACTGTGGAGAATGTGGACACATTGCTTCCTATTGTCCTTTCTATCAGACACCTAGGAAGAAGATTGATCTTCAGGACTCTAGACCTAGGTCTTCTAAGAGGAGTTCTCTAACTCCACCTAGAAGATCTAGTGAACCTAAAGTCCAACCTGTAAGCCAGACGACTGTTTATCATAAACAGGCATTGCACAAATCTGGCTTATGGAAAGAGAAGTCATCCTGCGTGTCTGATACTGATGACAAGAAGGAATCTGAGCTACCCTCACCCTCTAAGGGTCAATGGGTAGAGTTTATGATGTGTGATGCCTCTGGGAAACCCAAGACAGTAAAGGCTTGGGTTCCTAACCTAAACTAATACATTTACTTTGTATGTGCAGGGTGTTCGATATAGCGCTGAGACTAACACGTGGATTATAGACAGCGGAGCATCCAGGCACATGACAGGAAATAGAGCCCTTTTATCAAACGTCAAACAAATAAAAGGAGGGCATGTTTCCTTTGCAGGAAACAAGGGAGGATACATCACAGCACAGGGAGAAGTGGGAAATCAGAAAGTTAAGTTTGATAAGGTGAACTACGTTCAACAACTTCAGAATAACTTACTTTCTGTTTCCCAAATCTGCGATAAAGGATTTAAAGTCATCTTCGACAACAAGAAGTGTTACGTGCTGAAGAAAGACTACATGATCCCAGAGGACCAAGTTCTGATGACTGCTTCAAGATATAAAGACCTTTATGTCTTGGATCTGTCAACAGCTGCTACAACGGATCATGAGGTTCAGTGCTTTCTATCTAAAGCTACTGAGAAGGACTCAATCTCCTGGCATAGGAGAATGGGACACATTAGTCAAAGGAAGATGAATCATTTGATTCAGAAGGATTTAGTGAGAGGAGTAAATGTCAAGAACTTCCAACTTCCTGACTTTTGTGTAGCTTGCAAGAAAGGCAAACAGACAAAGAAGTCTCATAAGGAAAAGAAAGTTCATTCAATAGAACTTCCTCTTGAACTTCTTCACATGGATCTGTTTGGTCCAGTCAGTACAAGGAGCATTGCAGGCGATTTGTACTGTTTTGTGGTCACTGATGACTACTCAAGGTTCACTTGGGTAATGTTTCTGAAATCCAAATCAGAAACATTTGAGTCATTCAAGGAATTAGTAACCACTCTGGAATCTCTCTACAAGCTAAAGTTAGACAAGTACGCTCAGACAACGGGACAGAATTCAAGAATCAATGGATGGAGGCATACTGCAAGGAAAAGGGAATTGTTCATCAATTCACTTCAGCCTACACGCCTCAGATGAATGGTGTTGCTGAGAGGAAAAAAGAAGCTTGATAGAGACTGCACGGACTATGCTGGCTGACTCGAAACTGCCTATCCAATTCTGGAATGAGGCAGTAGCAAATGCATGTTATACACTGAATCGAGTCCTAATAGTCAAGCGCCACGGAAAGACATGTTATGAGCTACTACAAAGACGCAAACCGAATTTGGAGTATCTTGAACCTTTTGGCGCGCCGTGTACACTTCTGAAGAAGACACAAGAAGGAAAATTCAGCGAGAAGGCAGATGAAGGAATCTTTCTAGGATACAACATACCGAATAAGCGAGTTTACAATAACTCAACGGGTCTTGTAGAAGTGTGGTGTAATGTCGACGTTCAGAGATATACCACACCACCTACAGGCAAAGGACCTGCATACTTCTTCGATTATGATGGATTCTTCAAGTCCTTCAACATTCCTCTCTCTCCCTCGGATGATGAGTTAGCTACTAGGATGATGTATGATATTCTGAATACACCATCTAGCACACAGGGAGAATCATCTACTCAGTCAGGGGGAGTAGTCGATGACAGTGACTCCTCCTCTGAAGATGAAACTGAAGCAGATGACCAGAACAGTCAGGAGGAACAGGTTCCAGTTCCTGAAAGTCCACAAGCATCTACGAGTGATGCCCTTCGACTTCGGAACCTCAAACTCCAACTACCTCAGATGCAGAACAAAATGTTCATAATCTCGGTTCTGAGGTGGCTGTTCCTACTACTCCAGGATCACGACTAAACGTCTATCATCCCCTTGACAATGTTATTGGGGATGTCAGATCAGGAGTACAAACCCGAAATCAGCTATACTCAGCTGATTACGCCTCGGTTATGGAGAAAGGTTACATTCATGATGGTGCTTATCGATGTTTTGTCTCGCAGGTTGAGCCAAAATATGTCAGTGAGGCACTAAATGATGAGGCGTGGGTGAGTGCCATGCAAGAAGAACTTCTGCAGTTTAAGAAGTTAGGTGTATGGACTCTGGTTGATAGACCTAAAGGTGCTAAAGTCATTGGCACCAAATGGGTACTAAAATGCAAGAAGGATGACCAAGGAGTCATTATCAGGAACAAAGCTCGACTGGTGGTTCAAGGTTTTCGCCAAGTCGAGGGATTGACTATAATGAGGTGTTTGCACCCGTGGCAAGGATGGAAGCTATTCGTATCTTCCTTGCCTATGCATCGTACATGAAGATTAAAGTCTACCAATTAGATGTGAAGAGTGCATTCCTTCATGGGGAAATCAGGGAAACAGTCTATGTAAGTCAACCCGAGGGATTTGAAGATCCTTATCATCGGGATAGAGTTTACAAGCTCGACAAAGCTTTATATGGGCTTCATCAAGCTCCTCGAGCTTGGTATGAGAAACTCTCGACTCATCTTGTGAAACACGGCTTTCGCAGGGGAGTCATTGACTGTACACTGTTTATTAAAGAAAAGGATGGCGACCTACTGCTTGTACAGATATATGTTGATGACATAATCTTCGGGTCAAAGAACGAAGAGTTATGTAAAGAGTTTGAAGCAGTAATGAAGAAAGAGTTTGAGATGAGTGCTATGGGGGAGATGAAGTTCTTTCTCGGGTTACAGGTGGATCAAACACCTAATGGAATCTTTCTACATCAGACCAAGTATGTAGGAGACATTCTCAGTCGCTTTGACATGGAGAATGCTTCTGCTGCTGGGACTCCACTTGCTACGAATCATGATATAGCACCTGATGAGAATGGAGATCTAGTAGATGCCACTATGTACCGAGGAATGATTGGATCCCTCATGTATCTCACTGCCTCAAGACCTGATATTATGTATGCTACATGTCTATGTTCTAGATATCAGGCTAAACCAAAGGTCAACCATCTGATCGGGGTCAAGAGGATTTTTCGTTATCTGAAGGGTACACCCACACTTGGATTGTGGTATCCTCATGATGATGACTTTGAGCTTACCGCGTATAGTGACTCGGATTACGGGGGCTGCAAGATGAACTACAAGTCTACATCAGCGGGGTGTCAATTCTTTGGGAGAAGATTAGTTACCTGGCAGTGTAAGAAGCAGACATCGGTTGCATTGTCAACCTGTGAAGCCGAATATGTTGCTGCTGCAAGTTGCTGTTCACAAATCATCTGGATTCAACAGCAAATGCGGGATTACGGTTTAAAATTCTCATCTACTCCTATTTTTGTTGATAACTCTGCTGCAATTGCAGTAACTAAAAATCCGGTTCAACATCCTAAGACCAAACACATCGGTATTAAATACCATTTCATAAGAGATTGCTTTGAAAAGAACTTAATTGATGTGGTTAAAATTAATACTGATTTTCAACGCGCTGACCTCTATACTAAAGCCTTTGATAAACCACGTTTTCAATATTTGCTAGAGGTCAACGGCGTTAAAAAGAAAAGTGAGGTAATTCCTGATGATGATAATGTGTAGTCCGATGTAGTTTAGTTAAAGTTTATTTTATTTTAGTTTATTTGTCTATTTGGTTTTATCTTATTTAAACTCATGTTATTTTGCTGTTTATTAAAATCCTAAAATAATTAAACCAGAAATGATTTTAGTATTTTAGGGGGAGAATATGTCAGCAAGTTAACATTAAAAAAAAAAAAAAAATGAGGGAGAAGGAGTAACTAGCTGAAATAAGGTAGATTGTGTCTGTGATACCGATTCAATACCTTTGGAAAATGATAGTACACAGGAACAAATCAAGAGGGACTTTAAAAATTTAAGTTTTGGAAAGATGCAAAAGTTCAAAGTATAAATCTGTGTAGTCTAAGCAATACAAAAAGGAAGATGATAGAAAACTGGCAACTCCTAAGGTGACACAAAGAAAGTAGACTTAGAGGCTGCTAGACCATATATGATATGTTGGTAGATTCAACACAATAGACAATTAGACCTGATTGGTGATCTCAAGATCAAACTAAGTTGTTCAACTGACTGTGGGCTTCCATCTTATCACTGGTTAACACAATCAACAATATTCCAATAAGGGGTAATGAGCAATTAAACGCCACAAATGTGTGCGGATGACCATAATTAGAGCAAAGCAAGAAAAAAATGAAAGACAAATGCAATAAAGCTAATGACTTATGTTGTTGGTGCATTTTGTGTAAAATAAAATAAGCTGCTCTAACAAGGAGATAGGTTGTGTGCCTCTCTGCTGTGCGATGGCACTGACCTGAGGATAAGCATAACCTAGATATTCTAGAATTCATTGTTGTTTGCCGCCTCTCTGCTGTGCGATGGCACTGACCTGAGGACAGGCTTCTCTTTGAAAGCTCTAAGAATAGTCTCTTCTTGTAATAATACCCGTAGACCGCTCAAAAGCTCCTGAGGAATGTTGATTACCATATAAGTGTGGGATCCACAAATGTTAGTTGAAATAATTAAACCTAAATAAGTCACCAGTCTGTGTCAAAAGTCTGTGTATGGATTTAAGTGGACAAACATACTGACAATCATTGTGGCTACATTCTCAAAGGTTCAAATCAATGTGAAAATCTAAGAGTTTCAGTATGATTTCCTTAAGTTGCTAACGACTCTGGATGAACACCGAGAATTGAGCATCAAAAGTTTTAATAACTAGTCCCAAATGATTTGACTTGCCTGTATGATTCCAAAATTGAATTGGTCCAGATATGATCAATCTAAGTTGAAGCTATCTACTCCCGAACCAAATCCCGTAGATATCAATCTCTGGATTTATCTCTCACAAAAAGCCAAAAATATGTCTGTTTATGTAATTAGTTTAAAGTCTTAAATTAGTTAGTCGTTTTAATTTTAATTTTAGTCAAGTGTCGGGCTACATCAGGAAAATCAGAAGGAATCAACTCACTAAAAGGGTCATGTCTGAGATGACCATATGTGCTTTGAAAGGTTAAAATAGTCACGTCTGAGGTGACAAAGTGTTTTTAAAAGGGTCACGTCTGAGGTGACCAAAGTGGTTAAAAGGATCACGTCTGAGGTGATCAAAGTGTTTTCAAGATAAAAGGATCATGTCTGAGATGATCAAAGGCTCATAACGTTAATTTAATTAATTAAAAGAGTTTAAAAGTAAATTGGTAAAAATGGCAGAAAATTAACTAAGTATGACCCATTCGCACGAATGGACCATACGTATGGACTAACCATACGAATGAAGTCCATTCGCACGAATGAACTATGAGTATGGACCATCCAACCGAATGGCCCATACGATTAGTCCAGTCGGAGGCTTAAGTGCGAACGAGTGAGTCAGTCGCACGACTGAACTTCAGTCGGACGACTGGAGAAGGGCGACTGACCCAATCGCACGACTGAGTCCCACTCGCACGACTGAAAGGTGCGTATGAACTCAGTCGCACGATTGGATCTAGGGTTGGTATAAATAGAGGTGGAGTCGGTCGCAGAGACTCATCACCCTCAAATCGCCCCTAAATCGCACTCCCTACCGTTACTCTGCCAAAATTTTATTTGCCCTAGTTTTACCGTTGATTGTGATTACTGACGTTCGCCATTCATCATACAGGTAGTTTGAAGTCTTCTTTCATCAAAAACAGAAAGATTGGAACCCTAATTGGGATTGTTCGACTGTGAAACGTGAACCGAGACAAGAAAGCCCTAATAACCTATTAAAACCAAGCAAAATGTTAAAATTAAGTTAAATAGGTTATTAGTAACGAGAATGCGACTCTAATGAACCGGTTAATTGAGTTAAAAGACTTAGTTTGTGAAGTTTCGAACGATTGGCGACTGAACAACTGAGACAGGCGACTGGTCGTCCGGATGAACTTCAGTCGCACGACTGAAGGGGACGATTTACTTAACCGCACGACTGAACCATGCGAATGAGACTCAGTCGCACGACTGGTGTAACCGCATAAGAGTACATGCGCATGAGTCCAGTCGCACACTCAGTCGTACGCATGAGGTCATTCGCACGTCTGAACCTCAATCGCCCTGTTCAGTCGCACGACTGTCTTCAGTCGCACAACCTCAATCGCATGACAGAGATATTCTATTCAAAGTCTAAGTGTTTCATTATACTTTAGCCAGGAACTAATGTTTATATTGTTATGTGTTACAGATGGCGAGTCGATGGAACATGAGCACCAAGCACAACATATGTGCTCATCTGGATTTGACATCCAGGAACGCAGCTGACTTCGCAGGCATTATTACATTTCTGTTGAGATCCAGGATCGCTCATGCTATATCTACTCCATGCACGCCGTATAGATCAGTGCAGCAGGCCTTCTGGGAAGGCGCGACTGTTGATAGATCCTCTGAGCCTCATTGCATCAGGAGTACGATCTTTGGTGAGGCTATCACCGTATCAGAGGAGGATTTGAGGATTGTTCTACAGTTAGGGGATGATGCTGATTGTCCTACTCGTCTACACCCCCTCACTGTCAGAGGATGTTTCATGAGAGCCAAGTACTCTGGGGACATCAATGCTGGGGTACTCAACAAGAGTAACCTCTGTCCCCAGTTCAAGTATCTTGCGCACGTGCTGCTAAAGTGTATAGCTTCCAGGAAGGGAGGTTTTGATGAGCTTTCCGACCAGATCCAGAACGCGTATGTTGCGTTGGTGCTGAACCACCCGTTCAGCTTCTCCAAGATGATATTCACCTACCTGGTGGAGAACATCGAGGGGAAAGGGAAGGAAGGCTTCTGTATGTACCCCAGATTTATGCAGATGATCATTGACCAGAAGCTCCCTCCCTGCCAAAGGAGAAGGATGATGCTGTTGTTCTTGAGGTCATGGATGACACGACGCTAGGCCGGATGAAGGTATACAGGGGGAAGCAGGTGAAGCCCCCTGTCAGGAGGTTGTTTGGGCATCTGGCCCGTGCTGATTATGTGGCGCCAGCCAAGAGAAAGTGGCGCCACGATGACAGTGATTCGGATGTCGAGCATATTGCTATACCAGATACTGACTCTGATGATGATGATAGCGGCGACGCCGGGGATGATATGCCTGCTCCATCTAGAGGCACTGATTCAGACGTTATTCCCCCGGGGTCAGCCACTGCCGGAGAGGTCGCTGAGATGGCCGGTTTCCATCAGGAGTTTGTAGCTGGGGATCAAGAGGAGGAGGAGTCAGATGAGGAGCCCCTCACTAGGACTGTGGGAAGCAAAGTTGTTCCCACAGACCACGGGCTTAGGGTGGTTGGTGAACACCCTCGGGACTCCTCAGAGAGAGAGACTGACCCGAACTATGTTCCGGGTTCAGTGGGCAGAGCTGCAGGGGGAGCATCCACTTCCACCGGGACTAGGAGGAAGCGGATGGCTCAACCCCATGGATTGAAGAAGAAGAAGCGTCGCCTGACCTTCGTTACTACTGCTGCCACTACTTCCACCACCACAGCTACCACTACCACCACCACTGACATACCACCCATCACCACAGCCACCACATCCACTACTTCCACTACCACATCCACCACCTTACCTACCACCACTGTATCCTTCCCATCCACCACCAGACCATTCACACCTACATCACCAGCACCAGCCTACCGACCCATATTCACCACTGCCACTGCCACCACCACCACACATCATGCTGGACCCTCAGCCCAACCACCACATGTCTATGGATCTACTCTACCTCACATCGGGGTAGAGGAGCAGCTCTCAGCGCTTAACCGTATGGTGATGCGACTGCTTGCTGCAGATGAGGAGAAGGCGGCGCAGATCCGCCAGCTGACCGACCTGACTGCTGCCCAGTCTCAGCAGATGGCAGAGCAGGCTCGGGTGATAGACCAGCAGAACCAGCTAATCGATGCACAGAGAGTCGAGGTGTCCCAACTCCAGGACCAGCAGGCCCAGTCCGTCAAACGTATAGAGGAGTTGGAGACGACCAACAAGACGATTATGCTGAGGTTAAAGGGGTCGAAGGATGAGCCCCTGAAGCTAAAGGAGGGTGACGGGGATGATGGAGATGGTGATGATGAAGATGATGATGATGATGAGGAAGATGATGATGATGAGGAAGAGACTGAGGAAGACAGGACAGAAGGTAGAGATGATGATGACGAGGCAGAAGGAGGGGATGCGGCTGCATCGGCCTCTGCTTCAGGTCAAGAGCGAAGATCTAAGCATCGACAGGACCAGTCATCCACCACTTCTGCTCCTCCGAGCGACACGCCCATGATTCAAGACAAAAGTACAGATTAGATGTCTTATGTATTTATTTATTTTGTATTTGAATCATGTAATGAAAAACAAGTGTGTTGAATGTTTATATATTAAGTTAATATAACTCTGTTTGATTAATTACTAATGGTTTATGTGTTGAATGTTTATATCAAACAGATCCAAACTTTCAAAGGGATGAGTTTGACTTTGCTCCCCTTCAAATGGTCAAGACTCAATTAACCATGATTCTTGACCTACAAGGGATTGTGAGGCGGTCTGTGAGTTATACCCCTGAAGAAGGGGAAATAATTCATGACCTATCTGATGAGCAACTGGCAGAGATGTTCAGACTCAATCCCGATGAAATAGTCAAGGACGCTCCAACAGTTGATTCAACCAGTGATGAAGAACTAAACGACGTTGATGAAGTTGAGGTTGAAGATATTACTGCAGAAGAGTACCCTCAGTATGCTGACACCGAGGGAAATGTGGTCCCCAATCTGGGTGAATCCCTAGTCAGTGATACGTTTGAGGTACTAGACAAGATGGAGCAGGAAACAGAAAAGACTGAAGGAACAGCCCAAGCCTCCAATGATGACGTAGACATTCGCAAGGCTGAGTGGGCTGCCTGTTTTGAAGAAGTAAGAGCCCAGCGTGCTGCACCAAAGAAAGATGCCTACACCAAGCTCTACAGAGTCAAGAAACACCATAAGGTGTCAGGCAGGATTATCTCATGGGCTTATTTTGATGACCTTAACGCGTATGCAGTTAAGAGGGAGCAGGGAATAGAGTACTTCAGGTTCCCACATGATCTGAAAACTCTACCTGGTTTTGAGCTCAACCAGCTGGCTAAGCTAAAGCTGCTGTATGCTGACCCAAGAAAGATGTCAGGCTGGTTTGAGGCTGCCCTGAAGAAGGAGTACCACACCAGATGGGTTAACTTCAGACCACAACAGCCTACGAGGTATATAAGAAGGTCTGAGGTTGATGCCATTACTGGCAAACCCAAGATTGTGTTGAAGTGGAGTCCTCCGCGCACTATGTCGAGAATCCCTCTCAGGGAAATGCCACAGGACTTCACTCCACACTTCAAATGGTGGTACTATGATTGGAGAACCGCTGAAGCTGTCATAGTTCTGAATAAAGAGGGCCAAATGGATACTATCAGGGTATTCGACCCGATGTGGCTAACCAACTTGTCTGCTAATGATGTCTATACATTATACAAGTGGCCACTGTTCTATGACACACAAGACATTGTACAAGCCCTCCAGTTCCAAAATGTTATACGACTTTGCTTTGCGTTTGAGATACACGCAGGAGTCACTAAAGAGGAGAAGTACAAGAAGTATAAGGAGGTGATGCAGAAGACAAGAGATTAGATAATCTAGGTCCAAGGGGGAGTTTGTTGATGCATGTATGTCCCTAGATCATGAGTTGTAATGTAATAAATCTTGTCTGTCTGATTATGATGTAATCGTATCGATTAATGAAATGATATGAATTGTTTGTTACTGTGATGTTTAATATTTCATTAATGAGTCGTGATTGAATTGATTGGGTTTATGATTGTTTGAATGGTTGCACATTATGTTATATTAATTAAAACATTCAAACTTAACTTAATGAAGTTCTCATGCGAATGGCCCATGCGAATGGACCACACGCATGAATAACTTCATACGATTGACTCAATCGCACGACTGAAACAGGAGACTGGATCAGTCGTATGATTGACACATAAGATTGACTCAATCGCACGACTGAACACTCAGTCGTGCGGATGAATCAACCGCATGGTTCAATCGCACGACTGAACCATACTTATGGCCCAGTCGCACGATTGAACAATACTAACCTATAAATAGACCCAATTCGTGGAAAAACGTAAGCATTCATCCCATTACGATTCCAGACGTACCCTAGCCGTCCAGAAGCCTCCCAAATCGTTCTCCAAGTTCACAGAACACATCAGATCGATTGCTAATCGATTTCTGACGTTGATTTCAATTCTTGATTGATTCATCGTGTGTTCTCACTGATTGGATCGCCAATCAAATAGGATTCCGCACTATTTGAGTTGGTCTAACACGCTAATCACTAGGTATTTTGTTTAAATACCAGGTCCTAACAAAAACTCAGCATATTTATGACGTACATGCTCTAAGTCAAGAAAAGGATGAGAGGATCAGTAGTCTTGAACGTCAGCAACAGTTTATGTTCATTTATATTCAGATCATGGATCAGAACATCAGAGACCTTACTTCTCGTGTTTCATTCTCGTTTGCTCAGCAACGAACCACAGAAGTTGGAGAGTTAAGCAGACATCAATCTGTTGGTCCTAAACCTATTAGTGATCCTGCTACTAGAGAGTGTGATGTTGATCCTATTATGACTGAAAGGACAACAAAGACTACTAGTGTTGATCAAGAGCCAACTACCACTATTCCTACTTCAGCTACTGAGGATCGACCTGTAGAATTTACTTGAGAGGCGTTTGTGGAGCCTGAGCATGATATCCCAATACCTAACCCAGTACATGATGATGATGACTTGGAGATGGTTGATTTTAGTTGTGATGAGGATGATAATGTTGATGATGAAGATGATGATGATGATGTAAATGATAGATGATGGTGATGGTAATGGGAAGAATGATAAAGTAGATAATAAGGATGATGATTATGATCATGGCGGTGATATAGGTTTAGCTTCTAGTCCTCCTGGGTCATCGGGTTGTGCTAATGTCTCCAGACCAAGTACCGATGATACAGTGGAGTATATCTGTCACACCCCGACCGACGGTGGAATCATCGGAGCAGATGAATGTGAAACGATTGTTCATAGCACATGGAACTAATTAAGTTGAAATAATATTAAACATCATTAATCATTGAACATTACAAGACAAATAAGTCCATACAATACAAAAGCTTCAAACAAAAAAATAACATATTTAGTTAAACTAGGTCCAAGTCTTATATGAGCACGAAGAGAATCCTCAAGTATCAACCTGAAACATGTTAAAAATAAAAGGTCAACATTGAAAGTTGGTGAGTTCCCATGGGTTAAACACACACACACACATATATATATATATATATATATATATATATATATATATATATATATAGATATATATATATCTATATATATATATATATATCTATATATAGATATATATCTATATATATATATCTATCTATATATATATATATATATCTATCTATATATATATCTATATATCTATATATATATATATATTATATATATATATATATATATAAAGGTTTACAAGTAGCAATTCATGTCAATGGTCATGAGGTAGCAAGTATATAGAACACATACAGTTACAACCGAACCTCGACTTGATTACAAGTATATAAGATTGGCTAAGTGTATTTGGTTCCCATGATGAACAAGCATACGTCATCAGGAGCCGGCAATACATCGGCTTTAGCACCAAATAGGCTTGTCAGGCCCAAAGATCTAAGACGTCGCCAGGCTAGCAATAGTTAATGATTGTAAACAAAATATGTATCTCATATAAGACTTACAATAACACAAATAACCATGACAAAAAGGTAAAGATGAATTGCATGTGCATTTACAAGTATCAAGATGTTTACAATTGTAAGTTTATAATGTTAACATGTTTCACCCCAAAAGGTGTGAAATAAAGTAAAAAGGGGCATGGAGAACTCACATGATATATATAAGGTGATGATAAAAATTAAACGAGGCTCCAACGATTTCTTTTACAAGTTACCTAAATGTATTAATTTCAAGATTAAGTTCAATAAGAAGATTAGCGATTAGACGTGAACTAGAGTTTCAATTGGAATTTGAGGGTTTAAATAATTTAAATAAAATAATGAATCATTTACGTTTTGGTTTAATAAAGATGGTATAAATCAATTAAGACTAAGAATGACAGTGTATGATTCAATAATTTAATTTATTGAATATAATATAGATTAAGTATAATGTGTGAAAAGAATTAATTAATTTAATAAATAATTATCTAAAATTTGATAAAGAGAATTAATTAAATACTTAATTAAATGACTTTAAACTATTTAAAATCATTTTATAAAGTTTTGAACTTTTAAATGATTTATTATAAAGGTTTTATAATACAAAACCTTAAAAATAAGAATAAAGTATAATAGCAAATTATATTTTTATAAATTTCAAGAATTTAAATAAAAGTTTAAGGAATAGATTTATTAACTATTTATGATTTAACATGGTTAAATGAATAGATGAATAATTAAATATTTAAATCATTATTTAAATAACTATTTAAATAATTAATTATCTAGCATATAAATTTATAATGTTTGAACTAACCTAAATTTGAACCATAATAGATTTATAGTATTTAAATTACATAAAAAATTAATAATGTTTTTTTATAACATTTATTATTGTTTAAAACAAATAATTAAATTTAAGAATTATAAGTTTTAAAATCTTTAAAAAAATCAATTTAATAATTTCTGAAATATTTTTATTAACAAAATAATTTTTATTTTAACTAAACAATATATTAATATTTTATGCAAGTTAAAATGATTAAAAATTCAGTAGTTAAAAAGATTTGAGGGACCCCGGGTTCGAACCCGGGTCCCTTGTGTGGGAGTTGATTGTGGTTACCAGTCGAGCTAAAGCCCAGATATGTATAAAACTCCATTTAAAATCTTTTTAACATTAATTGTTTTAATCCCCCAATTCAACAAGAACTCTAATTCGATTTAGATCAAATTGAACCCCAAATGATTAATGTTAAGGAATGGAATGTTAGGGCTTTTGATGTACACATGAAACCGAATGTATGTAGGGGTTTAATTACCTGAGTGATTACCGAATCGATGTTACAATATGAGGGTGCAGTCGCGACCACGGTTGGGTAAGTTTCAAAGTGCAAATGTTGTTGTTAATCAAATTAACTTTGCAGGTAGCTTCTAAGAACGATGATACTAAAATTCCCCTGTCAATTTCGATTAATATCGCTTCGATCATAGACCTCGATCTAGTTGCAGGTCGCGTATGAAGATGATGATCGAGGGTGATTGAAATCAGTTGGGTGTGTGTTATACGAGTAATTGGTGAATCATATAGGTTCAAGGAATCGATTGGGGCGTTTCCCCTCATTCAAATAGATGTAACTTGAATAATTGCATGAGCAACGAATTATGGTTTTGAATCGATGATTTCGGTTATGATTTCAGGTGTTACTTGTCGAGTAATCACAATTAAACAGGGGGTTAAGTTCGAAACTAAAGAAAGATAGTTAAGGTTCGGTTTAATTGCATTTAAATTGCATTTACACTTTGGCCCCTCAAATTTTAGTGAATTATTATTTATGTAAAAACTCTTTAATTTGAGTTTTAAGATTTGCAATTTAACCCTAAAGTTTGCAAAATCATATTTAATTAACTAATCAATTTTTTTAGAAAATATTTATGAACCTTTTAAATATTTATAAAAACTTTACAATTTAATTATATATTATAATTGATCGATGTCGTATAGTCGGTCAAAATATATATTAAAGAGTACCTAATCACCCTTAATAGTAAAGGGTAAGCAGGGTGTCGAATCCACTAGGAATCATAGGAAAGTCCTAGCAACGATTAATTTAAAACTATTAAACATTAAAAAGAAAATTGCTTGATTAATTGAATTGAGAAAGAATCAAATTAACAAAATAAAAGTTTAAGTTTTTAACAATATTGGAGAAAAAGCAACCCACTTCAAGATTCAGGTTTGGCAAAGTTACAATTTTTCTCGAATGAAACCTAGTGAGAAGTCATTAATGGTGACTTATACATGATATGATTTAAGTGATAATCATGGATTAGAGTTTAAAGGACCTTATTCACACAATTACCAAGTTGAATAATGAAACCCTAATTTTAATTTTCAATCACACAATGATTAAAGACAACCAAAGTCATAGAATATCAACATTAGGTTTAAACATAATCAAACCGTTTAAATAATCAAAATCATAAATTGAATCCAAAAAACTTAAATGGTTCAAGATCCAATCCTAAATCTAGGTTACAACTAAAAAAAATATAAACTTGCACAAATCCATCCCCCGAAGTGAATCACAATTGATTTAGCCTTGCATCATCATCGATTCTTCAACAAAATTGTAATTGATCATGTGAATCCGAATGAATTTGATGTTGGAAGACCTTTGGAATGATGAAATATGGTTAATTTTCATCCAAGATTGATGTGTCAAGATGTAATTTTCGTCCTAGGGTTTAATCCCCTTTAAAACACTTCAAATTAGGTCAAATCTCAACAAACTAGGACACCAGCGTCAGGCTAGACGTCAGAAGAGGCGTCAGTCAGAAGGTTTTGGGTTTACTGACGCCAATGGCGTCGGTGGCGCCACCCCCTGCACAATGTTGATTTTCATGTGTAACTTTTCGAGACCTCTCCGTTGATAGGTCGTGGGTCCCGTAACTCTTTTCCTAGCTCAAGTTATGCTCGTTTTAAGATAACGTTGTCGTGCAACTTCGGTTTATCATATCTTTACTTCTTGAGTTCCAATTCTCGTCCCGTTTCTTCCAATTTCTTCGTATTCTTCATGTTTAACCTATAACCACAAAATAATCCCAAAAGTAACTTTATTTCTCATAAATTTACATGTAAACCATGGAAATAAAGCCGTTAAACATTAAACTTTCACCACCCGATCAATAATTAAAACTCATAATTTAGAATAAGCCCTATAACTTTGTAAACTTTATTTTAATTAAAATAATATCACTTATTATAAACTTCATAGTTTTTATAAATCTTGAAATAACTCTCTATTTTAATTATATATTTTAATTTAATAATTAGAACCCATAAATGATAAATAAATCTTTATAACTTTATAAAGAAATTATTTATAAATTAATAAATTCTTATAAGTTGTTTAGATGATAATTAGACAATTCAATTTACAATATTGATTAAACTACGTATTTAATGCATTTAATTTATCTAAATAAGTAAGATTACTTAAATAATGAAAATTCACATCATATGAAAGTTCATTTTTAATTCGGGTTCGGGTTAATAACTTGAAAAATGGCGGATGTTACAATATCCATTGTCAACAGATTCTTGCTAAGGAATCTGATGAAGACATCGGACCATTTGATTATTTGGAGGAAATGGTGGATTACACAGATATATATTTAGAAATAGTCTTAAACACTTATTTTTAGATACCTTGATTGAAGAAGAAGATATAGTTGGTGAATCTATTACTAAAGAGACGACTGACAAAGCAGCAGATTTAACAGGTCAAAGTGTTGTACGTCAGGATAGAAATCTTAGTGTTGATGCTCCCCCTTCGCTAACTTATGTACACATGCTGAGACATTCTAAACTTTTCACAAGGTACGGAAACTCAAAACAGATTCTTAGTTGGATGTATGATACATAGATGAAGATGTATGTTGTAAAGATAAAGGCTGATGCTATAGAGTATTATAAGGACAAGCACGACTTTCATACACTCACGATTTCTGATTTATATGCTATGGGTTGTGTTCCATTCATCAATCCGAGCAATTATGGAAAGGGGAATTGGATCAAGAACATGATATGGAAACAAAGTAAGACCAACTTCAAAGATGTCAAAACTACTAAATCCAAAGTTATTGAAGATGAGACGCGTATTGACCCTAACACTGACAAGCAGATGAAGATACGTGTCTTTAAGCATCCAAGATATGCAAGGAAGATCCGTATACATGCTCTTGTGCCAGTTAACAGCTTGTCTAAGCTAATGTGGTGGAGTTGTGAGAAGGAGACGGGACACGCGTTGATACACTGTTTGATAAAGATTACCATATCATCGACCCTATGGATCTGCTTACATTTGGAAGGGAGGATTTGATGAGGTTGCAGGTCATTTTTGGCGATGCGGTTTGGTTGGTTGATTATGAAGGCCCTGGACAACAAGATGTATGCTTATGGGGGCAGTTACAAGGTTGCAGACATGGAATTCTAAAGCATTGATTCATCGAGCCTAGGGGAAGATTGTAGGGGTTGAACCTAGAGGCTCGGGATGATCAAGTTGCATGAGAACCTAAAGTTGCCGCGCGTAAAGACATCTTGCGCGAGATCTTGGATATCGCACGAGAACTACGTGATAACTTCTTATATTAGTATAAATAGTTGTTAGTTGATGTAATTAAGTAAGCTTTTGTCATTTCCTAATTTTGCATGTAATTGTAATCATTCAAATGAGAGAGCAATACAAATCAGAGTTTATTTGCATTTGTGTTCATCTCATTTCCCATTCAATCTTATTACTGTGATGATTATATTCCGCATTCTTGTCACGAGATCTATCTGATTGTTAAGTGTTAAGCCTTACAACTTAAAAAATTAGAAAACATTTTAACTTATCTATACCTTAAATGTTTTTATGAATTTTCTATCATAGAATCATATTCATCAAAATTGATTATCAACGTTTTCCGATCGTATTTGGAATAAGACTAATAAAGTTGAATGTCGATATGTTTGTCGTTTTAAACCCAAGCTTCATCCTTTACTAAGAAACATATGTTGTGATTTTGATCATGTTTAGATTTTATTATATGAATTCAATGGATCCCATAATAAAAAAATTTATAGAATTTCTATCCAGCTTCAAAAAGCTTTTGAGATTTCAAGTCAACTCAATTTGAATTAAACCTTTCACCTTCGATTAGTATCATCATTATTTAATGATTACCCTAATATAACTATTTGAGCATAACTAGCATGAGAAATATAACAAGTTTTAGGACTTACTACGAGCCAGTCACAAGCCCTATCTTTTGATTTTGTCTCCTGCGTCAGAACATATTCTCAAAGAAAAACATATTTACCATACAGTATGTATGTATATGACATATCTTTTCTTTTGTGTGCACATTGGCACATTTTATTCCTTTATGGCCTTGCATATCTTTTTGCTCAATTTCTTCTTTTTTTTTTGCAACTGATTTTGTTTTTCTTTCTTTTGATTTTTATAGTTACATATATCTTATATAATAATCATGGAGTCAGAGAATAATGGACTTGAGTATGACAAGACTGTAACTCATATTCTATTTTAGCATGAAATTAGTGTTAGCATAAAATCCTGATATGTTATCCACTTCAGTCAAGAGTTAATTCCATATATCACAATCCATATGGCTTTTTATATTTGTAAGCAGAACCCATCAACATAACAAACAAAATCAAAGTTAGTTTTTAAGTCCTCCATTTGTAATATATCAAAATCAAAAAATGTACTATCATTTTTATTTACATAGAAAATTCATCTTTTATTTTTATTTTTCAAATCATAGGGCGAGTTTGAAACGTAGATGGCATACTAAAATGACACATAAAATTAATGGCGGCGTACCAAGCATGTGTGAAAAATACTGTAACACCCGGTTATTTATTTATTTTGAAGCCGGCGAATGAAGAAAAAGAAATAAAGTCCAAAGTCGGGGGACCAAACCCGCCAATGGGAGAAGGTTGGATGAGTGGGAGTATAAAAGGGGGAAGGCATTCAACACCCTCCCCCACACTCATAATTTTCGGATTAGAGAGAGAGAAAAGGAAGAAAAGTGGTCTCGAGCTTGGTTCGTGTGGATTCGAGCGTGAAAATCGAAGTGTAGCGTGTTGATACGAAGCTCTTCTCATTGTGGTCAATTGTGTGAGTTCTAGGACCCCTCTTTAACATGTTTTCAAATGATTTTGGGACTGGAACACATAGAAAACTCGTTTTTAAAATGTGAGTGTTTGACTCGTGTGTATGTGTTTGTGTTTGATGCGTTTGGAGTTTGTTTCCGGGCTTGTGTGTGCCAGTATGATGTTGTGGTAGGTGTTTCTAAGGTTTAGGTTTTGGAGAGTTCGAAGGCCGAAAAGGGCAGTTTGCGTTCGGCTGAAACTGCATTCTGCATCAGCTAGGGCTAGGCGACCGACTGGAGTGCGATTGGAGGCCATACGGCCGATTGGTGTGCGACTGAGGTCCATGCGCACGATTGCCATGCGACTAAGGTCCATACACATGATAGTCATGCGACTGGAAGTTCATGTGTCTGTAAGGCATGCGATTGAGGTTATGCGACTGAGGTCCATGCGCCTGGAGGCCATGCGACTGAGGTCCATTCGTACGAAGGGTATGCGACTGAAGCCCATGCGCCTGAAGTCATGCGACTGAAGGCCATACGCATGAAGGTCATGCGACTGAGAGTCCATACGCATAGGAGTCCATTCGCCCATAGATCCATCCTCATGGATTCCATTCGCCCATAGGTCCATCCGCATAGGTCCATTCACCTTATGTCCATTCACCTAAGTGTTCATTCTCATGGAAGGCCATGCGACTGAAGGGTGTCCATTCGCACAAATAGAGCTTGTGCACCTGAAAGAGCCTAATTTAACCTTCTGACTTTCGGGGAGTTGTGTAGAGGTAGGTTATGACATGAGAGGTTCCCAGAGGTTCCTGTAAGTTGACTTTCGAGGTCATAGTTAGTGTTTGGGGCATGTTATCGATGTGGGTTTATTGCCTATGTATGTTGTTATGTATGTTTATCTTATGCCTCATATGATGATGCTGTACGTTTAATATGTTCCTTGTTTTATTTGATTGTCTTCCTGTGGCTTTTTCTTGAATGTTAATGAATGAATGAAACGAAAAGTATTATGTAATGTAAAGTGGAAGATAATGAAAAGAGGAACGAAATGAAAGAATGCATGCATAAATGAACAAAAGAAATGAAAGACCTGCAAGCATTGGATATCGGGACACGCCAATTATAAGGTGTTAGCCCAACGGCGTGTGGGTTCGCTACCCCGGGAGGATGCAAATCGGGGTCCGTCTTTGTGATCGACCATTTGTATAGAACCTCTACCGCATACCCGGTACTACGGCACCATGTATAGCTGTCTATTTATAGACTTCGGCCTAGTAGCCATATAGTTTGGGGTGTAGCACATGGTATTGGTACGGAAGATATCAAAAGTGAAAGAAAAGATGTAATGATGAACGAACGGATGAAAGTAAAAATGTATGAACGAATGAAAGTTAATAACGAATGAAGAAGATAATAATGATATTATCTATGTGTACGTATGATGTGTGATCATGCAAAAGTAACGAACGGTTTTTTAATGAAAGTAAAGTATGTTTTATTATAAAACTAGAACTCACTCAGCAACGCTGACTTTTTATGTATTTCTAGTTGGAAGGTAATGTTGCTGAGGATGGCACTGCGAGGCTACTCGGCTCTTTTGTGTAACTCCTGGTTATTTATTTATCTTGAAGCCGACGAATGAAGAAAAAGAAATAAAATCCAAAGTCGGGGGACCAAACTTACCAAAACGCGAGAAAGTTTGGATGAATAGGGAATAAGAGGGGAGGGCAGCCCACACCCTCCCCCACACCCCCAAAATTCTGCAAAAGAGAGAGGAGAAAAGAGAAAAGGGAGAAAAGAAGAGAAAAGGGTTGGTTCAGGTAGATTAAAGCTCGAAAATCGTCGTGTAGCGAGTCCAATCGAAACTCTTCTCGTTGTAGTCGTTTGTGTGAGTTCTAGGACCCCTCTTTTACTTGTTTTCAAACAATTTTGGGGCTGGAAAGCATAGAAAACCCGTTTTTGTATGTGTGTGTGTTTGACCCATTTGGGTGTGTTGCGTGTGATGCGTTTGGAGTTTGTTTCCGGGCTTGTGTGTGCTTGTATGGTGTTGTGGTATGCATTCCTAAAATTTAGGATGGTTGATTTAAGCTTAGAATGGGTTTGGATAAGCTTGGAGGTTGAAAATGGCAGATTGGGTTCGGGATGAACTCCTTTCTGCATCAGCTAGGGCTAGGCGACCGACTGGAGGCCATACGGCCGACTACGATGCGATTGAGGTTCATTCGCACGATTGAGGGTTCATTCGCACGATTAAGGATTCACTCGTACGATTGGGGTCTAGTCGCATGGGGAGTCATGCGACTGAGGTCTAGTCACATAGGTGCTTAGTCGCATTAGTTCCAATCGCATGAGACTCATTTGCATTGACTCCATTCGCATGAGGTCAGTCGCATAGGTGCTCATTCGCATTAGTTCCATCCGCATGAGGTCCATACGCACGACTGGGTGTCCATTCGCATAGAGTTCATCCGCATGAGTCCAATCGCATGATGTTCAGTCGCCTGGAAGCCATGCGACTGAAGGGTGTTCATACGCCCAAGTAGGGTTGTTGTACCCGGGGAAATGTTTAGTTTAATTACTGACTTTCGGGGAAAAGTGCAGATGTAAGTTTTGAGAATGAAATTCCCGTAAGTTCATGTAAGATGACTGTTGAGGCCTTAGAGTGTATGTTGGGCATGATGATGATGATGTTGCATATTTATGCATGATGTATGTTATGTATGTATGATGTTGCCATGTATAATGATGATGACTATATATGTTGATGTTCCTAATTATGATGAATATTTATCGTTCTTGTGGTTTTACGTGTTATGTTTACGAATGAAACGAAAGTATTATGTAACGTAAAGTGGAAAGTAATAAAAGAGGAGCATGTTGAATGCATGCATTAATGAATGATGAATGTAACAAAAGTCTTGCAAGCATTGAACATCGGTACACGCCATTAAAATGTGTTAGCCCAACGGTGTGCGGGTTCGCTACCCTGGGAGGATGCACATTGGGGTCTTTCTTTGTGATTGACCATTTGTATGGAACCATTGTTGCTTGCCTTAGGTACTGTGACCAGAGGTGCTGGGCACCGTGAATGAAGGTCTATGATAGGCTTAGGTCCAGTACCATGAGCATGAAAGGCATAGCACACGACAATGGTATACCCGAACTTTATCCTAGGTACTGTGGCCAGAGGTGCTAAGCACCGTGAATGAATGTCTATGATAGGCTTAAGCCCAGTACCACGAGCTTTTATAATGTAATGAAATGTCTATTTTGATAATTCCGCTGCGATGTTTTATGTAAGTTAAAAGTAATTATATGTTTTGTGTGCGATGAATGACCAACTGTAGGCGTCCCGGAAACGGGGCCTTACAAGTTGGTATCTGAGCCAAAGTTTAAGTGAAATGGGTAAATTTTCAAAATAAACCTTAACTTAAACTAAAAATGGGACGGAATGGGAATGGGATGCCAATCTGAGTAGCTGCGTGCCATCATGTATTTTCTTAATGAAACCGGTATTATGTGCGCATGTTATGTGGTTTATGTGTTGTATGTAGATTTAGATACTGATGTAGTCAGGATAGGTAACGCTCGGGGTATGTAGAGTAAAGTAAGTGGCTAATCACAACTGGCCACTGTAATTAGGGACTTACAATACTTGACATAAGCTGAGTTGTTCCCTTGAATGACTGTGTTGGTGTTTGAATCTTTCAGTGTGATAGAGAATGGTCGGTGGTAGATCTTCTAAAACTTCTAGGGGTGGAGGCCGTGGTGGGCCTGGTGCTGAACCGCGACCCAAAAGAGGAAGGCCTAGAGTTGAAAAGGTGGTTCCTGAAGAACCTGAGACCCCTCATCCGGAGGCTGGGGATGAGAGTTCTAACTTGAGGGCCTCGGTAAAGTAGGTTGTTGTTGAAGAAGTGCATCAGGTCATGCAGACAATCTTACCGTCTGTGGTGACCGAAGTTATGAAGGCAGTGAAAGGAGAAAGAAAAGAGAGAAACAGGTCTTCGGGAGGACGAGAGCAACCGGAGCCTGAAACAATTTTCTCTGATAATGAAGAAGAGGAAGAGGAAGATGAGCCCGTGCAAGAGGTGGTACGAGGCTGTAGCTATGGGGCGTTTATGAGATGCAAGCCCCCTACTTTCGATGGTAACGGCACTGCTGTTGCTGCTCACCGGTGGGTGAGGGAAATGGAGGCTGTTCTTGATATCAGCGAGTGTCGGGAGGACCAGAAAGTGAAGTTTGCTACCCACTCGTTTGTGGACTCAGCTTTATGCTGGTGGGATAATATTGTCCAAGCTGAGGGTAATCGGGCAATCGGGAGAATGAGATGGCCCGAACTGAAGAAGTTGGTGATTGAGGAGTTCTGTCCTCATAGAGAAATGGATAAAGTCGAGAGAGAGTTCCTGCATCTGGAGGCGGGGACCATGACACATCAGCAGTATACTACCAAGTTCAATGAGATGGCGCGTCTGGTGCCGGACCAAGTGACACCTTTGTCACGGAAGATTAAAAGGTACATTCAGGGTTTGCCGGTGGATATTCGCAGGCATATGATCGCTGCCCGACCGAGCACGTTTAGGTCGGCGGTGGATTTGGCGGGGAGACTGTATGATGAGCGAACGGTGGTGGTGACTGAAGCAAACAAGAAGGGTGGTGGTGATCGGAACTGGCAGGGGAAGAGGTTTGGTCGGGGTGATGCCTCGACGGGTAACAAGAAGGCACGGGTGGACGACCGCCGTGTGGTCGCATCGGGTGCTGGTTTGAAGAAGTGTGGTAGGTGTGGAAAAGAGCACAGTGGGGAGTGCAGGTGGGGGTCGAACGTGTGCTTCAAATGTGGGAAGGCGGGGCACGTAGCCAGGGACTGTCGTACGGTCCGATGCTTTAACTGTGGCGTGGAGGGCCACGTAAGTAGGGATTGTAAGAAGCCGAGGGCTGAGGGTTCTGGGGTGAAGAAGACAGGAAGTGAAGGACCGAGGGCGAGCGCCAGGGCATTCACTATGACGCAGGAGGAAGCTAGGACGGACCCTAAAGTTGTGTCCGGTACGTTTCTAGTGAATCAAACTTTAGCTTCTGTGTTATTTGATTCTGGTGCTAGTAAAAGTTTTCTTTCTGCTGCTTTCTGTGACAAGCTGCCTGTTAGTAGTAGACGTGTTGAAGCGCCCTTTGATGTAGAAACTGCCATAGGTAAGTCTACCCGGATTTCTGAGATGATAGAGAACTATGATGTGGATTTAGAGGGTCATAAGGTTCCTGTTAGACCGTTTGTGGTGACCTTAGGTGGTTTAGATTTTCTTCTTGGGATGGACTGGTTAGCGGACTACGAGGCGAACATTGTGTGTCGCAAGAAGATGATTCAGTTGACAGCGCCTGACGGGAGTTCGGTGACGGTTTATGGTGATCGGGTCACGACGATTCCAAAAGTAATTTCGATAACGGTTGCGGGAAAGTGTATGAGGCGTGGATGTAGTGCCTACTTGGCCTATGTAAAGGATGTGGATACGCCAACACCACAACTAGCCGATGTACCGATTGTGTGTAACTTTCCAGACGTGTTCCCAGAAGACTTATCAGGAGTGCCATCTGACAGAGAGATCGAGTTTCAGATTAATCTGATACCGGGTGCCCAACCTGTTGCCAAGGCACCGTATCGTCTGGCTCCAACAGAGATGAAAGAGTTGATGGAGCAGTTGCAAGAGCTGCTTGATAAGGGGTTCATTAGACCAAGTATCTCTCCTTGGGGTGCTCCGGTCCTGTTCGTGAAGAAGAAAGACGGTAGTATGAGGATGTGTATTGACTACCGTGAGATGAATAAGCTAACGATAAAGAACCGATACCCCTTACCGAGAATAGATGATTTGTTCGATCAGCTTCAAGGTGCCAGTTGGTTTTCAAGGATAGATCTTCGATCGGGCTACCATCAGTTGAAGGTGAAAGAGCAAGATATCCCTAAAACTGCTTTCCGCAAGCGATATGGTCACTATGAGTTCCTTGTCATGTCTTTTCGTTTGACCAAATCGCCAGCTGCTTTTATGGATCTAATGAATCGAGTGTGTCGGCCGATGTTGGATAAATCAATGATCGTGTTTATTGATGATATCCTGATTTACTCGAGGAGCGAGACAGAGCATGCCGGTCACATTCGGGAAGTTCTAGAGACGTTGAGAAGGGAGAAGTTGTACGCCAAGTTCTCCAAGTGCGCGTTCTGGTTGCGCGAAGTTCAGTTCTTGGGTCATGTGGTGAATCCTGACGGGATTATGGTGGACCCGACAAAGGTGGAGGCGGTTATGCAATGGAAGTCACCAAAGACGCCATCCGAGATTCGTAGCTTCTTGGGTTTGGCGGGCTACTACAGAAGATTCATCCAATACTTTTCTAAGATCACTTCTCCACTAACTAAGTTGACCCGAAAAGATGAGAAGTTCGTATGGGGTCAAGCTCAAGAGAAGGCGTTCGAGGAACTGAAGGCAAGGTTGACTCAAGCTCTAGTTCTGTCATTACCCGATGGAAGTGAAGATCTGGTGGTTTATTCTGATGCTTCCTACTCGGGGTTGGGGTGCGTGTTAATGCAGAGAGGAAAGGTCATAGCCTATGCATCCCGACAGTTGAAGGTTCATGAGGTCAATTATCCTACTCATGACTTGGAGCTAGCGGCTGTGGTCTTTGCATTAAAGATTTGGAGGCACTATCTTTACGGGACGAAGTGCACCATCTTCACTGACCACAAGAGCTTGAAGTACTTCTTCGAGCAGAAGGACCTGAATATGAGGCAGAGACGATGGTTGGAGCTTATAAAGGATTACGATTGCGAGATCCATTACCATCCGGGCAAGGCCAACGTGGTGGCGGATGCCTTTAGCCGAAAGGAGAAACCCAAGCCGATTCGGGTGAAAGCATATCAGTTGATCATGACCTCGGATGTGATGAAGCAAGTCAAAGAGTTTCAAGATGAGGCATTGAAAGAAGATCGTCTTAACTTTCAAAGAATGAGAGGTCTGGTCGCGAAATTAGGTGAAAATACACTCGGTGTTAGAACCCGATTCGGTCGTGTGTGGATTCCTCGTTTTGTAAGCAAGTGCCTTACTTGCTTACAAGTGAGGGCTGAGTATCAGAAGCCGTATGGGAAGATCCAACCTTTGGATATACCGGATTTGAAGTGGGAGCATATCACCATGGATTTCATCACGAAGCTATCGCGTACCCCGAAGGGGTATGATGCCATATGGGTGATAGTTGATCGACTGACGAAGAGTGCTCACTTTCTACCGATCCGCGAGACGTATTCATCTGAGAGGTTGGCTGATCTGTTCATCAGAGAGATTGTGACTCGTCATGGTGTGCCGGTGTCTATTGTGTCGGATCGTGACACCCGGTTTACCTCTAAATTTTGGAAGAAATTCCACGACGCTATGGGGACGAGGTTACATATTCGCACGGCTTATCATCCTCAGACTGATGGTCAGTCAGAAAGGACCATTCAGACTTTGGAGGACATGCTTTGGGCATGTGTTGTCGATTTTGGAGGAAGTTGGGATGACCACTTACCGTTAGCTGAATTCTCGTACAACAACAGTTATCATGCCAGCATTGGTATGCCCCCATATGAGATGCTATACGGTAGGAGATGCAGAACACCCGTTTGTTGGGGTGATATTGGTCAGAAGGAGTTAGGGAGCGTTGAGGTGATCGAGGCTACGACTGAGAAGCTTGAAAAGATCAAAGCCTTCATGAAGGCAGCCAAAGATAGACAGAAGTCGTATGCTGATAAACGACGCAGACCGATTGAGTTCCAGGTGGGTGACCGGGTTATGTTGAAGGTCTCACCTTGGAAGGGCATCATTCGCTTCCGAAGGCGGGGCAAATTGAGCCCGAGGTACATAGGCCCTTTCCGAATCATTGCTCGAGTAGGAGAGGTGGCCTATAGACTGGAGTTACCGGATGAGTTAATTGGAATTCACCCGACATTCCATGTATCTCATTTAAGGAACTGCTTGGCAGATGAAGATATGATTGTTCCACTAGAAGATATTGAAGTAGACAAACGGCTCAATTTTGTGGAGCAACCAGTGGCAATCATCGATCGAAAAGAGAAGAGGCTGAGGAATAAAACGGTTCCTCTTGTGCATGTATAGTGGAAGCACAGGAAAGGATCCGAGTCGACGTGGGAGACTGAAGAAGAGATGAGGCAACATTACCCATGTTTGTTCGAGGAATAACAGGTTTCAAGGATGAAACCTATTTAAGGGGGGTGGACTTGTAACACCCGGTTATTTATTTATCTTGAAGCCGACGAATGAAGAAAAAGAAATAAAGTCCAAAGTCGGGGGACCAAACTTGCCAAAACGCGAGAAAGTTTGGATGAATGGGGAATAAGAGGGGAGGGCAGCCCACACCCTCCCCCACACCCCCAAAATTCTGCAAAAGAGAGAGGAGAAGAGAGAAAAGGGAGAAAATAAGAGAAAAGGGTTGGTTCAGGTAGATTAAAGCTCGAAAATCGTCGTGTAGCGAGTCCAATCGAAGCTCTTCTCGTTGTGGTCATTTGTGTGAGTTCTAAGACCCCTCTTTTACTTGTTTTCAAACGATTTTGGGGCTGGAAAGCATAGAAAACCCGTTTTTGTATGTGTGTGTGTTTGACCCATTTGGGTGTGTTGCGTGTGATGCGTTTGGAGTTTGTTTCCGGGCTTGTGTGTGCTTGTATGGTGTTGTGGTATGCATTCCTAAGGTTTAGGATGGTTGATTTAGGCTTAGAATGGGTTTGGATGAGCTTGGAGGCCGAAAATGGCAGATTGGGTTCGGGATGAACTCCTTTCTGCATCAGCTAGGGCTAGGCGACCGACTGGAGGCCATACGGCCGACTGAGGTGCGATTGAGGTTCATTCGCACGATTGAGGTTCATTCGCACGATTAAGGATTCATTCGTACGATTGGGGTTCAGTCGCATGGGGAGTCATGTGAATGAGGGTCCAGTCGCATAGGTGCTTAGTCGCATTAGTTCCAATCGCATGGGACTCATTCGCATTGACTCCATTCGCATGAGGTCAGTCGCATAGGTGCTCATTCGCATTAGTTCCATCCGCATGAGGTCCATACGCACGACCGGGTGTCCATTCGCATAGATGTTCATCCGCATGAGTCCAATCGCATGATATTCAGTCGCCTGGAGGCCATGCGACTGAAGGGTGTTCATACGCCCAAGTAGGGTTGTTGTACCCGAGGAAATGTGTAGTTTAATTACTGACTTTCGGGGGAAAGTGCAGATGTAAGTTTTGACATGTAAATTCCTGTAAGTTCATGTAAGTTCATGAATGAAGGTCTATGATAGGCTTAGGCCCAGTACCACGAGCATGAAGGGTAAAATTCATGGTGTTAACGAAAGGAAAAGATGTAATGATGAATGAACGAATGAAAGTAAGAATGAATGAATGAAAGGAAGTTAATGAACGATGAAGATAATAACTATTATCTATGTGTATGTATGATGTGTGATCGCATGGATGTAATGAACGATTTTAACGAAAGAAAAGTATGTTTTATTATAAAACTAGAACTCACTCAGCAACGCTGACTTTTTATGTGTTTCCAGTTGGCAGGTAATGTTGCTGAGGATGACGTTGCGAGGCTACTCAGCTCTTTTGAATGGCATCCATTTATATAAAGCTTTTGTGATGTAATGCAACAATATATTTTGTAACTGATTAACGATGTATTATTTGGCAAAAGCTTTTATAATGTAATGAGATGTCTATTTTGATAATTCCGCTGCGATGTTTTATGAAAGTTAAAAGTAATTATATGTTTTATGTGCGATGAATGACCAACTGTAGGCGTCCCGGGAACGGGGCCTTACATTTTGGGATGGCATTTTATTTATAATGCTTTTGTGATGTAATGCAACTTGGATTTTGTAATTGGATAACGATGTATTATTTGGCAAAAAGCTATTATATTGAAATGGAAGAAAGTTTTAAATGTTTCCGCTGCGACGTTTTATGAAATACAAATGTAATTATATGTTTTATGTGCGATGAGGATCCAACTGTAAGCGTCCCGGGAACGGGACCTTACAAATACAGATTAGATTTGATTATATGCATTTAATGGATACAATTTAGAGAAGAATTGGATCTTCACCGGTCTTCCTTGTGAATAGAGTTTGATGAACAGTTCCTATGGTATAACCATTCGTAAGCAAATGTTTTGTAAGAGTAGCATACCAAAATTGAGGTGCTTGATGTAAATCATAAAGAGCTTTGTCTAAGTTATACACATAGTTAGGATAATCTATATCTTCAAAACTAGAAGGTTAACAAACATAGATTTCCTCTTTCTTATCAGCCTTACGAAAAGCATTCATACAAGAAACAAGCCTTGACATTCATTTGATAGACTTTGAAGTTCATGACGGAATAATAAGCAAGAAAAATACGAATGGCTTCATCTCTAGCACCAGAGCATAAACCTTTTCATAATCTAATCCTTCTAGAATCCTTGTGCAATAAGTCGGGCCTTGTTATGAACAATAACACCTTTTTCATCCATCTTAATATAAAATATCCATTTTGTTCTTATCAAAAACTTATCGTTGGGTGATTCACAAAGATGCCATACATCCAACTTCTTTAATATCATCAATTCGTTTTGCATTGCTTCAATCCAGTTGTTCTCTTTTAATGCCAATACTATATTCTTAGGCATAATCTGAGAAATGAAGCACGCATAATGACATGTGTTAATTGCTCCTTATCGACTTCTAATTCGTACACCATCAGTTAACTGTCTGATGATTAATCAAAAGGATGATTTCTGTGAACTCTTAATTGTGAAATGTCTTCTACAAAAATAATTTATTCCATCCCAAAAATATAACCTTTAGGTTCATCCATATCAATACTTCCTTCTGGTTGATAAACAATTGTTTCTTTTAGATGGCCATGAAAACCAGGTACTTTAGAAGAAATAGATTCAGATAAAGATTCTTCAAAAAGTAATTGAATAGTCTCTATCAGACAATCTTAAAAGTAATTGAATAGTCTCTATCAGACAATCTTATGTTGAAAGTGTAGATGTTTTAGAAGACTGAGGAACATTTTCAACATTAATTTTGTGTTCAGCTTGAATGGGAACAAATACTTATGACCGTATAGAATCATACACATGTTGTGACCGAACAGGATCGAAAACATAAACCAGTGATGTATTTGGAATAAATGGAACGGTTATAGAATCATTTATAAGATTGTTTTTAAAGAAACTCCAGTAACTTGAGATGGAAGATGAACATCTTCATTAGAAAACATATTATCCAAGTTGGTTGCAAAGGACTTACATCTGCAAAGACATAATAAGAAGGATTAAAATTGTTAAACAATGATTTATAATCATACACCCAAGCGGGAGATGATCCTACGTTTGTTTTGTTACAGCCATGTCAATCAATGTTAAATGACTCGATAATCTTCTTAGTCCTTTTATTATATGCCCGATATGCTACCTTATTAGCTGAGTTGGTTGTATGTAATAAAGTAAACAACAATTAAATGCTTTAAAATATTTCACTTTAGGTTTATGTTTAAAAAAAATTCATAAGGAGTCATTTGTTGTTACTTATTAATTAACACATGATTCTGAACATATCACGTAGTATTAACTGCTTATGTCCAAAAGAATAAAGGAAGATTGGCTATAGAAAGCATTGTTCTTGTAGCTTCTATCAATTTTATGTTTTGTCATTCAACAACTCCATTTTGTTGTGGAGTCCTTGGTACACTGAATTGTCTAACTATTCCCTTTGAGTCATAAAAATTATTCAAGACATGATTGCGAAAATCAGTTCTATTATCACTCTGAATGCATTTTCTCTTTTTTCAGTTTGATTCTCTACAAGTGTCATAAATTTCAACAAATGAGACGTTTCAACTTTATTTGCTAAAACAAAAACCCACTTGAATCTAGAAAATTCATCAGTAACAACCAAATAATAAGATCTTTGACCCAAACTTAAAACACTCACAGGACCAAAAGATCCAGATGTAGGAGTTGTAAAATTGAATAAATCGAGTTGTGTGCAATAAGTTTAGGAGGAAGTTTGTGTTTTTTACCATTGGAACATGACCGACAATGTTCTACAAGTTGAAATTCTTTTACTGGTAAACCAACAACGTGATTCCTTCGAACCAATTTATTCATGGTTTTGAGGTTGATATGCACTAATCAACGATGCCATAACATCGAATCACTTTCTGAGGCTTTGGATAATAAGCAATGTGTTGTTAACAAAGTATTAGAACTATACGTATCCAAAAAATATATATCATTGTCTCTCGTAGTCCTCAATAAAACCCATTCATCTTGTATAATAAAACCAGGTTTGATTATTAAACATTCTTTTGTTGTAAAATGTGTTAAGTAGTTTTTATCACAAATATAAGACAAACTTAGCAAATTTTGTTTTAATTATTCAATAAAACTAACATCTTCAAAACTCAGTACACTATTTGTTACAGCTCCTTCCATGGTAATTTTACCTCCTTTAGCACTGGTGAAGATAACATAACCACCATTTATGAGGTTGAATATTGTGTAATAGTGATATTTTACATGTTATATGCAAAGAACAACCGCTATCAATGTGCCATAAGCCACCATTATGAGGTTAAATATTGTGTAATAGCTTGTTTTAAATCATAATTGTGTAAGTATTCTTGTTCTTTTTATACTTACAATATTACACTAAATATGTTTTAATCTAACTTTTGATATTTATTTTTGTTAGATTTGAAAAATAACAAGAGGTTGGCTACATAAAAAGAGATCTACAACTTTATTTTAAGCATGATACCTGTGTTTCTCAAATAGATATTTGAAAATTGTCAAGAAGTTTTTAAGTATTAATATTATTCACGTTAGCATAGGTTACCTTTAGGTTTTTTTAAATCAAATTAGTGTTTTTGAATGTATACAATTTGTTTTTAATTGTATTATTTTGTGTTGATACATACTAGATTATTGATAGAATTATTTTGATGTAACTGATGTAATTTTGATTAATTTGTATTATTATTATCATTATTAATTTTTAAATTATTTTGATGTAATTGATGTTTGATTCATTTGTATAATTATTATCATTATTACTTTTTGAATTGATTTGATGTAATTGATGTTTTTTTATAAATTTATTTTATTATTATCATTATTACTTTTTTTTGTATGGCTTGTGTTACAATGTGTTTTGAGTTAAATAAAATTGGATATTGCATTAGAATTTTGGATATTTGGATAAGGGCACAGTTATTAAAAACGGTTTAAATCCGATAATCTGATCTGAGAATCGAATTCGAATACCTGAAGAATTGGATATTCGAAAATTTGGATTCTGATTCGGATGTCAAATTTAAAAAATGTTTAGATATTCGGATATCTTATTATCAAAAACCTTAAAAAATATACTTTGTTATTTTCTTAAAGTGTTAAAAGTTTCGTGTTGGTTTCTCACATTATTTTTCAGATAGTATATGTCTAATCATTGTAAAAATAGATATAAAATAAAAAATAAAAATAGAAAAAGTAAAGTTTAGATATCCAAAACACTAGCCGTACCTGTATCCAGAACTTTGTATTTCCAAAATTTAGATATCCAAACTTTCACATACAAATATGGATAATGATTTCTACTTTCCAAAAATTTCAGATATACGAAATTCGGATATCCGATTTTCAATACCTATTTATTGGAATGTGTCTCAGATATTGGGTTACTGGAAATTTTTTTAAATTCTTGACGGAATTATTCTTTCTTCGAAAACCATTTGGAGTGGTTTTGATTTAAAACAAGCTATTATAATGACCATCATTTGGAGGGGTTTTGTATACAGTATACGCCTTAATAGCTCTTAAAAACTAGCCATTTTAGGAACAATATCTTTTTTTCCGGGGGGTGGGCGGTGGGCGGTGGGCGGGGCTAAAACCCCACTAAAAATGTTTTCCATCGCTCCTAATCTCCCTATTGTACTAGTTACCACCGGTGTTATGATACGTTAATCCATTCTGCTAAAATGTTATCCCCATTTGAGGCTGTTTATTTATTTTTTCTTTTAACAGCAAAGAAAGCATTATGTATAAATAGGAGCCAGCAGGTAAACTAAAAATAGTACATAGGGATAAATTAATTTCATTGTATCATATACTGAAATAAAAATAATATTTCATTTAAGGTATAGGCATAAGGCGTATAATAGTGAAATTTAAATCCTTGTATTTTTAATGTATTACACACTACAATAAAAAAATTACCGTTGACAATTTCTTAACCAAATTATACATGGCTAAAAAATAATCAGGTTGTCATCCTTAACTTGTTTACTAAACTAAGGGTCAGGGGCAGAACTAGGGTGTAGGGTACGGGGTCAAGCGACCCTATTGATTTTTGAACCCGTAGTGTAACGTTTAATGTCGAATTTTTTAGTGAACCCGTAATTTTACAAGAAGTGAACCGATAAATATATTAAAGTTAAGAATATATCACAAATACAATGTTGGTTCACTGGTATGCGCGTGCCTCTCCAAAGAAAAGGTTGTGGGATCGAAATTTTAATAAAATTACTAAACTACCCTTATTCTAATAACACAAAATAAAACCCTAGCCTCATTCTTTTACCCCAATCGATCGACCATTTTTTGCCAACATTAATGATATATCTGTTCTTGTAAAAAAATGGTGGAGACAATGAGGCATATTGATTATCCTTTGGTTTATCTTATGTTGAAGTTATCACTTCTCTTACCCGTTGCAACGGCAAATGTTGAGAGATATTTTTCTTTAATGAAGCATGTAAAGACGGATTTGTGTAATCGTATGGGTGATGAATATATGAACGACTCGTGTATATGTTACATTGAAAAAGAACTTTTTCCCAAGGTGTCAATTGAAGATGTAATGGAACAGTTTCAAAAAATAAATACACGTAGAGAACAACTATAAAATGTAAGTTTTATTTGATTTCTTTTGATATTGTATTTTTGTTAACATTTTGTTTGCAATTTAATTACATTCCGAACCGAACCGAACCGAACCGACCCGACCCAACAACCCGGAAAATTTTATATTATCTTGTTACAAAATAAATCACCGAAAAATAGTGACTCCACTGAAAAAATTTCTTGGTTCTGCCACTGCTAAGGGTGTTCATGTGAATAAGTCAACCTATTAAACATTAAAACAAAACAATGCCAAGAATTCCACCTATACGTCGCGTATGGGTCCATACGCGGCGTATAGGTCCCCCTCATTATTGCCAATTAATGCCAAGAATTCCACGTCACATCAGTGACCCTATACGCCGCGTATGGACCCATACGCGGCGTATAGGCTTTTCAGAGACAAAGCTGACGAAGTCAAATCAGTCAGGTCTATACACCGCGTATGGACCCATACGGGGTGTATAGGCCTGGGTCGTATGGTCTGGTACGCATCCCCACCGACACCTATACGCTGCGTATGGATCTGTACGCAGCGTATAGGTGTCGGTGGGGATGCGTACCACCCTATACGACCCAGGCCTATACGCTGCGTATGGGTCTATACGCGGTGTATAGTCCCCCTGAATGACTGATTTGAGTGATTTGACTAAAGTCTATACGCCGCGTATGGACCCATACGCGGCGTATAGGCTTTTTTCGAATTGTAGTGACGCGACTGAAGATTCTTTCGATGATATATAAACGCATTGAATATCAAACGAATGCGTTCATATTTCGGTCATATTTCGTTGTAGAAGATGGAAACTGTTGATCTTAACTGAAGGAAATTAGCGTTGTGCGGTTCAACATTTTCTTCTGTCACATAATTACTCGATAAACATTTGATTCTTATTTCATTAAGTATTTGCATACATATATACATATATTTGAATTGCATACTTAAAAAATCGTTTCAACTAACTCGGGTTCCATCGATGCTAGTCGGTTACGGTAACTTAAATAAATTTTAAGCTTTTTTATCATAACCGACTAGTATTGTGGAACCCGAGTTAGTTGAAATGATTATTAAGTAATCAAGACATTTATGTGTATGTAAGTATGTATATAAAAGAAATAAGAGTTATAGTTTTAGAGAAAAATTATTATTTTGAAGAAATAGTTGAACCACAAAACTCTATTTTCTTAAAAAAATCTCATTTGTCTTATAGGGCTGCCAGGGAACGTTTAGCACGGTTGAATTTGAAGTGATCCAAGATTATTCTTTCGTTATGTCGTTTTGGGATAGTAACTATTTGTTTGGTGAATATTCAAGCGTTTCGTACGTGTCAGAAAGTAATCAAGATGATTCGTACGTTCAATCTGGTTACGAATTGCCAGATTTAAACCAACCTTATGTTCCCGATGATGAGTTCGAGTTTTGCCGAGAATCAAGTTATGACCCGCAACAAAGTAATATAAACTATCTCTCGAGTGCTGAAAATCAAAACACGAAAATATCGTTTGAAACATATCAAGAATTTTTATCACTCGATGAGCTAGTCTGTTGGGTTGTTAATAGGGGACGTGATAATGGTTATGTTATTATTACACGAAGATCGAAGAAAAAAAAAGGTCAGGTTGTAAAGGTGTGGCTTATTTGTGATCAATTGGTGAACACACAAGAGGTAAATATAAAAGAAAGTTTTGAGACAAGCAAAATTAAAATTATGACTCATCATAATCTCCTGTTGTTTGATTACCTACGAGGCAAAGTGTCACACAAAGCTCTTGATTTATTAGTTGCCGAAAACACTAAATTGCATGTGATTCGTTCAGCAAATGCAACGTGTGGTTGTCAGCTTTTCACTAGTTGTGGGTTGCCTTGTGCTTGTCGGCTGGAAAAATATGAACATTCTGGTAATAGTCGTTCCATATTTATCATTTTTTTGTTACAGTAATGATTTTATATAGATTTATAATTTATAATGCAGGCACTAAAATCCCATTAGATGCAATTGACGTGTTTTGGACGAAGCTTGATACAATTAAACCATCATTTATGGAGAATGAAGAAGTCGATTTTGAAAAAGAAATGGAATGGGTGAAACAACAAATAATGTCACAACCCGCTCCTGTAAAATTTAGTTTGGTGGAAAAAATTAAAAAAATTGTGTATCCATGGAAGAACAACAAAAAACCGCCTGTTATTCAAACAGATATTCGTGGTCGTCCAACGTTAAAGGTTCAACAGCAAAAGCTAGACACTCAACATAGTACGTGTGACATACCAAAACATAGCTCATATACCGGAAGAACAACTTCAGCAGTAAAGTGTCAGAAGCCTGTCATACAACGTAGTCGTTCCACATCGTCTAATGTGTCACAAAGTACCAATGACTTTTCATCGATTGTCGGAGATCAGCAATTACACAATATAAACAGGTTAAAGAATTGGATTCCTTCAATCTTTCATCAGCATATTTCACGTATACGAGATGTTCGACCCGATGGTAATTGTGGTTTTCGATCTATTGCTTTAGGGTTGGGGTTTAATGAAAATAAATGGATGTATGTGCGTCAACAACTTTTAAAGGAGTTGGACACATATGAATTGAGTTACAGAGAAGTTTTCGATACTTTGTACGCCGGACAGTATAATGAATTGCGTCACACAATAGATTGACAACGTGTGGAACCTGCGCCAGAAGAACATTGGATGATAATGCCGTATACGGGAATAGTAATTGCTCAAAGGTTTGGTGTTATTCTTCATCTATTAAGCAATAACGGTTGTCAGACATTTTTCCCCTTATGGGCTGATCCGAACAGTATGATGCCTCATCATGTCGTTTCGATTGTTCATGTCAACAATAATCATTTCGTCCACGTTAAATTAGAAGGAGATTATCCGATGCCTACATTAAGTAATCTTTGGATTCTTAACCGAAACGTACGTGCTGCAGAATGGGAGATTATGTATAGGAGTCGTATCTCGGCATACAATACAATAATAGAAGCTAACCGAGGTCCACCAACTTATATAAATTTATTTAAAAAAAAATTGCTATACGCCGCGTATGGACCCATACGCGGCGTATAGCCTCCCGGACCCATTAAAGGGACATCTTCTCAGAAACTCACCCCACCAAACTTTTCCAAACCAAAAAACTCTCTCGTATAGATCGATACTACACGTATTGTTCGTTGATTTCTCTACATTCACTAGTTCAGGTATGTATTATTGTTCTTATACCTTTGTTATGTTAATCGTACGCTTATTTAAACGTTAAACGGATGTTATATGCGGTAAAGAAATAGATCTGCAAAACTGGTTGAGGAACTATACGCAGCGTATAGCCCTATACGCGGCGTATAGTTCCTAGGTTGAAGATAACCAGTTGTTGGGGACCTATACGCGGCGTATAGGTCTATACGCGGCGTATAGGACCCATACGACACACACAATACCATACGTGGGTACCTATACGCGGCGTATAGGACTATACGCGGCGTATAGTACCCATACGACACACAACACCCATACGTATCAACCCTATACGCGGCGTATAGGGCTATACGCGGCGTATAGGTACCCTATATGCAGTTTTAAAAATTTTTCGTTTTCTTTTGCAGATATGTCTTCCGATTCTGACGTTGAGGTTGAGGTTGATTTTATTGCCAATCATCCATGGCTACAGTTTGAGCACGGTACTATTGAGCACGCAAAGTGCTCAAAATTCATTCGTATGAAGATCGGTCATCAAAAGGCAGTGGATTGGGAGGTGATGGCCGAACTTGGGGAGCGCGATAGGCTCGCTGGGATTATTGGAGATAATACGCCATGGAGTCGATTATTTGAGTTGGCGTTCTTACCTTCATACCGAGAGCTGACGGTGGAGTTTTTATCCACCTTTATTTATGTTCGTCCTGATGAGATGGTGGAGGACGATGAGCGATCTGAGATTTCGTTTCGACTATGTGGACGATTTCATCAGATGTCGATTGAGGAGTTTGCCGTTCTCTCGGGACTTTATTATGAGCCGGAGACCGTTACCCCTCTATTTGCAGAGGGAATTACTGAGATGGAGGAGACCCGATTGAGAGATTGGTGGCCTCAAATTGCCGACGGTCCGTTTCAGAGGACTAAGGTCAGGGTCACTAGTATTAGAGATCCTCTTATCCGTTACTTGCATCGGATGATCGCCACATCCATCACGACACGTGGCAAGAGTCGGGAGTGGTGTAGCATTCCCGACTTATTTTACCTTTATTGTTTGCTTACGGGGACCAGGTGCAACCTGGAGAGATGTTTAGCTGAGTATTATGTTCATATTATCATCGCCAGGAGCAAGGAATCGTGTATGGCGGCACGTACATTACGATGATTGCGCATTGTCTTGGTTATTTTCCTGCCCATACTGCTGACGTATCCCCTCCGATCGAGTCGGAGAGATTAGATCGTCGTACATTATACGGCATGCGTATTTTACGCCAGTTTCCGGGTGGCATACGGTTCTCTCTTCGACCCGGTGAAATCTGGCATCCTGCACCTGTTCAGCAGGTCGGCGATGACCATCCTTACCAGCAGCAGGAGCATATTCCGCATTTTCAGCCGCCGCACGACCAGCCGCCTCCTCAGCCACAGTTCCCTCGGCATATTTATAGAGATGTGAGGGTGCCTGCATGTATTGAGACATTTATGCAGGAGATTAACACGAGATTACGAGATCAGGGTCGTCGCCTCGATCGAGTTGAGGATCTTATGGATTGGCACGTTCAGCTTGAGATTGCACGAGCCCGTGTTGCTGGTATTGATCCTCCAGACTTGCCACCGCCTCGACATTACCCAGATTCACCGTAGTTTTATTTTGTTAATTGTACTTTTATTTTGTTATGTATTTAAAAACTTCGTTATTTAATGTTTGTTATTTTTATATGTTTTATTTGTTAACTAAGATTAAAAATTATCGATTAATATGTTAGAAAATATAACTTATACGCAAATAGTCAACCAAATTTAACGTACAAAATAAAGACGACAAAAATAACCCATACGCGATATACTCCATTCACAAATACATAGAAATATTGTAAAAAAATTGTTTGACCCTATACGCCGCGTATGGACCCATACGCGGCGTATAGCCTCATCGACACTCGTGTGACACGCGTCTTGTCAGTGTCTTGTCAGAATATTCCCTATATACCGCGTATGGCCCCATACGCGGCGTATAGGGAATATTTCGCAACCCTGTACGCCGCGTATGCACCCATACGCGACGTATAGGGTCAAAGGGTGTTGATTTAAATTAGGTGGGTGTCCAAATAAAACCACCCTAAATTTAAGATCAACGTCATCATTCATAACTTGTAACGCGTTTATAGAAAACTAATCCATTTACAAAACTTCTTATCCAAATTGGTAACAAAAGTTCTTTTCTGGAGTATCTGAGTTGGGATATATTTATGTAATTTGACACATTTATAAACTCTAATAAAAAAATATTTTTGAAGCCACATGTTCTTATCTTAAACCACTTATTTGCCACGTGCCAATCTCTTAGCACATAAGCTTTCTTCTTTTCCCGCCTACTTGCTTTACTCACGCAAATCTGCTAATCCATTTGGATACTTTCCTTATTTCCTTCTACAACATTTCTATAATAACAAACCCTAAATCCCACCCGCCTCTAAATCAAATCGTCTTATTATTGCTTCGATTCTTCAAACACCTATGCTTCTTAATTGTTGGTGAGTTTTCTAAGGTCACATGCAATATTATTTCATGAATTACCCATCATATTGAGATTTGTCATTCATTTTCATTTGGGTTTCATGAATTATCTATTCATGTGTTGTTAATTTCATCGCCTTCCCATCTATAATGTTCATCGACTTCATCTTCTTTTGCTTTTCATCATTTTCGTCTTGGTTTGCTTTTCATCATTTTCGTCTCTATATAAGGGATGGGATAAGTTTGAGCCCCAAGTCAATGTTCATGAAAACCCATTTCATCATTTTCGTCTCTGTAAAAGGGATGGGATGGGATGGCCTTTACATTCATTAAGAAGCAAGTATTTTAATTTGATGCAAGCATAATTCCATCTCCATAACATAGTTACTGACATATTAGCTAATCATCTAAGTTGTATAATGCAGGTGATTAAACAACAAGAAGCCATTAGGTCCATTCAAAGGGTGTAAAGTGAGAGTGAATATGATTAAATATTTATCAAAAAAAGAATGCAGGTGATCGTTGTCCGTTGTTTTGAATAGATAGATCTTTGATTCTTTAGTATTGGTCTTCAATCTATGATTCACACCCAAAGGTTAGTTGTATTTGAATCTTTGAGTGTTTGAAGTCTTCTGATTTGTTTTGACTGTGACCCAGAAGTAGGGTTTGTTATTGATTTTTTATGATGATTTGTTAAAGCTTCGTAAAATTCTATAAGTGTTTTTGGTTTTTTCTCCATATATTATTATCTCAATATTAAAAATTGCAACCATGAATTGAAAATTTTGATTTGATTTTTATCTGGTAGTCTTGACCCTGGTCTTAGAGTTGTTTAAAAAGCTTACATATCAAGTCGATGCTTCAATGACATAGGGTTTATTGACGTTTATTAGTCTCTCATTCCCTCCAGCAGCTCAACTTACACACTACTTATGGTTTAATAGAAATGGACTTGCTTGTGTTTGAGCCCTTCTATTCACTAATTTTTGTTGGATTTAACTGAACATTTTAGGAGCTTTTAAGTATTTTAGTATAATTTAGACAACTTTTGAGCTATTATGCAGGTTTTCTTTTAACCTAAATTATCAAATTTCACATGTTATCAATTTGTTACAACCACCACTGTTTTGGTTATGTTCATACTCATCTCATTTTTAATCATATATTAATTATTCACTATGTGCACATAATGATCATACCCAACAGTAGTGAACACTACAATTTTTTTAGATCAGGAAGTCTCTAGGTTTTATGGTTAAACAATTAATTTCGACTCTTAAATAAACATAAGCATTTTATATGATGGTATTATTTACTTTGCATTCATATATTTTTTTTATTTTTAGCGCATTCCGATGGATATTGTTAGAGGAGTTGGGATTCATGATAATATGAGGACGCTGTTGAAACCTCCTAAAGTACCTGAAGTTAAAGTGGTGGTTAACTCTGAGAAACATGTGTCCACACCAGGTTGATAATCATAACTCATTTAAGTGTTTTTACAAGTGTAGTTATTTTGAAATGATGCTTTCATATAACTCAAACATATATCGGGGATTTATTTCATAGTTTTAACTTCGATTTTGCTAACGTTTCACATACACACACACAGACACACACACACACACACACACACATATATATATATATATATATATATACATATATATATATATATATATATACATATACACACATATATATATATACATATACACACATATATATATATACATGTACACACATATATATATACATATACACACATACACACGTATATACACACATACACACGTATATACAGACATACACACGTATATACATACATACACACGTATATATACATATATATACACACGTATAGATACATATATATACACACGTATAGATACATATAATACATACATATACATACATACATATACATACATACATATACATACATACATATATATACATACATATACATACATACATATATATACATACATATATATACATACATATACATACATATATATATATATATATATATATACATACATATATATACATACATATATATATATATATACATATATATATTATATATATCACATATATATAATATATATATATATATATATATACTATATATCTGTGTGTATTATATATATGTATGTAATCTATCTATCTATATCGTCGTATATATCTATCTCTATATAGTATGTATATGTCTATATATATATATAATGTATATATATCTGTATGTCTGTATCTTCTGTCTAATATATGTCCTGTCATGTTATGTGTATGTATGTCTATGTAGTATGTATATGTATGTATATATATGTTATCTATACGTGTGTATATATATGTATCTAATGACGTGTGTAATATATTCTATATACGTGTGTATGTATGTATATACGTGTGTAATGTCTATATTATACGTTTATGTGTGTTATACGTGTGTATGTGTGTGTACATGTATATATATATATGTGTGTATATGTCTATCTCTATATATGTGTGTATATGTATATATATATGTGTGTTATGTATATATATATATATATGTATATATGTATATATGTATATATATATATAATATATATATATCTATACTATATTAATAAGGATATAGGAAGGACAATATTGTCTTTTCATCATATTTAAGAGTTTTACAACTTCTAAGGCATAGTGTACAACTCCATACACCTATGAACACCCCCAACTTCAAAGTTCAAACACAGATGTTTTGAAATCTGATTTAGGGTTTCTCGCTTCAAAATCAAACATATACTTTCAAACAACCATTTCTGTCGATTTCTACAAAGCTTCTTCTACCTCAGCCTTCTTTTCTTTCTCCGGCGCCAACACACATCTTATTCTTTTTGGTTTCTTCTTTGATCTCGCTCAATCAGAAAACCTTGGTTCAAGATCTATTACAATCTGCAATTGCTTTGATGTGAATAGGTTAATCGGTTGGTTCTTATGATTGTCAATCATTTTATATGTTCCATGAATGTGTCGCTATGTATGCTTTCATCACAAGTATTTTATTTTAGATGTTTCAACATGACAATCTTATTAGTTAGTTTGTTTGATTTTTTTAGGGTTGTTGATGTCGGCAAGGTTTTTCCGGTCTCACTTTCGGCACTGTATTGTTTATGAGCGCAAGCAACTAATTATAATGATTTTCGTGTTGTGTTTGTGATTTCTACAGTTGTGACTGGGTTCGTAATTATAATGCTTCTGCTAAGATTTAAGGGATTCAATTGTATGCTTGGTCTTTAGCTTCGGTGTTGTAGTTCCAGGCGCCTCACGTAACCAATTATTCGCAGGTAATGGTCTATGTTTGTGTTAATCAGAACTTTAGGGTTATCAATGATGAGAAGAGACTGAGGTGAAACTGAGTTTTGAATGGTACGAGGAGACTCAGTTTTTTATAAGCATGAATACTGAGTTATGTTATCAAGTATAACAAGAAAACAACTTCAAAGCTAAAAAACCTTATTAATAACCTATAACTTCAATTATCTCAAGTACATTAATTGAGTGATTGGATAAACAAGCAAAAAAAAATTATAACAGTGAGGTATAAGGTGAGCGCACCACTTAAATCTAAGTGAGTGGACTAAACAAACTCTTAATCTAGAGCATGAATTATTGAATGATATATGACCTGCATAAAAAACATTGATAATAACATGAAGCATTGGTCTTCAATGTTACAACCGATGGCTAAATCTAAAATAAAGTATAAATTATCATTGTGTTTATTGGTCAAATTTTAGTTTTGTTAGTGACCCTTTTGAAATTTTAGTTTTGTTAGTGGCTTGTTTGGCATGTGTTGTGTGGTGATATTCTGTTATTGCATATGAGCAAGGACCAATCCATGTGTTGTGGAACATACTTAATTTTATATGCTACAGATCACTTATTTGTAGAAAGGGAAGCATCTATTGTAGTATAGGCGAGCATGGAACCTGGTGCAGATTTATGATATAATCCATTGAAGTAATATTTTGCATTTTATATCATATATTTATTTATGTGTTCAACCAATCAAGGGTTTAGCTATTTGATTTAATTTTAAAATGGGTCATGCTTAAAATTGATTCCATGACTAATAGATTGGTGATGATGACGATCAAGAACATGATAGTAATGACATGCTTGCAATAATGGTGAAATTTCTGCAGGGTTTTATTTATTAAGCAAATGAAAAAGAAAATAGAGATATAGCCTCAATGTTATTAAAATTCAGGTTCATGTTTGTTTTCCTTAAATAGATTTGTTCATGTTTATTAATGAAGAATCTTTGTTCAGATTCCAACAAGTAGGTGAAATCAAGAAGCAATCATCTCTATTTTGATCCACTAGCAACAGATGAACATGTAAGAACCTGTTCTTATATACCATTTCCTTAATCTTTGGTTCTGCAAGGTTTTGGTTTATGAGCATAAATTAAGATAAATAATTGTTCTTGAGAATCAGGAAGAGGTGCATTAAACAAACAACACATAATTTCTACCAGTAAATATTTAATTTTCTGAAGGATGTTCGCGTGTCAAGAATGATCAAGATTTGCGTTCACACCTTTAATAAAATGAAAATAACAATCAATATTAGATAAGCATTGTATACTCTGCTTTATAAAAAATATCAAACTTTTGACACATTTTAAACTTATGTAATTAAGTTCTTTTGATGTTCTATTTACGCCCAAAAGAAAGAAACTACTTCATAGTATATATTTAAAAACAAGTACCATGTTGATAATGTTCCAATGAGTTTGCCTGGCATAATAATTCCGTGATGAATATGCGAATGAATGTCATCATATTAGCAGCTTGAGTAAGATTGTTATTCAAGGGAATCTCTTAATCTGTAGCTATTCTTTAAATTTGTTCTTAGGCAATCTACTGTAAATACTGATATACATACATTAGCAATTTAAGTGTAGCTGGAATTGTGTTCATCAAGGATCCTTTTTATTATTGGCTTCCAACTTAATAATGTTCCAATGAGTTTGCCTTGTAAAATAATTTCGTCTGCTAATGAATCAAAGGTGAGTAGTATCATGTAAACGGGTCAACGGGTTTATAAATTTACGAGGGAAAATAGCAGGTTGCAGAGAAGTTTTGTCTTATGTATAGACAACATCCAGCATTAGTTGCTTCTGTAGCTGTGTTGGTTCTGGTTTTTCTGGGTTTCAATCGTAATTATCATACTTTTCTTTTTGAATTTTACAGTATAATTATAAACATATTCTCCTATATTAATTATCGCATTGTCTTCTTGCTTCGGATCATTTGTTTGATTTCTTCATTGATTTTGTGTTTGTGTTGATTTCTTTTTAAATTTTATAGTGTAATTATAAACATATTCACCAACATTAATCGTATTTCTCTTCTAATTAATCTTTGAAAAGATATTCCTTCTATGTGAGTGTATCTGTCAATAGATCTCTACTGTACCTTATTCGCAGAACAATTCCAGGTCACTTTCTCCATGTGAATAAAAGAAAACAAATTTATAACTTGTGAAGTGGCACACTGTTAACATCCCAGCTTCTATTGAAATTAGGTTAGATCTTCATTCATAATAGATGAGATTGCGCCCAGCTTAGATTAATTGCAGGTTTATTTATGTTGGCATGCGTTATTAAATCTATTTTATTGGTAACAGGTCAAATTACATGATGTGTTTATACAAGGTGAGATTACATGCAGCTTATAACTACTAATTTGTGAGGGGTGAACCTGCGGACTACATTTTGCTCTTAACGGGCTAGGTTGAACGTTGGCATATGTATGTTCAAAACAGAGTTGGTAGTAGTCAAACTAAATTCCATTATTTAATGGGTTAGATTACAGTTTATGATTTGGTTGATATTGTAGAGTTTTAACAATTTACATCTGGTTGTGATTACTCAAATTGTACTTAGCTGGGAAATATAACATTGCAATTTACATTTCTATATATTAAATTGGAGACTCAATTGTTTATATTTTATTTAAATGAGATCTGTAAGGTACTCGTATAAATAAACCACAATGATGCTACGAAATAGAAAACTAACATAATTACTATATAATAATATTTAATGAAAAGATTATTAAACTAATAGAAAACCAGTACCGCGATATAAATTGCCATTGCAGCCGCATCGCGCGGGTTTTCTACTAGTACATATATACATATGTATGTATATATATATATACATATATATATGTATATATATATATATATACACGTATATATATACATACATCTATATACATATATATACACGTATATATATATATATATATACATACATCTATATACATATATATACATGTATATATATACATACATCTATATACATATATATACACGTATATATATATACATACATATATATACATATATATACACGTATATATATATACATACATATATGTACATATATATACACGTATATATATATATATATACATACATATATATACATATATATACACGTATATATATACATATATATACATATATATATATACGTATATATATATACGTATACGTATATATATATATATATATATATATATATACGTATACGTATATATACATATATATACGTATATATATACATATATATATATATACATATATATATACGTATACGTATATATATACGTATACGTATATATATATATATATATATATACGTATATATATATATATATATATATATATATATATATATATATATATATATATATATATATATATATATATACGTATATATATATATACGTATATATATATACGTATACGTATATATATATACGTATACGTATATATACGTATATATATATACGTATACGTATATATATACGTATATATATATACGTATATATATATATACGTATATATATACGTATATATATATTATATATATATATATATATATATATATATATATATATATATTTATATATATATATATATATATACGTATATATATATATATATATATATATATATATATATATATATACGTATATATATATATGTATATATTACACATTATATATATTGCTGATTTCAAGTGGATAAGATGATTTAGGAGTTTTAATGGTTGGTGAATATTTTGGTATTCCCATTGTTGAGGTAAAAACTTTTTTTCCTTTATTTTTTCATCTTTATGTTTATGATTATATGCATAAATTGTCTTAATTGATGTGGACTTTCTATCCCTTAGGATTAAGCAAAGGGTTGTCCTATCCTACCTCTCTCATCTTCATGTTTATGATTATATGCATAAGTTGTTTCAATTGAGGTGGTCTCTTTCTCCCTTAAGATAAATAAAGGGTTGTTCTATCCTGCCTCTCTTCGACCCCTGCAAATAACATTATTATGGGTATGATCTACTTTGTATGTTTTGTTTTGTATGCATAAGTTCTTTGCAGTTCTTTTTTCAGTGTGTGTAATGTTAATTATTTTACATTTTATTTGTGTAGCTAACTTCATGAAGTCTAAATAGGATTTGTGTACTTTATTTTCTTTGAAACAAATAGATTAGTCCTTCGAGGATTGATAAACTAAACTGTTTTACTAATTTTGATGTTATGTTTGTATGCTTTCTAATTGTTATGATTGTTTGGTGATTTACAAGTTATTTATGCAACTTGTAGCATTGAAAGAACATGTTTGTTTCCAAATCATGGGAAATCCATGACCACATTTCATTTGCCTCTAAATTATGCTTTTATGGAATTTACAAGCTTTATGATTATGATGTAAAGTGTAAACACTCCCAACATTTTATTTGTTTTCATAGCAAAAGGAAAACTTTTAGTAGGGTTCTACACTATATAAGAACTTACAACATATATAAGAACTTCTTGGTCTTCAAGGTCATCTATCACCAAGTAGTTATCAGGATTTTCATCACGGTTCACTAGTGATGCATACACTCAATACGATGTAAGCATTGACTGTGGTACATACACTCAATACAATGGAAGTATTGGGGGAACTTATGATATATAGTTTACAATTCACATTAACAATTTGTGCATACACAATATAAATTGGGATTCATCGACACAATAACTTCCTTGGTTTTACCACGACCACCGGTTGTGGGTATCTATGCCCTACCAAATGTTGGGTAGGCCGGTATGATTCTGTGTTGCTGAAGCATACGAGCACCCTAGTCATTTTTAGCCTTTTCAATACACCCCATACGTGGATCCCGCATATCCCAACCGACTCTAGAATATAATAACATTTTCATTATTACTAGCCAGAACTTTTTTCGTGATGAGACCCAGGATAGACACTAGTCAAATAAGGAGTAAGGTATTAGCTAGTCGTTACCGTGTGTGGCTTAATATAACCCTACCTAGTTTACCATGGGTGTGCAAGACTTCCCTATACTAGGAACATGTCACCTAACATCTATCCTGACTATGACCTAAGCCTCACACATTATGCTATATTAAACCCAATGTTTTCAGAACCGGATCGGACGTCGAACCGGACGCCTTACTGGTTTGGTGGTCGGACCGGTCGGACCGGATTTAACTATATTTTAATTATATTTATATATGTAATTAAATATAAGTAATTTATATATGATTTATATATATATATATTTTATAGTTATATATAAAACTTAACTATATTTGTATATCCGACGTACTAATTTATGGTTTAACACCCCGTTTTTACCCATTAAAACTAAAAAAATGGAAAACTGGTCCGAACCGGTCCGGTTTTCCGGTCCGACCAGCGGTTCGGGACGAACCGGCCGGTTCGACCAGTTCAAAACGAGTCACACCAGACCGGACCGGACCAGCCCCCGATTCACGGTCGAACCGGTCGGACCGGCCGGTCCGATCCGGTCTCAACAACATTGATTAAACCTTAAATTTATAATTTAAACTTCCAGACTATACATAAATATAAGTTGCGTTTCGAGGATGAGAAAATTTGAAAATGGAGTGAGATTTATGAACCTAATCTTACTATTTATGTTTTTTTATTAACCCACGTTGATCTAATAGAGTCGGTTTGTTTTTCAAAAGAAACTTGAATCTAAAGATTGAAGATGATAGTTACCATATTGTACAACACAACATCACACGTGCACTTATGATTTAGTTTCACTTATAATGATGTGATAACACAGGTCAAATTAAAATATTATATTTATAGTTATTTATTAATATTAAAAAGTTATTTAAAATAAATTTTGAGATAAATTAAATATAATAAAAATTAAATATAATTAACCACTTTAGATAATAAAACAATAATTATATTTTTCTAAGTTTTTGTTTTTAAAAAAATTCTAACTTAAAAAAAATTCTAACTTAAAAAAAATTCTTTTTAAAATACTTTAGTTAAACAATGTAAATTTTAAAAAGACTTTTTATTAAAAAACTTCATATTTCATAAAATTTATTTTAAAAAAATTATTGTTTTTAATAAAAAAACATATTTTTAATTTATCAAAAAATCTATTTAATAATTTATAAAGTATTTAAATAATCATTAGTATCAAATTATAAAAAATAGTTAGCTTTCATTCTAGTAAATACACATTTTCAAATCCTATATGTGAAGTCTAGATGGACATAATAGAAAAATATCATTTGACATATAGACAATTTGTTTTATTAGAATAGATTAGAATATATTATTGGTGGACATGTGTGAGCTGGTGTAATGAGGCGAGGAGCATGGGTGGCCACCGGTACAGTGGTGGTGGCATGATTTTATGATCAGGTTAAAGAGATATGAGAAATCTTTAAACTTTGAGTCTTTGAGCGTTGATAATGTTGTTGAGTTCATCTTTTACTTGCATAGACTATTGGAGGTGGGTGGGGGTTGGGGGTTCACGTGAAAAAGACGAAGGGAATGTGAACAAAGACCACAAAAGGTGGATAGTGAGAATTATGAAGAACTAGCATTAACCCCTTCCCGTTGCGGTGGGGGGTTAAAAACATGCTAAGTAGCACCAATTTCATACTACCATTAGCGATCACCAACACGAAAAACTCGTATTTAAAAAGGAAAAAAAAGGGGGGGGGGAATAAAACTGAACTGAAAGTACACGTAACAACGTTGAACGCCACACGTGAAACATAAAAGATCAAACTAAGTCGATCTAAAAAACGTTGAACCACACACGCACATTACGACGTGTGAACTCGTAAAATTTAAACCGAAACGTAAAACGAAAAGGTTGTAAAAAATAAAAAGTGTAAGCAACCAAAGTTAAAAGTGAAAAATTATAAGGGTTAAATTGTGGAAAATGTAAAAGTATTAAGGTTAAAAGTAACAAAATAAAAAAAACAAAAAAAACAAAAGTAAGTACAACCTATTAAAGCTTTGGTACAACTAATAATGCATAACCCACTTGGTAATTAGTATTATATTAACTAGGAAAAAGAAAAAACGGTGATTGAATTAATGAACTGTAATATTTTATATTATAGTGCAGGGTATATGTGAGGGATCCAAAATATCTTAAAATCTTTTTAATTTTAACATAATGTTACAAAATCATAAAGAAAATCATGTTGCAAACATATTTATAGTATTTGAGTTTTAACTCTACGTTTCCGAAAACCTTTTGAACCGAAAGCTAAGACTACTCCCATCGGGAGTGTTTTGTTCGTTCGGTCGGCACTTAAAGGATTCAAAAAAAATAAAAAACCCATAAATGGGCTGCAACTTGGTTGGTAGACCGACCAATGTTCGGTCGCAGCTTTTGGATTATCACTCCACTTTTTCATTTTATTTTAATTTATTATGCCACATGTTTAATTCTAATTGGTTTGGAATATTTTTATTATAATAAATATGTTGGTTTGGTTGGGTTGTTAATGAGAGTGAACATATAAGTTTTGTTGGGTTCGGTAAATAAAAGAGAGACAAATTAGTTTTGTAATGAATAATTAGGTTGGATTAGGTTGTGAATGGGAGTAGTCTAACTGTGATTTCGGCTGGTAAAATGAAATTGTTGAACTTGATGGTTTGAATTAATTATAATATAAATAACGTTTTTGTTATTTCTTATTTTAAAGTCTAAATGTGAAATTTATAGCAAACGCAAAGTATGAAAAATGTAATTTAATTTAAATATAATGGTTGGAATTTAAAACCAACATATAAATTAAGGCTGCTCGTAGATCGTTGGGTAAATGGACCTGTCAATACCCAAGGAAGTCGGTAGTATGGTTGATTTATTTTTTATTATGATTTATTTTTACGACATGGTATGCTTGTTTGCACAGGGTTGATGGTGTATGAATATTTTATGTCATTTGTATTGATGAACGTATTTATGTATGAATATTTTGTGTTTCAGTGTGAAATCTTACACTCACAAGCAAGCAAGTTTCCCATTGATTTCCAACAGTGATAACAAGTCCACAATCTTTTTAAATAAGACTCAAGGCTTTCATAGTAGGACCAAACATATAAGCATAAATACCATTGCATCGGAAGCATGGTAGAGGATAAACAAATTCAACTAATGCTATACGATACAAGAGAACAAGTTGCAGGATCGTTTAAGGGATGATCACTTACAACACAACACACAATGAGGAGAGTGTTATAGAACACTTAACAGATCAAATAGGGAACTGGAAACAATATGATTTGATACTAAGAACACAAGCAAGTATGAGACAGAACAAGAACAATACAAAGACATTGGTTTTCAACAATGTTGTATATTGCTCTCAAGTTCTTTACAAGTATTAGCAAGCATAAAGAAAGATACAAAGACCTGAGATACTTTATACTATATCCTACAGCCAGTCATGCTTAGAAAGCCAACTGGAAACATTTGATCTAGACAACAACAAAATCAAATGTAGAGTCAAAAAGCAGATTGCCTTTTGACTAGTGATTATGACATGCCATAGCTCACATCCTAATATATTACAAAAAGGATAGAAGTACATAAAGTAGAAAGCAATAGACTCAAGACCTCAATTATAGTTACCAAAAGCATGGACCTTTTCACCAACTTGTGTAAGTTGGTGAGTCATCAGAGTTGCAGTGGAAAGTGGTCCAGCTTTATGGAAAAGTACATCAGATAAAACATGTATTAGAAGTCTTCGGAAGAAATCAGTCTTCACTTCTTGGCTTTGAAAGACTTTGTCGTTGAAGCTTCGAAACACTTCAGTTTTGGCTTCGAAAGATATTGGTCTTGGTTTCGGAAGATTTTACACTTAGAATAATTCTGATACTGGGTGTAAAACTTTCGAAACATTTCTACTTTGCACTTAAGTGCATGCATGCAGGAGATACTTTGAATATTTCAGGTGCATCAGCCTATCATGAAACCTTACAAACTCCCCCTAGGCTGATGCTACCAAAACATTTGAAGACCTTAGATGTTGACAGTCCTCATCATGATGATGACCATACTCTCCTTTATTAGATGGTCAGGATCACTTAGACTTTCAAAGTGTCTTCTCATCTCAAAGAGATCATGCACAGGTAGGTTGAACCTGTCCTGCCATGTGTAGACATCTTCACCACCTTCATCTCTGATTACATGCCATCTTTCTGGATTAGTAGTGAAGGTCTAGGATAAGATGGGTCTTCCTGATGCAAGAGGAGCTACTTGAATTGGAGTTGATTGAGCTGACTCTTCATGCACTCTCTTAGGATGATCTGACTCATCCTGAGGCTTGGAGGTGGATGACTCTGACTTCTTCTTCTTTTTTGACTTGGGTCTAGAGGTCATCATTTTCCTCCTCTTTGGAAACTTCAACTGAGAAGACTGGCCTTCATCACCTTGTTGTTCAGTTTTGTCTTTCTTAGTTGGGTCTACCTCCCTTACTGGTTCAGAAGGAGAGGGAGTTTGATCATGTTGTGGATCAAAATATGAAGCTTGCTGAGGTTCAGTAGGAGATCCAAGTTGTGTTGTCTCAAATTGTCACACCCCCGCTAAAAGCGGAAACACGGGGATGTAACGAGATCGGGATCGTTATAACACATGGTAAGCGATAGAGATGCATTATAATAAATGATGACAAGCGTGTCCTGACGACACCCGACAACAAGGGGACTTGTGTCGTCTTTAGTCAATATTCACGACAACATAGCCATAAGCATAAACATGTTAAATGATTCACATAAACAAAGAAGATAACATTGTAATGTAAATTCCCACAACCCGGAAACAAGTATCAAAAGAATGTAATTGTTTAATCAGACTTCAACATGGATTCAAAATGAGTGTTTGTCAAATATGTTTAGTCTCAAAATGCATCCTAGGGTCCCACTAAGGCAGCACACCTAGATCCTCAATTTGCATGATCACCTGAAAAGATATGCTCAAAATGGTCAACAAAATTGTTGGTGAGCTCGCAGGTTTAAATAGTAAATAAGTAATTGATGTTGTATAGTAAATGATGTGGAATACCTTGAATACAGTTATAAGTAAGTAAAATCACATAACAATGAGCTTTGCAACCAAACCTAACGACGTACACAAAGATCTTGTCGGAATATATTCACCCAAGGGCCCGTTCCTGGCCACTGAAGGTACTAACTAGTATACCAACAAACAAGGGTGGGGGTGTCAACCCAGTAGTACTACCAATACCTATCCGTCGGTTCCCACACTGGAATTAAAAGTTGCAAAGAAAGTACCACACAGCGAACTCAAGCATGTATCAGATAAGTACTCACAAAACAGTAACACGTTGATTCCAAGTATGTAAATTGTATGTAAATTGTACAGCATTGAAAATGGGTAAGCATACTTTTCCCCCATGTTTGTAAATGATTGAAATGTTGTATAAGCGTAAAAAGGGGCCACGAAACTCACTTGTTAAGTGGTAAGTATGAATGATCAAGGTTCCCAAATGTTGTATGTAATGAATGGTCAAACACCTATTGACAGTTATTGTTAAGCATTAATGATATGTATAAAGCGTATAATAATGTTCGGTCGGTTCGGGTTGTATCGGTTGGGACGCGTGTAACACACACAAACAGACACACGTATTAGATCTTCTGTAGATCCAAGTACTAGAATCGATGCCATTGTCGATGATATTTGTGTAAAAGTTCTATTGTTATTAAAGAAGTATTTGGTAAACATTAGTAGTTATAAATCGGTTATCGATACTTGTAAAATGTTAAGTTAATTTAATTTGGAATAACATTAGTAAGTTTGATAGCGTTGATTTGCAACATTTTCATTAGCAATGGCAACCGTGTCGATGTCACCTTAACACCACACGTCATACACACACTACACACAAGAAGGAATGCACACACAACAACTTCAGTCACACGACAAGACCAGACGCACGACTTAACACTCCATTCGCACGAATCAACCCTCAATCGTACGAATAAGCTTCATTCGTACGATTGAACCTTCATTCGTACGACTGGCATTCAGTCGTACCACAAAACACCCGACCGCACGACTCAACCTCCCTACGCACGAATCAACCTTCATTCGTACGAATCAGCTTCATTCGTACGACTGAACCTTCATTCGTGCGATTGGCCTTCAGTCGTGCGATACACGCACAATCGCACACATTCATTCGGTCGCCTGACTCAATCGCACACAACATTCATTCGCATAGACTCATTCGCACACATTCATTCAATCGCACGACTCAGTCGCACACAACATTCATTCGCATAGACTCATTCGCACACATTCATTCGATCGCACGACTCAGTCGCACACAACATTCATTCGCATAGACTCATTCGCACACATTCATTCGATCGCACGACTCAGTCGCACGACCTACCCAGTCGCACAACTCAGTCGCCATGATTCAGTCGCACGACTCACCCAGTCACACGACTCAATCGCATGATAGACCCAGTCGCCTGAACAGCAGAATCGCGACTGCAAGAGGGCTGAGCAGCCTCCGGCTGCTCTGAGCACGGGTTTTACACAACAAGGACTTCCAGAAACACACTACAAACATACACAAACAAGAAGCACACACAGAAGGACATCACACGCACCCACACGACCTCATGTGTTCGGGTTGAACCCGAACACCCGAAACCCTAGCTTGGATAGCCGGGAATAAGCAAGAAAAGGGGCAACCAAGGTCGTCTACCTGCTAGAATGGAGTAGACTCGGTTGTAGATGAAGTCTAGACGGTGAAAACGAGACCAAACGGGGCGGTTTTGGTGCAAGGAATGAGATGTAAAGTGAAGAAGAAGAAGATGGAGATGAAGAAGAAGATGAATAATGAATCTAGGGCTTGAAATGGGGGTTTTTATACCCATATCAAGTTTGCAAAATATCAATTTTAGTCCCTGCACTTAGCCCCCGAGTTCCCAAAGTTTGTTTCGGTTGAAAACGACTTTATTAGGTTAGTTATATTGATGATAAAAATGTATTTAATTATATTTGTAACTTAAAAATGGTTTCATTAGTGACGTTAATATTATGTAAAAATGGTATATTTAACGGTAACGGTGATGAAAGTTTTAAAAGTTTTTAAAGATAGCACACGATCACAATGAAGCACAAGCATAAGGATGATAAAGCAAGCATAATATCCACACGAATAGTTTATAATGATGAGGAATGATCGAGCGAAGAAAAGTTAACGAAGCCACGTTAATTGACGGACCTTTTGGTGACGGATGTCATAGTATCCCCCAATTGAGAGAATTTCGTCCCGAAACTCAGCTGGAGTTAGGTCCAGAGTGTCATCCTCGAATAGATGTGGATATTTGAGTTTCATCTGATCTTCCCGTTCCCATGTAAACTCTGGCCTTCGTTTTGAATTCCACCTTACGCGAACAATTGGTATTCTACTACGCTTCAATTGCTTGACCTTTCGATCCATGATCTCAATGGGTTCCTCAACAAAATGAAGCTTTTCATCGATCTTGATTTCCTCAATTGGTACGTGAAGAGATTCGTCAGCCGAGGTTCGACACGTGGAAAGTATCATGCACACCGCTGAGTTCTTGTGTTTACTTTAATTGGTAAGCCACTGGACCGATTCTTTCTGTAATCTCGAATGGTCCTACATATCTTGGGGCTAACTTCCCTTTCTTTCCCAACCGAATGATTCATTTCTAAGGAGAGACTGAGAGTAATACTCGATCCCCAATGCTGAATTCTAGAGTCTTCCGACGGTTGTCGGCATAGCTCTTTTGGCGATCTCTAGCAGCTTTCAGTTGGTCTTTGATTTGAAAGATCTTGTCGGTTGTTTCTTGAATGATCTCTGGGCCTGTTAACTGACTTTCACCAATCTCGCCCCAACAAACGGGTGATCTGCATTTTCTTCCATACAACGCTTCGAACGGAGCACATCCAATGCTTGTATGGTAGCTGTTGTTGTAAGAGAACTCAATCAGCGGTAGATGAGTGTGCCAACTACCACCAAAGTCGATCACACACGCCCTCAACATGTCTTCTAGCGTCTGTATAGTTCGTTCACTTTGGCCGTCTGTCTGAGGGTGATAGGTGGTACTCATATCTACTCGAGTGCCCATCGCTTTCTGTAGTGTCTGCCAAAATCGTGAAGTAAATCGGCTGTCACGGTCGGATATGATCGACACTGGTACTCCGTGTCTTGTCACGACCTCTTTTATGTACAGTCTCGCCAATTTATCCATTTTTTAGTCTTCTCGGATCGGCAAGAAATAAGCTGATTTCGTCATTCGATCCACTATGACCCATATCGAGTCATGTCCGGTGCTTGTTCTAGGGAGTTTGGTAATAAAATCCATAGCTATATTCTCCCATTTCCACTCGGGAATTTCAGGTTTCTGTAATAATCCCGATGGTTTTTGTTGTTCAGCTTTAACTTTCGCGCATGTCAAGCATCTGCTTACGTACATGGCAATGTCTTTCTTCATACCTGGCCACCAGTACAGATCTTTGAGATCATGATACATCTTGTCTGCACCAGGATGAATAGAATATCGTGTCTTGTGGGTTTCATCCATGACTAAGGTACGTACACCTCCCCATTTGGGTACCCATATATGATCCATAAAGTACTGTATACCATCATCCTTGCAACTCATTTGTTTATCCCACCCTCGGAAATCTTCTGCTGCAAGGTTTTCCTCTTTCAATGCCTCACTTTGTGCAATTTGGATCTGGGTTTTCAAATGCGTTTGAATAGTTAGTCCCAACGCTCGAGCACGTAGTGGTTTCACACGTTCTTTGCGGCTTAAAGCATCAGCCACCATGTTAGCTTCCCCCGGGTGATACCGGATTTCACAATCGTAGTCACTAAGATGCTCTACCCAACGTCGCTGACGCGTATTAAGTTCCTTCGGGTCCAGAATAAGTTGGAGGCTCTTATGATCTGTGTAGATGATGCATTTGGTTCTATACAGGTAATGCCTCCAAATCTTAAGTGCAAATACTATCGCGCCCAACTCAAGATCATGAGTTGTATAGTTCTTTTCGTGCACCTTAAGTTGTCGCGAAGCATAGGCAATCACCTTATTCTTCTGCATTAGCACACATCCCAATTCTTGATGTGAAGCATCGCAGTAAACCACAAAATCATCAGTTCCGTCTGGGAGGGACAATATAGGCGCGTTGCACAACTTCACTTTCAACATTTGGAACGCTTGTTCTTGTGCATATCCCCACTCAAACTTCTTGTCTTTCTGAGTCAGCAATGTTAATGGTTGCGCGATCTTTGAAAAATTCGCGATGAAGCGACGATAGTAACCGGCCAATCCTAAGAATTGCCGTATCTCTGAAGGTGTCTGGGGTGCATCCCATTTCTTCACCGCTTTGATCTTGCCGGGATCTACATGAATCCCATCTTCGTTAACCACATGACCCAAAAACTACACTTCCCGCAACTAGAATTCACACTTCGAGAACTTGGCGAAAAGTTTCTCTTCCCATAACAGTTCCAGTATTGCCCGAAGGTGTTCTTCATGATCCTCTTTCGATCGGGAGTAGATAAGTATATCTTCTATGAATACGATCACAAACTTATCCAAGTAAGGTTTACACACCCGATTCATTAGGTCCATAAACACAGCTGGTGCGTTAGTCAGCCCGAACGACATGACCAAGAACTCATAGTGCCCATAACGAGTTCTAAACGCTGTTTTTGGTATGTCCTCCTCGAAATCCCTTAGTTAATGATATCCAGAACGAAGGTCGATCTTGGAGAAATACGAAGCTCCTTGCAGCTGATCAAACAGATCGTCGATCCTGAGGAGAGGATACCGATTCTTAACGGTTAACTTGTTCATCTCACGGTAATCGATGCACATGCGGAACGACCCATCCTTCTTTTTGACAAATAATACCGGTGCTCCCCATGGTGAGTGACTCGGTCGAATAAAACCCTTCCCAAATGTTGTATGTAATGAATGGTCAAACGCCTATTGACAGTTATTGTTAAGCATTAATGATATGTATAAAGCGTATAATAATTTTTGATCGGTTCGGGTTGTATCGGTTGGGACGCGTGTAACACACACAAACAGACACACGTATTAGATCTTTAGTAGATCCAAGTACTAGAATCGATGCCATTGTCGATGATATTTGTGTAAAAGTTCTATTGTTATAAAAGAAGTATTTGGTAAACATTAGTAGTTATAAATCGGTTATCGATACTTGTAAAATTTTAAGTTAATTTAATTTGGAATAACATTAGTAAGTTTGATACGTTGATTTGCAACATTTTCATTAGCAATGGCAACCGTGTCGATGTCACCTTAACACCACATGTCATACACACACTACACACAAGAAGGAATGCACACACAACAACTTCAGTCACACGACAAGACCAGACGCACGACTTAACACTCCATTCGCACGAATCAACCCTCAATCGTACGAATAAGCTTCATTCGTACGATTGAACCTTCATTCGTACGACTGGCATTCAGTCGTACCACAAAACACCCGACCGCACGACTCAACCTCCCTACGCACGAATCAACCTTCATTCGTACGAATCAGCTTCATTCGTACGACTAAACCTTCATTCGTGCGATTGGCCTTCAGTCGTGGGATACACGCACAATCGCACACATTCATTCGGTCGCCTGACTCAATCGTACACAACATTCATTCGCATAGACTCATTCGCACACATTCCTTCGATCGCACGACTCAGTCGCACTCAACATTCATTCGCATAGACTCATTCGCACACATTCATTCGATCTCACGACTCAGTCGCACACAACATTCATTCGCATAGACTCATTCGCACACATTCATTCGATCGCACGACTCAGTCGCACGACCTACCCAGTCGCACAACTCAGTCGCCATGATTCAGTCGCACGACTCACCCAGTCACACGACTCAATCGCATGATAGACTCAGTCGCCTGAACAGCAGAATCGCGACTGCAAGAGGGCTGAGCAGCCTCCGGCTGCTCTGAGCACGGGTTTTACACAACAAGAACTTCCAGAAACACACTACAAACATACACAAACAAGAAGCACACATAGAAGGACATCACACGCACCCACACGACCTCATGTCTTCGGGTTGAACCCGAACACCCGAAACCCTAGCTTGGATAGCCGGGAATAAGCAAGAAAAGGGGCAACCAAGGTCGTCTACCTGCTAGAATGGAGTAGACTCGGTTGTAGATGAAGTCTAGACGGTGAAAACGAGACCAAACGGGGCGGTTTTGGTGCAAGGAATGAGATGTAAAGTGAAGAAGAAGAAGATGGAGATGAAGAAGAAGATGAATAATGAATCTAGGGCTTGAAATGGGGGTTTTTATACCCATATCAAGTTTGCAAAATATCAATTTTAGTCCCTGCACTTAGCGCCTGATTCCCAAAATTTGTTTCGGTTGAAAACGACTTTATTAGGTTAGTTATATTAATGATAAAAATGTATTTAATTATATTTGTAACTTAAAAATGGTTTCATTAGTGACGTTAATATTATGTAAAAATGGTATATTTAACGGTAACGGTGATGAAAGTTTTAAAAGTTTTTAAAGATAGCACACGATCACAATGAAGCATAAGCATAAGGATGATAAAGCAAGCATAATATCCACACGAATAGTTTATAATGATGAGGAATGATCGAGCGAAGAAAAGTTAACGAAGCCACGTTAATTGACGGACCTTTTGGTGATGGATGTCATAGTATCCCCCAATTGAGAGAATTTCGTCCCGAAACTCAGCTGGAGTTAGGTCCAGAGTGTCATCCTCGAATAGATGTGGATATTTGAGTTTCATCTGATCTTCCCGTTCCCATGTAAACTCTGGCCCTCGTTTTGAATTCCACCTTACGCGAACAATTGGTATTCTACTGCGCTTCAATTGCTTGACCTTTCGATCCATGATCTCAATGGGTTCCTCAACAAAATAAAGTTTTCATCGATCTTGATTTCCTCAATTGGTACGTGAAGAGATTCGTCAGCCGAGGTTCGACACGTGGAAAGTATCATGCACACCGCTGAGTTCTTGTGGCAACTTTAATTGGTAAGCCACTGGACCGATTCTTTCTGTAATCTCGAATGGTCCTACATATCTTGGGGCTAACTTCCCTATCTTTCCAAACCGAATGATTCCTTTCCAAGGAGAGACTTTGAGTAATACTCGATCCCCAGTGCTGAATTCTAGAGGCTTCCGACGGTTGTCGGCATAGCTCTTTTGGCGATCTCTAGTAGCTTTCAGTCGGTCTTTGATTTGAAAGATCTTGTCGGTTGTTTCTTGAATGATCTCTGGGCCTGTTAACTGCCTTTCACCAATCTCGGCCCAACAAACGGGTGATCTGCATTTTCTTCCATACAACGCTTCGAACGGAGCACATCCAATGCTTGTATGGTAGCTGTTGTTGTAACAGAACTCAATCAGCAGTAGATGAGTGTGCCAACTACCACCAAAGTCGATCACACACGCCCTCAACATGTCTTCTAGCGTCTGTATAGTTCGTTCACTTTGGCCGTCTGTCTGAGGGTGATAGGCAGTACTCATATCTACTCGAGTGCCCATCGCTTTCTGTAGTGTCTGCCAAAATCGTGAAGTAAATCGGCTGTCACGGTCGGATATGATCGACACTGGTACTCCGTGTCTTGTCATGACCTCTTTTATGTACAGTCTCGCCAATTTATCCATTTGTTAGTCTTCTCGGATCGGCAAGAAATAAGCTGATTTCGTCATTCGATCCACTATGACCCATATCGAGTCATGTCCGGTGCTTGTTCTAGGGAGTTTGGTAATAAAATCCATAGCTATATTCTCCCATTTCCACTCGGGAATTTCAGGTTGTTGTAATAATCCCGATGGTTTTGATGTTCAGCTTTAACTTTCGCGCATGTCAAGCATCTGCTTACGTACATGGCAATGTCTTTCTTCATACCTGGCCACCAGTACAGATCTTTGAGATCATGATACATCTTGTCTGCACCAGGATGAATAGAATATCGTGTCTTGTGGGTTTCATCCATGACTAAGGTACGTACACCTCCCCATCTGGGTACCCATATATGATCCATAAAGTACTGTATACCATCATCCTTGCAACTCATTTGTTTATTCAACCCTCGAAATTCTTCTCCCGCAAGGTTTTCCTCTTTCAATGCCTCACTTTGTGCAATTTGGATCTGGGCTTTCAAATTCGTTTGAATAGTTAGTCCCAACGCTCGAGCACGTAGTGGTTTCACACGTTCTTTGCGGCTTAAAGCATCAGCCACCATGTTAGCTTCCCCCGGGTGATACCGGATTTCACAATCGTAGTCACTAAGAAGCTCTACCCAACGTCGCTGACGCGTATTAAGTTCCTTCGGGTCCAGAATATGTTGGAGGCTCTTATGATCTGTGTAGATGATGCATTTGGTTCCATACAGGTAATGCCTCCAAATCTTAAGGGCAAATACTACCGCGCCCAACTCAAGATCATGAGTTGTATAGTTCTTTTCGTGCACCTTAAGTTGTCGCGAAGCATAGGCAATCACCTTATCCTTTTGCATTAGCACACATCCCAATCCTTGATGTGAAGCATCGCAGTAAACCACAAAATCATCAGTTCCGTCTGGGAGGGACAATATAGGCGCGTTGCACAACTTCACTTTCAACGTTTGGAACGCTTGTTCTTGTGCATATCCCCACTCAAACTTCTTGTCTTTCTGAGTCAGCAATGTTAATGGTTGCGCGATCTTTGAAAAATTCGCGATGAAGCGACGATAGTAACCGGCCAATCCTAAGAATTGCCGTATCTCTGAAGGTGTCTGGGGTGCATCCCATTTCTTCACCGCTTTGATCTTGCCGGGATCTACATGAATCCCATCTTCGTTAACCACATGACCCAAAAACTACACTTCTCGCAACCAGAATTCACACTTCGAGAACTTGGCGAAAAGTTTCTCTTCCCATAACAGTTCCAGTATTGCCCGAAGGTGTTCTTCATGATCCTCTTTCGATCGGGAGTAGATAAGTATATCTTCTATGAATACGATCACAAACTTATCCAAGTAAGGTTTACACACCCGATTCATTAGGTCCATAAACACAGCTGGTGCGTTAGTCAGCCCGAACGACATGACCAAGAACTCATAGTGCCCATAACGAGTTCTAAACGCTGTTTTGGTATGTCCTCCTCGAAATCCCTTAGTTAATGATATCCAGAACGAAGGTCGATCTTGGAGAAATACGAAGCTCCTTGCAGCTGATCAAACAGATCGTCGATCCTGGGGAGAGGATACTGATTCTTAACGGTTAACTTGTTCATCTCACGGTAATCGATGCACATGCGGAACGACCCATCCTTCTTTTGACAAATAATACCGGTGCTCCCCATGGTGAGTGACTCGGTCGAATAAAACCCTTCTCCAGTAGTACTGTAACTGACTAGATAACTCTTGTATTTCTGATGGTGCCAACCGATATGTAGCTCCAAGAACCAACTCTATATGAAATTACACCTGTCGTGGAGGAGGCAAACTAGACAAGTCATCAGAAAATACGTCTGGGTAGTCCGTACTACTAAAATATCTACCAAGTTTCTCTCATCTTCTTTCTTCTCTACCACATGAGCCAGAAACGCATAACACTGCCTTCGTAAACTTTGGCGTGCTTTCATGCAGGAGATAAGCTTTAAGTTTCTTCCCGGTCGTTCTCCTTGAATGCGTAGTACCTCCCCGTTTGACATAGGGATTCGTACTACTTTGTCCCGACAGACAATCTCAGCTCCGTGTTCCGACAACCAATCCATTCCCACAATCACGTTGAAACTTCCTAACTCAAAGGGTATCAAGTCTATATCGAAGGCATGGTTCTACAATATAATCGAGTGCTTCCTAATAATCTCATCGGCCTGAACAACCCTACCATTGGCCATTTCTACAGAGTAGCTAGTTTCTAGCCTACTAGGACTCAAATCAAACAATTGCACAAACTCAGAAGATATAAAGCTATTGTCTGCTCCCGTATCAAATAATATAGATACAAAGTGATGATTGAGTAAGTGCGTACCCGTGACAACATTTGGGTCCTGACGAGCATCGTTGGCTCCGAAGACAAATGCACGTCCCCGAGCTGTGTTTCCTTGATTTGCCGGGCCTTGATTTCCAGCTATGGCCATCACCTGCTGCTGGTTGTTCCCTTGTTGACCCGGCGCCCAATTCAGTCTGGGGCACATGTTCCTGTAGTGATCTGGGCCTCCACACTCATAACAGACCCTAGCATTCCCGGCGGGGTTAACCGCGTTGACCGGTGCCACCAAATTCGGCGCTGTTCTGCAGTCTCTCGCTAGATGCCCCGGGCGTCTACAGTTCGTGCATACCCGGCACTGCATTCCTGGGGGATGATGATAGTTGCACCTGTCACATTTGGGGTGCGGCCCAACATACTCTCTCTTGCCTTGCGTCACGGCCACAAAATTCCTGGTTGTCTTGGCCCTCTTATCAAATCTCCCGGCACTCGACCGGCTCGTTTCCCCAACATCTTTTCTCTTCTCTGCCCCTCTTCCTAACACCCCTGTTCTCACCATCTCATCAGTTAGAGCGCCAACCTTCAGAATTGCGCTTTGGATAGTAGAAGGTGCAGCTGCTGTTACCATTGCTCGGATTTGAGGTGCAAGCCCCCAAATTTACCTCTCGATCCTCCTTGATTCCTGCGTGACCATATGCGGGACCAATCTTGCCAACTCATGGAATCGATCAGTGTAAGCTGCGTGTCCGGCCCCTACCATAGCATGATTCCAGAATTCAGGCTCCAGTTTCTGCATCTCATTGAGGGGGCAGTATTCCTCGGTGATCAATGCCTTAAACTCATCCCACGACATCTGCATCGCTGTCTCTCTTCCCCTAGCCTACACCTGGGTGTTCCACCAAGTTAACGCCTTGCCCTGTAATGAACACGTGGCATACTTGATTCTCTGGCTATCGAGGCATTCGCTGATGTCAATCACTACCTCCATCTTCTCGAGCCTCCTGGTCAGGGCTATGGCTCCACCTTTTCCATCAAATTCCTTCGGTTTACAAGCCACAAATTCCTTGTATGAACACCCCCTTCTAGCATTAACAACCCCAGTCTCAATACCGGCTGTTCCACCATTCCCGGTCTCCTGATTACTTTCGTTCCTAGTCGGGTTTCCATTTCCCACTTCAGTTTCGATCCCACCTTGACCTCTTTCTCCATTATCCTCATTATCATTTCCACCATCCTCGTAGGGGTGGTGTTGCTAGAGTGAATCGCTTACTTGGGCCATGATAGTAGGAATCAGTGCGGCCAACTGTTAAGCGATCAGAGCTGCCATATCGGAGTTTCTTGTTTCCTGATTGTTACTGGTAGGACCATCACTTGTTCTTGGTGCTCTACCTCTGCCTCTGCCTCTGCCCCTTGGGGCTTCACTCCCGCCACTATTGCTGCGGGTAACTCTTCGAGGCGGCATTTTCTAATCATAGAAGTAGTAAACACGTAAGTTTAAACCATTTCAAATTATATTGTCCACATCGTTCATCAAAGTCCAGTATTCCAAGTTAATATCACACTTATAGTCACCACACATCGCATGCAAGTCGTGTAGTTCTCACACCATGAATTGGTAATGTCTCAACAATAGTCCATCATATCAATTGCAAATCCATGTATATAATCACGTTTAGTCTAGCGAAGGTTGTCTATCTCTTCCTCTTTTGTGGTTTCAGACATAACCTTCTCAGGGTCAATCTCAATGTCCGAGGTCAAGTGCAATAGCATGATTTATGAAGATCTCTTCGGGTTTAATACCCGGATTTGATAAACCAACTCGGCGCGCAGAGGGAACGGAAGATCCAATTGAAGCATCCCATAAAAGAGTGAGCACAAGGGCTCTCTTATAGGGTGAAAAGATCACATAACAGATAGATAGACAAATCAAGTAACGAGGTACACATACACGAGATATAATATGCATACAGATCCTAGCATGAAAATCTACATGAAGGTTCCTAGGTTATAGTCTAGGTCAAGCGTATTGCCTAATTCTCTATAACCAATGGCTCTGATACAAATCTGTCACACCCCCGCTAAAAGCGGAGACACGGGGATGTAACGAGATCGACATCGTCATAACACATGGTAAGCGATAGAGATGCAATATAATAAATGATGACAAGCGTGTCATGACGACACCCGACAACAAGGGGACTTGTGTCGTGTTTAGTCAATATTCACGACAACATAGCCATAAGCATAAACATGTTAAATGATTCATATAAACAAAGAAGATAACATTATAATGTAAATTCCCATAACCCGGGAACAAGTATCAAAAGAATGTAATTGTTTAATCAGACTTCAACATTGATTCAAAATGAGTGTTTGTCAAATATGTTTAGTCTCAAAATGCATCCTAGGGTCTCCACTAAGGCAGCACACCTAGATCCTCAATTTGCATGATCACCTGAAAAGATATGCTCAAAATGGTCAACAAAATTGTTGGTGAGCTCGCAGGTTTAAATAGTAAATAAGTAATTGATGCTGTATAGTAAATGATGTGGAATACCGTGAATACAGTTATAAGTAAGTAAAATCACATGACAATGAGCTTTGCAACCAAACCTAACGACGTACACAAAGATCTTGTCGGAATATATTCACCCAAGGGCCCGTTCCTGGCCACTGAAGGTACTAACTAGTATACCAACAAACAAGGGTGGGGGTGTCAACCCAGTAGTACTACCAATACCTATCTGTCGGTTCCCACACTGGAATTAAATAGTTGCAAAGAAAGTACCACACAGCGAACTCAAGCATGTATCAGATAAGTACTCACAAAACAGTAACACGTTGATTCCAAGTATGTAAATTGTACAACATTGAAAATGGGTAAGCATACTTTTCCCCCGTGTTTGTAAATGATTGAAATGTTGTATAAGCGTAAAAAGGGGCCACGAAACTCACTTGTTAAGTGGTAAGTATGAATGATCAAGGTTCCCAAATGTTGTATGTAATGAATGGTCAAACACCTATTGACAGTTATTGTTAAGCATTAATGATATGTATAAAGCGTATAATAATGTTCGGTCGGTTCTGGTTGTATCGGTTGTGTCGCGTGTAACACACACAAACAGACATACGTATTAGATCTTATGTAGATCCAAGTACTAGAATCGATGCCATTGTCGATGATATTTGTAGAAAAGTTCTATTGTTATTAAAAAAGTATTTGGTAAACATTAGTAGTTATAAATCGGTTATTGATACTTGTAAAATGTTAAGTTAATTTAATTAGAAATAACATTAGTATGTTTGATAGCGTTGATTTTAACATTTTCATTAGCAATGGCAACCGTGTCGATGTCACCTTAACACCACACGTCATACACACACTACACACAAGAAGGAATGCACACACAACAACTTCAGTCACACGACAAGACCAGACGCACGACTCAACACTCCATTTGCACGAATCAACCCTCAATCGTACAAATCAGCTTCATTCGTACGATTGAACCTTCATTCCTACGACTGGCATTCAGTCGTACCACACAACACCCAATCGCACGACTCAACCTCCATACGCACGAATCAACCTTCATTCGTACGAATCAGCTTCATTCGTACGACTGAACCTTCATTCGTGCGATTGGCCTTCAGTCGTGCGATACACGCACAATCGCACACATTCATTCGGTCGCCTGACTCAATCGCACACAACATTCATTCGCATAGACTCATTCGCACACATTCATTCAATCGCACGACTCAGTCGCACACAACATTCATTCGCATAGACTCATTCGCACACATTCATTCGATCGCACGACTCAGTCGCACGACCTACCCAGTCGCACAACTCAGTCGCCCGAATGACTCAGACGCATGATTCAGTCGCACGACTCACCTAGTCACACGACTCAATCGAATGACAGACCCAGTCGCCTGAACAGCAGAATCGCGACTGCAAGAAACACACTACAAACATACACCAACAAGAAGCACACACAGAAGGACATCACACGCACCCACACGACCTCATGTGTTCGGGTTGAACCCGAACACCCGAAACCCTAGCTTGGACAGCCGTGAATAAGCAAGAAAAGGGACAACCAAGGTCGTCTACCTGCTAGAATGGAGTAGACTCGGTTGTAGATGAAGTCTAGACGGTGAAAACGAGACCAAACGGGGCGGTTTTGGTGCAAGGAATGAGATGTAAAGTGAAGAAGAAGAAGATGGAGATGAAGAAAAAGATGAATAATGAATATAGGGCTGGAAATGGGGGTTTTATACCCATCCCAAGTTTGCAAAATGTCGATTTTAGTCCCTGCACTTAGCCCCCGAGTTCCCAAAGTTTGTTTCGGTTGAAAACGACTTTATTAGGTTAGTTATATTAATGATAAAAATGTATTTAATTATATTTATAACTTAAAAATGGTTTCATTAGTGACGTTAATATTATGTAAAAATGGTATATTTAATGGTAATGGTGATGAAAGTTTTAAAACTTTTTAAAGATAGCACACGATCACAATGAAGCACAAGCATAAGGATGATAAAGCAAGCATAATATCCACACGAATAGTTTATAAAGATGAGGAATGATCGAGCGAAGAAAAGTTAACGAAGCCACGTTAATTGACGGACCTTTTGGTGACGGATGTCACACAAATTGTTCAACTTTAACCTTCACTTCTTGAGGGGCTTGACTTGGTGGAGAGTGTAAGTCAATAAGCTCTCGTCTTTTGATCTTTTTCTTGATCACCCTTATGTGTTCATCCATGGTGGATAGAGACATTGGGCTAAGTATCCTTATGGAGAATCCATATAGCTTCAAGAAGCTCATTATCCTCTGCCTATCAGCAGACTTCTTTTGACTCTTTTGGATGATAGCTCTTGACTTGGCTGCTTCTTCCCTCATCTTTCTTTTTGTAGTCTTTTGTTCTTTGAGTACTTGAAGTTCAAGTTGTTTGAGATACTCAAACTCAATATACTCAAAGGACAAGGGAAGAAGTGCAGCTGCCTGGTAGAATCCTGTGGCAGTCATGTAGCTGATCGTGTTTTGCCTATCAACTTTTTTTATCTATCTGAGGTTGTGGAGTTGCCACAGTCTCCTGCATAGGACTTTCTTGAACTTGGTAGAGGGTAGGAACATGTTTGTACAGTCTCTTTTGCTTCTTTCTTCTTTGATCTGGAGGAGCAACCTTGCATCTTCTGCTTCCTCTTTCTCTCTAGACATTTCCATGTTTGCCAGTACCTTTAATTCCTCTAAGGGGAGAGAAATGATCTCATCAATGTCATAGTTCCTGGTCTGTAAATAAGTAATCCTGACTGCTCTTAACTCATCATCTTGAGTGTTCGGTCTGGGGGCAGCCCTGATTGCAGCTTCCATGAAGCCTGAAGATCCTGTGGAACTTTCTCCCCTTAGCTTCCTCTTCCTCTCTCTCTCTCTCCTCCTCAATCTCCTTAGAAGTCATTATCCTTTTCCATTTTTCAACCACAGACCTTTGTGACTCAGGGTGGAGAGAGCTTTGGCCTTCATTGCTTGGAGTAGCTTCTATGCTCTAGCCAGAGAGAGGCTGTGATGCACCTTCACCAATAGTTGTTTCACTGAGAGGATGGATTGTTGAAGTTGTTGATTCTGTGACAGTGCTCAGAGGTTCTGTCACTGGGCCTTCAGTCAAAGTTTTCCCTTTGAAGCTAATCTTAGGGTCCACCTTAACATCCAGTTAATTAATTACATTGCCTGCTTGCATTTGTCTTCTTGCTTTAAACATTTCAGCAAACCAGTCTTGAATCCTTTGAGCCATCCTGTCAGTTTGCCTAGATTGGCTTGGATTGGAAAGTGGCATGCTGACTAGGTCAAGACCCTCATAGTAGTTCAAGGTCTGAAAATTGAAGACTTCTTGCTGTCCTTGAACTCTTTGAAGTATGAGGGCTCTTCTATCAGCATCATACCTCCACCCAATAATGTAATTTGATGATCATTAAGGTAGGGATGACATAGCCCTTGGAATTCCCTCCTCAAAGAGACTCTAAATGACTGAGTCCAGTGAGTCCACATCAATGTGAACTTGAGAAGGTTGCTGAGTATGGACAACTGCAAGTGAGGATGGTGAGTCCTCAATTTCCATACTCTGTGAAGAACGCTCAGGTTCTGTGATTGCTATGACTTTCTTCCCTTTTTTGGTAGCATCGCCCACTTGCACAGATGAGCTAGGAGTTAGGTCAATTACATCCACAGGTTCTTGTGTTCCTCTATGAGTTCCTCTTAAAGGTATCCCAGCTAGTTTCTCCTTAAGATAAAATATCTCAAGTTGCTGATCATTGGCCCTGTTTTGTAAGGTAGCACCTGAGATTCAAGGTAACTAACCTTAGAGACTAAATAGGAGTATGTTTCTGACAATTTCTACACCTTTAGTCTCATGTTCCCCTCATCTTCATCAAAAGAATCATTAGGGGATGAGAGAATGGACCAAAGTCTTGTACTCTCACCACCAGCATGGTGTTCTTGGCTGCTGGATTTCCCCTGCTCACTGACAACTTCAATTAAAGTGTCAATGGGCTGAGTTCTCATGGTTGAGGTCTTAAAGATGTAATCACTTACAAAAGTGAGAGCCTTTTCCATATGGACTTCCTGAACAGGTTCAGGGAGATCCACCTCAGTGATGGGTGAATGATGTTGGCTAGACAAAAAAGAGGTAGGAGCACTCATCTCTCTTTGAGTAGGGGATGAATAGAGAGACTTATGGTACTCCCTAAATCCAATGTCTTCATCATCGTAGAATTCTAGGTTGGGAATGGGTTGGTTTAGATCAAGAGGCTGGGGATGGTAACTTTCCCCTAAAGATTGTTCATTAGAGTTTTGAGACTCTGAGTGAAGGCTTAAGGCTGTCTGGGTAATGAGCTCATCAGGCTGAGCATAAGGAACCTCAGCACTGATTGTAGTTAAGATGGGAGTGGTTTGCTCCTCAGGATAAGTGGGAGCTCTAGTGTCCACTTCTTCCTGTATAGGTGATGGTATGGGGACCTGCACAAGCTCAATAGCTTGAGCAGGGGTTCACCTTTGGATTTTCGTTGATAGGTGAGGATGATTTGTGGTTGTTTAAGAGGTTAAGAAGTAGAAGGTGTGGGTTCAACACTAGCTTGTGTTGCTAGGTTGTCAACTTGAGCAATAATCTCTAACATTTTTGCGACAAGGGCTGTTTCTACCCCAGAGAAGCCTACAGTTGGCTTCTTCATAGTCTTAAAGATATCGGGCTTCATCAGTCCCAATTTAAGAATATTACCTATCCCCCTCAACTGTGAGCCCAGTTTACAATTGAGAATGTGTTGAACATATCTAGGGAACATATAATACTCTAAGGAGTCCAAATTCGCAAGTAAATTTGTGTAAACAAATTGAGAGTACCTGAACTTGACCCTTGGATCATTCCATGGACTAAAAAAGAGAGATCCTTAGAAATGTGGTCCTATCCCCCATGCTTGTTGGACAAGTTGTGGATGACCACATAGAGTATGTACTTCCACTGGGATGAGACCTTTCCTTTCCTGAAGGTCTTTACAGAGAAATCTCCTCATATTTCATCTTCTCAAAGGAATGATTGACAGCTTCCTTTGGAAAAAATAACTCACATTCTTTATCATCCAGCTGAAGATGGGTGTTGATGATGGCTGGAGTGATGAAGATTGTTCTTCCTTGCACTATGGCAGATAGTGCCTTCTCCCCTTGTATAATGACCTCTTGGCAGGTCTTCCAGAATTCTAACAATTGATCCACATAGAGAGGAGGATCAATGGTCAGAGAAGTGAAGTAGTTTGACAAAGAAAGAAAATGACAGTCCTTTAAGAAACTTGGATCTTTCTCAGAGTCCAACAGTGCAACCAGATTATGTTGCCTGTGGAGTTACATGGAAAAATCTGGGCTATTTCTGAGGTTGAGGTTGGCCATTTTAGAAAGCTTAAAGGTGAAGAAAGATAAGAACAAAGATGGTTTGAGGGTGAATTTAGGTTTTGGGAATAGATCAGATGAAGAAGAGAGTGAAAGAGGGGGATCCGTTGGGTATATATATATGAAATGGATCTGAGACAAAGTTAATGAAAGATGATAAACTTTAAAATCTGGATGTCGGTTCCACCTCTGAAAAAATGCCCAAAAAGATAGTTTTCTTGGAAGTCTAGAATCTTCCGAAGGTAATTTTACTTCGAAAGTTTTGATTGAAAAGCTTCCGAGGCCAAAATGAGTACGGAAGATATTCCAAAGAGTTTAGAAGATTTTGCTTCGGAAGAAATTTGTACTTGGAGAGTTTTATTCTAAGAAGAATAAAACTTTCAAGCCCAAATTGTTTTCGGAAGAAAATTGTTCTTCAAAAAACATACAAGTACTCAAGAAAAATTTAAGCTTCGGAAGATATTTCTAAAATTTCTTCCGAAGGTAAATCTACTGAAGTAGTTATTTGTTTTTGAAGACATAAGTTTCTTCCAAAGGTAAATACATATCTTCCAACGAATAAAATGATCAAAATTTTTAAAAATAGAAGGAATGTATTTTAAAAAGATTTTTCTTCTAGAGTAAACAAGGGCTAATGAAGGTGATAAAATAAACAACCTAGGACACACAGGTTTTAGAAAAAATATAAGTTAGTTTTAAGAAAAGCTACTCAAAGTTAATCATCCCAATAGCTGATACAAGATACTTAAATCTCTGCTCATCAAAAGCTTTGATGAACACATCAGCATTTGTTCATTTGTGTTAACTTTGACTAGTTTGATTAATCCTTTTTCAAAGTTATCTCTAATCAAATGATAAGTGATATTGATGTGTTTTGTCCTAGAGTGTTGCATAGGATTCTCTGTAATAGAGATAGCACTGTTGTTGTCTATATGGACGGAAGTCTCTTTGAAGTTAAATCCATAGTCCAACATTTGATTCGGAATCCAAAGTACTTGAACATAGCAGCTTGCAGTAGCAATGTATTCAGCTTCAGCAGTTGATGCAGACACACAGGATTGTTTCTTGCATTGCCAAGAGACTATCCTTCCACCAAGGAATTGACAACCCTAGATGTAGACTTTGCAGTCATGTTGCATCCACCATAGTCACTATCTGTATATGCATACAGATTGAAGTCAAAATTCTTTGGATACGAAAGGCCAAGTGTTGGAGCACTTTAAGATATCTTAGAATCCTTGTAACAGTAACTAGGTGTGACATCTTGGGTTTGGATTGATATCTTGAACAAATACATGTGGAAAACAAGATATCAGGCGTGCTAGCAGTGAGGTAAATAAGAGACCCAATCATAGCCCTATAAAGATGTTCATGCACACACTCCCCCTCAAGATCAGGTCCAAGGGAGTGCTTTCTGGCTATGGGTGTCTTGGCAACCTTACAATCGGTCATGTTGAATCTTTTAAGTATATCTTGTACATACTTTGAATGACTTATGAAGATGCCACTATCAACTTGTTTTACTTGAATTCCTAGAAAGAAATTAAGTTCCCCCATGGCACTTATTTCAAATCTATTCTTCATCAGCTTCTCAAAGTCTTTGCAGAGCTTTCGATTAGTTGACCCGAAAATCATGTCATCTACATACACTTGAACTAGCATTAAGTTATTCCCTGTCCGTTAATGAAGAGAGTTTCATCTATAGTACACCTTTTGTAGCCATGTTGACAAAGATACTAAAATAGGGTCTCATATCACTTTCTTGGAGCTTGGTAAAGCCCATATAGAGCTTTTTCAAGCCTTCAGACATAATCAGGATGATCAGGATCTGCAAAGCTAGGTGGTTGTTTAACATAGACCTCTTCATCAATCACCCCATAGAGAAAAGCACACTTGACCTCAAGTTGGTAGACCTTGAAATCCTTGGATGCAGCAAAAGCTAAGAATATTCTAACAGCTTCAAGTCTTGCCACAAGAGCAAAGACATTTGTGTAGTCAATTCCTTATTCTTGTGTGTATCATTGGACAACCAGTCTTGCCTTATTCTTAATGACAAGTCCTTTATCATCTTTCTTATTCCTAAATATCCATTTGGTTCCTATGGTAGTCTTCCCTTTAGGAATAGGACATAGGTTCCAAACCTTTTGCTTTTTGAATTGAAGCAACTCCTCTTGCATAGCTTCAACCCAACTTTCTTCCTTTAAAGCCTTATCAACTTTCTTTGGCTCTATCTGGGATAAGAAACAAGAGTGAAGACAAACATTTGCATCATGGGTTTGTCCTTTTGTTCTCACCTCTATGTCAATATCTCCAATGATATTTGTGGTGGGGTGAGACTTGTGGATCCTTAGTTGGGGATCACAGCAAGTTGTTTGGAGAGATCTAAATTAGAGAAATTTAGATCTGGGAATTATGATTCACCCGCCACATCAGCACAATTATCAAGAGAAACTTGATCCAATGAGTGTGTGACATCATTGATCTTGTCATCAATGGAGTGGTTGTTAGCATCAAGAAATTCTTGATCACTTTCACCACCATCTCCTACATTTTTAGCTCCTTCATTTGAGTTTTGTCCCTCTAGGCTGGAATTTGAAGGCACCCCAGATGTATCAGTTGGATTTGTGATTGTTGTGCTGATAGGAACTCCATTTGCAGGGTTAGTTACAACTGGAGCTGAAGTAGTGTAACTTGATGGTCTTGTTAGCTCAAATCTTGGGTCAGGATCACCTGCTGATACTATATCTGTAGATCCCGAAAAATGCTCACAAGGAGTGTGCTCATTGAAAGTCACATTGGCTGACTCATCAACTACTCTAGTTTTGAGATTGTATACTCTATAAGCATTGGCTTAGGAAGAGTATCCAACAAAGTGTCCATCATCTGATTTCTCATCAAACTTGGCAATTCGATCTTTGGTATTCAAGATGGTGCAAAGACATCCAAATGACCAGAGAAAACCAGTGAAAGGTTTCCTCTTGTGCCAAAGTTCATAAGGAGTCTTACCATGTGTCTTAACTACTAAAACGGTATTTTGCACATAGCAAGCAATATTCACTGCTTCTGCCCAGAAGGTGATAGGCAGTTTAGAGTCAGACAACATAGTTCTTCAAGCCTCAATTAGTGTCCTATTTCTCCTCTCAACAATATCATTTTGCTGAGGAGTCCTGGGAGCACTATATTGTCTTGTAATACCCTTTTTATCACAAAATATATCAAGGATTTGGTTCTTGAATTCAGTTCCTTGATCACACCTTATGATTTTGACCTTGTGATCACATTGATTCTCAATCTTTAAGATGAAATTCTACAAAATCTTAGGTGTCTTATCCTTAGTTCTAGGAAAGAAGACCCAAGTGAATCTTGTAAAATCATCTGTGATCACTAAACAGTAAGAGGTACTTCCTAGACTCATTACACTGTTGGGGCCAAAGAGATCCATATGTAATAAGTGTAGGGGAGTAGTGATGGAGTTTCTTTCCTTTGGCTTATGAGATATATTGTGTTGCTTCCCTTTGAGGCATGCAACACAAGGGTCATCACTTGTCAACTCTTTCTTTGGCATTCCAGTTACCAAATCATTCTTAATTAATTTATTCATGTTTTTGAAGTTTACATGGCACATTCTTTTATGCCAGAGGAAAGACTCATCATAATTGGCTTTAGATAGAAAGCATGAAACTTCTCCTGAGGGAGATGTTTCTTGCTAATCCATCTTGTACATGTTCCCTATCCTGGGGGCTCTGAGCAGGATATGCTCATGAGGAATGACCACCCCGGTCCTGAGAAAAATGCACTCATGCTCAGTAAAGAGCATGTTATGACTCTAATCACAAAATTAAGGTAAACTCAATAGATTGTATCCAAGCTCCTTGACAAAGTTTACATTCTTAATGTTGAGCTTACCATTTGTGAGCATGTCCCTTCCAGTTATGTAACCTTTAGCAACTCCTCCAAAAGCAACTGGTCCTCTAGCAATTTTCTCAAAATTTTGGACTAGTGACCCATTGTCTGTCATGTGCCTGGAACAACCACTATCAATGATCCATACATTCATGTTTGTCTTGAGTTGTTCCTGCACAAAAGAGATGGTTAGTTACATTTGGAAAACCAAGCCTTATTGGTCTTAGGCTCATCAAAAGAAGTTGAGGACAATGAAAAAATAATTGATCCTATTGTCATGTTTTGAGGATCGATTTTTGAAGTTGATGAAGAACTTTCCGTCACTTTGTCTTTCTTTGTCTTCCATACCACCTTTGGAAGCTTAGACTTGACCTTTAACACTTCGGAAGTTTTGATGACTTAGGAAGTTCTGATGACTGGACCTTCGGAAGATCTTGATAACACTCCAGCAAGCTTTAGTACTTCGGAAGTATTCCTTTCTTTCGAGACCAAATTTTCTTTCGAAGGCAAGTTTCCACTTGTCTTCTTCTTTTTTTTGGAGCTTCCAAAAGGAAAAGATTTTCCTTCCGAAGCTTGTTTCTTCTTCAAACTCTCAGAAGTTTCTTTATTAGTCATGTGGACAATACTTTTTGGATTTTAGAGACATTCCTTAGCAATATGAGAAGTACTCCCACACATGACATAGTCTATTTTCTTCTTCCTAAGAGTCTTCTTCTGAGAACAAGGCTGAACTTGATCAATTTCCTTCTCCATCTTCATCTTTTCAATTGCTATGGCAATTCCTTTAGGGTGGGAACTACCTTTGGAGTTGGATTGTTCAGGTTGTGTAGTAGTGATACACAACTGGTCAGCCTTCTTCTTGATGCTGGGATGATTTGAACATGAACTAGAACTCCTGGTACTAGAGTTCAAGTTTGTGTCTTCAGCCTTAACCACCTCAAAACCTGCAGTGGTAAAGACTTGTTTCTGCATAGTGTTAAAGGTGGCGTTGATCTCTTGAGCCTTCTTGAACTTCCTCTTGGCCTTCCTAATCAAGTTCTTCCTTCTTGACTTGGTCATCCCAACTCTTTTACTCTCCTTTAAGGAATAGTGACCCTTCTTAGAATGCTCTTCTTTACTCTTCTCAGAGGCATCCTTTACTATTTCCTCTTCATCCTCTTCACTCATGGGGTCTATAAAGGGAAGCTCATCTTCACAAGTTCCACACCTAGGAGATCTTACACACAAAATTATGTGTGAAGGAACTATTTCACTAGATCCTAGACTCTGCTTATTCTGATAACAAACTTTTGCATGCAAGGATGAGGATATAATGTTCTTGAAGGTCTCTTCTTCAAGAACACATTTTTCTGCTCTGGCTTTGCTGATCACAAGCTTAGCCTTGGCTTCATCATGGTCTACCATAAGTGCTTGGTTAGGAGATGCATCTTCCACTAGAAAGCTCCAGGCAAAGCCTCCTTCTTCAACAGCAACTGCAGCTTGCTGCTTTGGCTTCTCATTTTGGGTGGCACTCTAGTGTAGTTTGGACTAGCCTGTGTTTGACCACCATTTGTCCTTGGTGCCTTACACTCTCTTGCAAAGTGACCCATCTGGTTACAGTTGTAACCCTTAACTTTGCTTTTGTCCAGCCCAAACTTTCCACGGGCTGTATTGCTTGGAAACTTCCTCCCTGTCCTCTTGTAGAATTTCTTGGCTCTATGAGTGAGAAGAGCCATTTTCTGAACTATATCCATGTATTCCAGGTCATCTGGATGGATACAGTCCAGATCTTCAAGGGTGAAGAGAAAATTGTCTGTGCTTTCATCAGAAGATACAAAGTCTTGTGAAGAGCTTGTCTCTTGGAATGGGCTTCCTTGAGTGTAACTTGCTCTTGGTGTCTCCTGGAAGGTGATGAAAGGACCCTTTTATGAGTTGTCAGGGTAGCAGATAAGATGATGTTGTGGTTCTCTACTATCCCTTTCAACCACATAGAGGGCTGAACTCAGTTGATTGCTGGAGTTACTAGATGAACTTTGCATGTTCATCTCCATCTGGTATCCACTAAGAATACCATACAACTCTGTCAAAGTAAGAGTCTTACGGTTCTCAGCTCTCTTGATAACAACACAATAATGTGTCCATTGTCTAGGAAGAGAGGACATGAACTTCTTTACAATGTCCCTGTTCTCAAGAGTCACTCCAACATCCATTAGAGTGTCCATAATCTCAACATACCTGAAGTATTGCTGAGTCATGGTTTCACCTATTTTGACCGTGAAGTTTTCAAACTGCTACTTTAGGAGATCCTTCTTATTTTCCTTGGCTTCAATCGACCCCTCATACATCAGCTTCAGTGCATCCCATAGCTGTTAAGCTGTTTTGCGCTTCTTGAAGCCTTTGTATATGGAGTTGGGAAGAGTAGTTTGAAGGGATGTCATGGCTTTCAAATCAATATCTGTTCTCTTCCTGTCTTCTTTAGAATAGTCAGCCACATCCTTTGGAATCATACCACCCCCAGTAGCAGCTGAAGAGGTGCTTGGTATGTGATGCCCTGAGACAACAGATTCCCACATCCTGGAGTCTTGTGACTTGATGAACCCTTCCTTTCGTTGGCACCAAGTGTCAAAGTCTTTAAGAGTGATCAATGGGGACTTTGTCATAGTCCCAGTTTCTATATCAGCTTTAGTAAGAGCTGCCATTTAAGATGTTAAGTATTTTGTGTATATGAGGGATCTTAAGATAGTGAGATCTTACAATCAAGAGCCTAAAATGCTCTGATACCAATTGCAAGACCGTTTAAGGGATGGTCACTTACAACACAACACAGAATGAGGAGAGTGATATAGAACACTTAATAGATCAAATAGGAAACTGGGAATAATATGGTTTAATACTAAGAACACAAGCAAGTATGAGACAGTACAAGAACAATACAAAGATATTAGTTTTCAAAAATGATGTATATTGCTCTCAAGTTCTTTACAAGTGTTACCAAGCATAAAGAAAGATACAAAGACCTGAGATAGTTTATACTACATCCTACAGCCGGCTGGAAACATTTGATTTAGACAAAAACAAAATCAAATGTAGAGTCAAAAGGCAGATTGTTTTTTGACTAGTGACTATGACATGCCATAGCTCACATCCTAATATATTACAAAAAGGATAGAAGTACATAAAGAAGAAAGCAGCAGACTCAAGACCTCAATGTACAGTTATCAAAAGCATGGACCTTTTCACCAACTTGTGTAAGTTGGTGAGTCATCAAAGTTGCAGCAGAAAGTGGTCCAGCTTTTTGGAAAAGTACATCAGATAAAGCATGTATTAAAAGTCTTCGAAAGAAATCAGTCTTCACTTCTTGGCTTCAGAAGACTTTACTTTGAAGCTTCGAAAGACTTCACTTTTGACTTCACCAACTTGTGTAAGTTTGTGTGATTTGTGTGATTTGTGTGTTCCCAATTGTCCATATTTTTCCACAATGTCACAACACTTTTGTGCATACCCTTGATGTTTTTCATCCACCTAACTTGATCCTATTCAATGATTTAAAGAGGCCTCAACATGGTATCAGAACCGAGGCACAAGAGGATCAATCGTTGTAGTCTTGTAGTGTCGTTGCTAAAGAAGAAAGAAAACTGAGTATGTTGAAGAATTTTAGAGAAACATTCATGTTTATTGCAAAAGGCAAAGAAAGAAGAAACGAGACAGGGTCAGATCAATGTAGAGATGGAAGGCCAAAGAAACATCGATTTGCAAAGCAAGAACGTGTGTTAGTTTTGAACAAATCAGAATGTTAACAACATAGAAATCACGTGAAGAGTTTTCTAGTGAAAGAAGAAGAACTTAGTGACACAAAATGGCGATCAGAAAAGTCGTTAAGAAAAAAAAGTGGAATCGTTAATTGTCGATCATAGGATCGAAACTATTGAACCGGTTGTTCAATTTGGATACCGATTGATAACTACCGAGACCAACATTCTTCATATCATATCGAATTAGATTCAATTCAACATACGCAGATTTAACACTGCTTAATCTTGATCAAAGGATCCGGAGAGTCAAAGTCAAAATTGGAATTTGAAAGTCAACCGAAGAAGGAACATAGAAAGGACTGCAGAATCAGATGAACAAGAACAAATTAAAGAAAATTAAGATTTCATGCTTAGGGTAGTGAATGTCAGAAGTAATTTAATCAAGAAATCTTAATTAATTTCAGTATAACTAGAAGTCAAAATAAAACTCAAACAGAAAGTCAAACTATTGTAAATTGGCGATAATTTATGGGTTAATTGTGATAGTTTAGTTAGTTATTAACCTTTATATTGACCTATAAATATGACATCTTGTAATCGACATTTGTGTGGAAAAAATAGTTTGTATATGTGTGATTTGTGTGTTCCCAATTGTCCATGTTTTCCCACCGGGTCACTGTACTTTTGTGCATACCCTAGATGTTGTTCATCCACAAAAATTGATCCTATTCAATGATCACCGAAGGGGCCTCAACTCTATCTTTCCTATTTAATGTAATATCCTATTAGTGTTATATTATAAGTAGTGGGTCTAGTACCGGGTATTTTCTTTAAGTTTTCTCTATTTCCTTTTATGTCTGGTATTGTCTTCAAAGGTAAAATCAATCAAGAGAGTTTGTAGTCTAATTTATGAGTGTTTATGTTTAGACTTTAATACCAACATATGTATTAGTGGAATATATGGTGCATGATTATGCAATGGTTGTGATTCGATGCATGTATGTGAATATAAGGAATTATTCATGTGTACAATGCATGGTTTATATATGAGCATGCATAGTGTGTGTGTGTGTGTATGTTTGTGCGTGACTGGCCTTGTGCATGTGCGTACTTTGATGGGTGCAAGAAAATAGAAAAAATGCATGGTGTGTGCATGTGTGGGTGGTTGGAGCCAAGAATAGATATAAGTATGTGGTATATGTAAATTGTGTGCATGTGTATGGTGTTCATGAGTATGTGTGACTTTAAATGTGTATAGGTATATACAAGTAAGTGTGCATGAATATTTATTTAGTAACGGTTTTAGGATGTAATTTAGTTTTTTATGTGTGTGACATAGGTACGTAATTGAGCATGGATCATGTGATAACCCGAGCCACCCCTTAGATCGAACGAGAACCAGACAATAATTCAGACTGTATTCAAAGTAAGGACTTCCTGCTTGGAAAATAATTTTTTTATAAGTGTTTAATTATCTTTGAGGTAGCATGAAAGCTCTTAATCCTATGATATTTAGAGCAATACTTTTGAAAATTCCTAATAAGATATATGACAAGTTTATTAATACGTATGTATGTTAGTATGAATAGTATTTAGTTACACATGTACACTTATATGAATGAAATTTTGATTGCATTTTTATAGTAACTACTTATATTTGTTTGATGGTTGTTGGCATGTATTATAGTCCATTATGATAGATGTAAGGCCCCGTTCCCGGGCGCTCACAGCTGGTCAATCATCACACATAAAGCATATATTTTCATTAACTTAAAGAAACATTGTATCGAAAACATTAAAACAAACATTCCATTTCAGTATAAAAGCTTTTGCAAAATAATACATCGTTATCGAATTACAAAATACTTGTTGCATTACATCACAAAAGCATTATAACAAAAATGGATGTCATCCAAAAAGAGCCAAGTAGCCGCCTCGTGTCATCCTCAGCAACCTTTACCTGCCAACTGGAAACACATAAAAGTCAGCGTTGCTGAGTGAGTTCTAGTTTTAAAATAAATTATACTTTTCTTCCTTTTAAAACCATTCTTTACTTTCATACATGATCACACATTATACGTACACATAGTAATATCATTATTATCTTCATCATTCGTTCCTTTTCTTTCGTATTGTTCATTCCGTACCTACATCATTAGTCTTTACTTTCATTCAAACCGATGCCATGTGCTTCACCCCACCATCATGCATAAAGCGGGTACTGGGCCGAAGTCTATAAATAGACTCCTATACATTGTGCCTAGTGGCCTGACCACAATACTGGGGTAAGCAGCAAGGATCCCATACGTATGGTCAATCACAAGGATTAGACCCCAGTGTGCATCCTTCCGGGGTAGCTAACCCGCACACAGTTGAGCTAATTACACCCTTCATTGGGTGTGAACCTCCATACATTTGCTTGCAAGCCTTTCTTACTTTCATTCATTCATTAATGCATGCATTCTTTCGTTACGTTCCTCTTTTCATTATCTTCCACTTTACGTTACATAATACTTTTCATTTCATTCGTTAGCATTCAACGTAAAGCCACGGGAAAAATAATCATACATACTAAAGAACATCATCATAAACATACAAACATCACCATACAAGGCACCAACATACATACATAACATACAACATACATGCTACATCCTGCATGCTCAATCACATCATCTATGACTCCCAAAAGTCCACTTACTTCATCCCCGGGAACATCCCAAGTCAAGGTCTCCATTAACTCTTTTCCCCCAAAAGCAGAAAATATTCTAAGTCCTTTCGGACGCATGAGCCCTATTTGGGCGTATGAAGAACACTTAGGCGTATGGAGAGCCTCCAGATGCATGAACACTATGGGCGTATGGGCCCTCAGTCGCATGACCTTCAGTCGCATGACCTTCAGTCGCATGACTTCCAGTCGTGTGACCTTCAGTCGCATGACCCTTCAGCCGTATGGCCTTCAGTCGCATAACCTTCAATCGCATGCCTTTTAGGCGTATGAACTCCAGTCGCATGCCTTTCGGGCGTATGAACTCCAGTCGCATGCCCTTCGGCCGTCTGGCCTTCAGTCGCATGCTTCTTGGTCGTATGACGTCCAGTCGCATGAGGAAACTCCCAGTCGCATGAGCCCTAACCGGGTGCAGAATGCAGACTCTCCAAACTTGAACTGCAGATTCGGTCCCTAAACCCTCTCTAACTTGTTCTAAGCTTAAACCATCCATCCTAAGCCTTAGAAACATATTCACATTACCATTCAAGCACAATATACCCAAACACAAACTCCACCCGATCGCACATACACATACATACGGGTACATACCCAACACATCAAAAAACTAGTTTCATATGTGTACCAGCCCCAAATTCAATTAAAAACGTGTAAAATAGGGGTCCTAGAACTCACCTTAGAAGCCTTTTTGGGTAAGGCTTCCTTCAAACTCGTTTGCTTCGAGTTCATATCGAGAACCCACTAGAAATTGACTCTTTCTCCTTGATTCTTCAAGATCTCGAAAGTTCTGCCCTTTCCCCCTTTCTCTCTCTCTCTCTGGCCGATTGGAATGAGTATGGGGGGAGAGTGGGCTGCCATGCCTCCTTTACACCCATCCTTCCATACTTTTGTCCTTTTTGGCAAAATTGGTCCCTCAACTTGGGATTTATTTCTTTTCTTTCTTTTCCCTCACTTTATTCTTCTTTTCTTTGACTAAAAAGTAACCGGGTGTTACAATAGAGGTTTAGCACATTATCACTATAGTTGATCGGTGTCGAAGGGTCAATAAAAATAGATGTAAAGAGTGTTTTATTCACCTTAGGTAGTTAAGGCAAGTAGGGTGTCAAACCACGAGGAATTAGTGGTTGGTGTTAAAAGATAATTTGCTTTGTTAAACTAATTCACTTAACTATTGTCACTAGGCTGTAATATGGTTTGAGAGTTGTTTAAGAAAACTAATACTGAAATTAAACTGACATTGTAAGCATTAGGAGAAAAAGGAGGACACCTAGGTTCAAGTTAGTTCACATAACCAAGAATTTATCAAGTACCACTTTGAATTTACATAGACATTAATTAATAGACGGTCAATTGTAACACAACTTGTAGAACTATACTTCTAAGTATGCTAAGATGTTAATTCACTAGCTATTAGTTTAACCTAAACAATCAATCATAAACCAAATAAGGAGCAGATGATTCAAAGTCCAAAGCACGATTAAAACTGTTGGTCCAAATAATAAAATAACAGTACAATTGATTAACCAAATGATCAAAAACCATTAACAAACATTCATCATAATCACACAATGATGATGTAGTATCAAATGGGTTCAATAATAATCAAAACAAAGCAAACACAAACAAAGAATAAAGGCTCAATATGATTTCTGTTGAATTCCAGCCACAAAAATACAGTTGCAACAAAAATACTTCGTATTAGAATTTTGCCAGATTAACCTACAATGATAGAAACAATTCAATATATAAGAAACCCCGCTGACAATTTCGCTGGAAAGCGAAACTGTCAGGCCCATGGCCAGTTTCGCCGGGCGACGAAACATAGTTTCGTCGGGTGAACCAGGCTTGCTGACTATGAGCGAAACTATATTTTCGCTCATAGTTTCGCTGGGCAACCAAAATACACAAAAAACAAAATTAAAACAAAGTAATCTAACATATGTCCTATTACATTTAAACATAATACAAAATAATCTAAGGTGAGTCTAACCTAATCTTGATCTTCAATACTCCCGCTAGGTTGGACCACACCTACTGGAACATCTTCTTCAGCATTATCTGCTCCAGCTTCCTCTCCAGCCTTAGCTGTAATCTCTTCTTCAGCTCCTGCTATACCAACTTCCTCACCATGTGCACTTGCTCGTTCAAATTGCTTTGTAAGATCCTGCACATCCATCCTAACTTCATCAGCCTGAAGGATTTTGTCTGCCAGCTCTCTCACCTCTGCCCTCACCCCACGAGCCTTGTTGGCAACCTCCATAAACAGACTTGCCTCTTTTCTAGTTTCAGCCCCAGCTCCTGCTTTGATGTGATTCTCATATAGTATCAGCAAATCTTTGTCACAAAAGGAAAACACCTCCATCGGATCAAACAATCTGATTTCAGCTCCATCCTTAACCCTTATCACCGCCTCCCCGGTGTTATTATCATAGAACCATTTCTCAAACTTTTATAGTCTGGGTGGGAGAGGATCAGGTAGTCTTACCCTGCTAACCGTCTTTGGGGGCTTACCCTTAGCACCATTCTCCTTTTACCCGTCTCCTAATCCTTGTCTTTCTTCGACCTTTTCCTCTCGGCCTTCATGAAACCAAACATCTCAAAATTATCATTTTTCCCTTGTTTTATCTCTTCTTCCAGTAGTTTAGCTCTTTTGCTCAACTGAAAGTCTATCAAAGGAATCTCTGCCAATCTCCTTAGATCCCATTTAGGCAAGGTCTTGAAATCCTTCCTTTTGTGCAAGTATGAAATCCTACCTCCCCTCCTCTTAATCATGAACATCTTTAGACTTGCATTGTATTTCCAGCTGATAATCCTTTTCTCTGATTCTTTCCTACTTGACACCTGAATGTTCTGAAATAGTGGGGTCAGCTCTTATGGTTCCTTCTCTTCCACAAACCATTCCTCCTTATCCAATTCAAACACATCTCCTTCAGTAGAGCCCTTCTTGGCTACGTATGTCAAGGGACGCTCATCCACCTCATAATACTCTGGCTTTGAATCATAGTCTACGAGTTGCTCCTCAATCTCTTCCTCATCCACCAGATTCATCTCAGCAGATTTCTTACCAGCTTCTGCAGCTGTGTCTTTCACCACCTCCTAACCAACCAGATCTGTATCTATGTTCAACCCCAAGTCTATAAATCCAGCCTCAAACACTTCCTCCATATTTCCCTCAGCTCCTTCCCTTCCAGCCTCAGTTTCACTCACACCAACATCTTTTTCACCTAAACCTCCTGCAGTTGTAACACCTGCACCACTAGGGCCCTCTCCTGCCTTAGATGAGCTACTCATATTTCGAAATGAGTATCTTGAAGTGTCTGTGAGATCATCTACTCAGATTGAGTTAGCTTATTAGGCAGCACGGCAGCAGCTTTCAGCTTATTCACCTCACTTAATAATCTCTTTATCAGGGCCTGTTGATCAACCATCATCTTAGTCATGCTCTCTAGCATCTCATCCTTCTTCTTCTCCCTTAACTCCTGATTCATTAGCTTTGTCTTTATCATACTTAACTCATTTGCCAGAGAAGAGTTAAGATTTCTGATCACATCTTCATCTAAGTTTGCCCTTTCATCTCTCTTTTGGGGCTCAGTAAAGGTTTGATGTTTATGTTTGGATCTCCTCTCAGTCATCCTTTCTGCCTCACTCTGATCTGCCTTCTTCTTAGACCTTTTCTCCTTCTCAATTCTCAAAGTCTCCTCAACTTCGTCAATTTCTTCTTTAAAGTCATAATCCTTCTCCTTGGCGTATCTCTTTCTTTTCTTTACAGACTCAGCCTATTTCTCCCTATTTTCTTCAGGATTCTTGTTCAGATTCTATGACCCTCCTAATGTAGTTCCACCTCTCGGTTGGGTACATATTCTCCCAGAGATGAGTGATTCTTCCACTAAAGTCATGCCTGATTGCTAAGCAATCAGCAAATATCCTTGTATTCATTTGTAGAAGCCTCTTTATCTCTCCATGACGTGGGGGATCAAAGCCTCTATCATCATCTGAATGAATCTAGGATAAAGTAGCCACTTGTCTTTCTTCAATGCCATAACATTCTCAGCCATACAGTCAAATATAAGCTTAGCTATATTAGCCTTTTGCCCTCTGCAGAAAATAATCATAGCCTTAGCCCAATCTAGATTTAACCCATCTGAACCTCCTTTCCTGTGGTCCAGGCACATAATAAAGACATGAGCTATGTATCTCCACTATTTGGATAGGAAAGATTTCTTGATCTCTTTCCTAGTCCCAAAAGGAGGTCCCTCATAACCAATGCTTCTGAAAGCCTCAAATACCTCATGATCAGATAAATCAACCTCCTCTCCACAATCTTCTTCAAGTCTCAACACACGAGCAATACCCTCCACAGTTATAGAAATATTGTTCTCCAACACTCGAGCTACAATCCTCTAAGGATTAGCTATGGTATCATACTCAGCCGATCTCCAAAAGTCTCTGATGGGAAGATCGTATATAGTCAGCGAATGAGAAATGGCATAAGCGATGGTCGAGTTCCTTAGCCAACGAATACAATCTCTGAATCAGCAGCTTTTGGATTCTGATCATCCAAGATAGCTGTAATGTTGTTCCTCTCATCGAATTTTAAGTTGGCCATTTATCTGAAAAGAAATAGATAAAATAATTTAGAACGATGTAACAACATAAATAATAAAGAAGGGCAATAAAAAAGATTAAAGTAAAACACAATTAGTTTCGCTAAGCGAAACTGTATTTTCGCTAAGCGAAACTGTATTTTCGCTAAGCGAAACTGTATTTTCGCTGGCCGAAACTGTATAATTTCGGCAGTCAGTCACTTGTAATTTCGACCATCCGAAAGAGAAATTTCGACATGCCGAAACTATATTTTGGCAAGCGAAACTGTCGAGTTCGCACGGACAGCATAACCTTACAGTTTCGCTGAAAACAAGTGAACTTTCGTTCAGTTTCGCAGAAAGCATTAATAATTTCGCAGGATGAATCTGAGGGTATTGAACCGACACAATCAATAGATGCTTAAAATGAGGAAGAAACCTAGATTACTGAGGAAGATCATGTTCGAAACACCCACCTAAGTCTTAAAATAACATCCAGAAGGTTTAAAAAACCGAGAAAGTTTGAGTAGGTTCGGGAGGATCGATTTGGGCTCGAAGTCGAAAGTATAATGGGTCGTGCGAAAATGAGCAGATAATTTCGCATTACCCATCATATAGCCCATAGTTTCGTTGTCTGCGAAACTGTAGTTTCGCTCGGTAAAGGTTTAGATCAAAATGGATCTGAAATGAACGAAAGAACCGGCGAATCTATAGTTTCGCTCGACGAAACTACCAGCGAAACAATAATTTCGCTGAAATCCAAAACTTAAAATATTCCCTTTTTTTAATATTTAATTAATTATATATGATAATATTTTAGACAGAATCAAATAAGATGAAATTTAAGAAGAAAAAATAAAAAGCACCCCACAAGACCTATCAATATTTCACAAAGAAATATAAGAAAAGTAAGGAATATTAAAGGAATAAAATAAATAAACAATAAAGTAAGAAAAAATAAAGAAAGTTAAAAGGATATTGAAACACGATATTCTGAAGAGGTTTTCCGAAAAATCAGAGTTTGGCGGGATTGATGATATACTGTTCTTTTAAACCCATGCCTTCTTCTTTTCAGCGAGTAAACTGCGGCTTCCATTATCATGTTTTTGCGGTTAGTTTAGAGAAGACTTAAGTGACTTGGTCCCCACAGACATTTGGCAAAGAAACTCATCTTGTCCTCATGATATATTGAACAATATGATTAACTTTGCTTGATTTTCCAATGGAAAGCACAACAAAGATCTTTTCATAAGAAGCACAGACCTTATTATGTTCAAATGATGAGAGTTCCAGGTCTATACTCACGTATAACATAGGTGATGATCATTCGAGCTTAACTGATGAGAGCTTCAAGTCTATACTTACGTATAAACAAAGGATCATCAGAACGTGTTGATGAGAGCTCCAGGTCTATACTTACGTATAATAAAGGAGATCATCACTCCATCTCAATGTTCACACATAGCAGAGGAGATAAGCACGTAATATAGTATACAGCAAGGAACTTCTTTGACACAAATAGAGCTAGCAAGTAGCACTATTAAGTATACAGGGAAGGGGAACATGAAAATTTCTTTGAAAAATATCAAAGAAGAGATATTACACTCTCAATCCATATTGGACACGGACATCTAACTTTGAAAAGGCCAAAATGTCAAGGAGATAATCCAAGTCAATAAGTTTCTTATCCTATTAGTTTAGCCACAAGATCACTGTCTACTTCGCATTCTGGCTGAGCCTATCATGCATATCCCACACAATACCGTTGACCTCCTTCAAATCTTTCAGGTAACAAAAGCTTTATTCTGCAAGAAAGACAGGTAAACTTGTGTTATTCTCCCCTGAAAATTTCTACGAATTAGCAAGATAAGAGAAATCTCTTATTATATATATATATATATATATATATATATATATATATATATATATATACATATATATGTATGTATATATATGTATATATATATACATATATACATATATATATATATATATATATATATATATACATATATATGTATATATATATATATATATCTATATATATACATATATATGTATATATATATATATATATACTATATATGTATATCTATATATCTATATATACTATATATATCTATATATATATATATATATATATATATATATATTGTAAAATAGAGAAGGACTATGGAGCTTATGATGTAATAAGAAAGAAAGAAAAATAATAAGGAAAATTATGCACAATATTTACATGAGACAATTAAGAAAACAAGTTTTTAAAAAGATATCAGTCCTAACATGGAGATCAGTTCATAAAAACAAGGTTTATCGAAGGTTTTAGTGAAAAGATCAGCCTTTTGATTTTTTGTGTCAATAGGAATAATATCAATAAAACCCTTTTCTTGAGCATCACGGATGGCATGAATCCTTGTCTCAATGTGCTTGGTGCGAGAATGATGGATTGGATTCCTTGCGATTCCAATGGCTACTTCATTATCACAGAATAATGGAGTATGAAGGAAATTGATCCCATAGTCAATCATCTGATGTTGTATCCACAGCACTTGAGAGCAACAGCTAGAAGCAGCAATATACTCTGCCTCCCCCGTGGAAAGAGACACAGTAGTTTGTTTATTGCTCTATGATGATACCAGACAGTTCCCCAGATATTGACAACCTCCAGTGACTGATTTTCTATTCAACTCGGAACCATTAGAATCACTGAATAAGCATGCAAATCAAAATTTCCACCATAAGGATACCAAAGACCCAGACGAGAAGAGCCTTTTAGATAACGAAAAATTCGTTTGACTGCCTTCTCATGAGACTCCTTAGGGTTAGATTGGTATCGAGCACAATATCCCACAGCAAAAGTGATTTCTAGACGACTGGCTGTAAGGTACATTAGGGAACCGATCATTGATCTATAAAGATGACGATCAATAAATTTCCCGTTTTCATCTGGAGTAAGACAAGTTTGTGCAGTGAATGGGGTTAATTCAGAAGAAGTGTCCTCCATCTTGAATTTCTTAAGAATTTTTTTTACTTTTCCTAATGAATAAGAATTCCTTCAGGCTTTTGTTCAATTTGCAAACCAAGGGAAAAGCATATTTCTCCCATCATGCTCATTTCAAAGCGACTTCTCATGACCTTCTCAAATTCCCTGCAAAGCTTAGGATTAGTGGAGCCAAAAATAATGTCACCAACACAGACTTGCACGATTAACATCTCACCATCCACTTCTTTCTTAAATAAAGTCATATCAATAGTGCCACGAGAAAAACCATTGCTCAGAAGATATTGTGTTAGAATCTCATACCAGATGCGAGGAGCTTGATGTAAACCATAAAGAGATTTATCAAGTTTGTATACTTTATTAGGAAAGTCTGAATCCTCAAACCCTGGTGGTTGACACACATAGATCTCTTCATCAATGTCTCCATAAAGAAAGGCACATTTAACATCCATCTGATAGACTTTGAATTGCTTGTGAGCAGCATGAGCAAGAAAAATCTGGATTGCTTCGAGACGAGCAACGAGAGCAAATACTTCCGTGTAATCAATCCCTTCTTCTTGAGTAAATCCTTAAAACCACCAACCTAGACTTATTCCTTACCACAATGCCACGATCATCGGGTTTGTTCTTGAACACCCATTTTGTGCCAATTGGACATTTGTTTGGAGGAAGATCAACAAGTGTCCATACTTTAAGTTTCCTAAATTGTTAAAGTTCCAATTGCATGGACTCAACCCAGAAAGGATCCTGAAGAGCGGCATGAACATTCTTTGGAATAATTTGGGATATGAAACAAGAGAATAAGCATACGTTTATCAAACCAGATTGACTCCACATCCTAACACCATCAGTAATGGATCCAATAATGTTATCATGAGGATGATCTTTCAATGATTTAAAATCAGGGGTTAAAGGTAATGGATTGGATTGAGGTGGGGTGATGGACTGAGATTGTGTAGATAATGGAGAAGAAGGTGGTTGAGTAGGTTGGGATGATGGAAAAGATTGAGATAGAGTAGAGGTTGGTGTTGAAGGAATAGATGGCGAAACGGGTGGGGTGGAATCTCAAATGAAGACGAAGATGGAAGGTCAACTGAGGTTGGATGGTCAGATGATGAATTGGTAAGAACTTGAGGTAAAGGATCTGGAGGAATAATGTTCGTTTGAACATTGGAGAAGAATGCATCATCATCAAAAACTGGAAGATTGAAGGAGTTGAAAATAGTATTCGAGTCAAAGAACCATGCAGGTTCTGTTCTGGCATCTGAAGAATTAGATTTCTGCCAGTCGACATAGAATGACTCCTGCACTCTACGTGTTCTCTTGTTATACACCTGATAAGCTTTGTGAGAAGATGAGTAACCAACGAAGTAACATTCATCTAACACAGCTTCAAATTTCGTCTTTTGTGCATGAGTGTTTAGCAAGGTACAGGAACATCCGAATGGATGAAAGAAATCAATCAATGGCTTCCTTTTATGAAACAGTTCATAAGGAGTCTTCATTTTATCCTTCACAATCAAAAAACGATTGAGGACATATGATGCATAATTCATCGCTTCAGCCCACAAAATAATTGGCAAAGAAGATCCGATCAACATGGTACGAGCAGCTTCAATTAGTGTGGATTCTTTCTCTCAGCAACACCATTTTGTTGAGGTGTTCTGGCTGCACTGAATTGTCTTAAAATTCCTTTGTTTGCACAGAAGGAATCAGTTGTGTGATTTCTGAATTCGGTACCGTTGTCACTTCGAATAGCCATGACCTTCATCTTGCTTATCATTACAATTGATAGAATTAACTTCTGCAAACCTTCGACTGTTTTTCCTTTATGAGCTAAAAACCTCACCCATGAATACCTGGAGAAATCATCTGTAACAACAAGACAAAAAGATTCTTAGGAATCGACTTTACACTGATTGGGCCAAACAAATCAATATGCAACAACTCATGGGGATTAGAAATAGTAGTTTCAAGTTTTGGTTTATGAGGTTTCTTATGTTGTTTTTCTTTGGCACAGGCCATGCATTTCTCAACAACAGAAAAGTCTTTTAATGGTAATCCCCTAACAAGATTGTTTTTAACCAATTTGTTAATATTTTTGAAATTAACATGACCCAATCTGTGATGCCACAAAAATGATTCAGAGGATGAAGCTTTAGATAGAAGGCAAGTGACAGTGGAAGTTGATTCTTTGGATCCCATATCGAGAAGATAGGTATCATTCTTTCTCGGGGCTCGCATGAGCACCATCTCGTCAGAGATAGTAAACCTGGATCTCAGAAATAAGCATTCATTTGAGAGAAATAAAACCAGAATGTTTTTATCGTAGATCTGAGAGACGCTCAATAGATTGAATGCAAGCTCTGGCACAAAATTGACTTTCTCCAAAGTGAGAGATCCATTTGATACCTCGCCTTGACCAATCATCTTACCACCTTTCTTGTCACCAGCAAATGCTACATACCCTCCATTGATAATACGATAGTTTGTCAATAAATCTTTCAACCCTGTCATATGTCTAGAGCATCCACTATCAACATGCCAAAAACTATTTACAGCTTTAGTGGATGACTCCACCAATTTAACCGGTTGAAATAGGAACCCATGTTTGAACAACTTTAGGTTTAGGGACAGAAGATTTTTTGCAAAAGAAACTATTAACAATATGAGTTAATCTACCGTCAAAACAATTCTTATAAACATGTCTGTGATGAAGCTCAGGATAGTTTCTAACTACATGACAATCTTTACCGCATCTAAAGCAATGGGATTTTAATCTAGGTCTATTATGCAACAAATCAAGAATTTTATCTATACATATTTCCTCATCGCACTCAGATAAGCTAGAATCATCATCACTGTAGGTCTCATACATTTCTCTGTTTCTGGCTTTGTCTTTTAAAGAATGATTATTTATAAATGTTGCTGCATCATCATTTGAAATACATGTGGTACTTGTACCACTTGTACTTGCACTAGAAGATGATATTACCCGTTCATTAGATTGTGAAATGTTAAGTGGGGTAAACGATGGAATGGGATGAGAAAAGAATTTTTCAAAGCAGTTACTTTTTGTTTTATCTTTACCATCGATAACAGAATCATTCACAGCCTCATTCACACAAGCATTTGAAACATCATCATTACATCTGAAATCATTCGATAAAGAAGTGGAACAACCACTTGAACACACAGAGTTAATGTCTGAGACAGACTTTTGAGAAACAAAAAAATTACTTAAACTAGAACTATTATCTAGAACAGATTGTTGAGGTTTAGGTGTACTAAGACTATGCAGCCAAGCCCACTCGTCGGTCCATAACCATACTCCTCACGCACTTCCTTAGGATTAACACCTTCTAAACTTGCAAACAGCTTGTTAGTATCTGTTTGAATGAAATCATTTGAAGGATGTGGAGTTGGCATTGGTGAATAACAGTAAGTACTAGGGGGAGGATAAACTTAAGCATTTTCATAACCCAAACCTATTTTAATCATAGCCCCCCTGTTGTGATTTACACAAATCGTCATGTTTCATCCCTGAAATTGTCCATTTATCAAGTTTTGACTGAAGTTTACTTGTTTCAAACTCAGCAAGAGCGACTCTTTCAGTCAAAGTATTTATTTCAAAATTTCTTTCTAAAACAATTCTTTTTAAATGTTTATTTTCTTTTAAAGCTTCATTTAATTTAACAAAATATTTTGACTTTTTTTAGTTTAAGCTCGTCATTAATTCATTTTAAATCTTTTTCATTTTCAAGTAACAGGCGATTTGCTTTATACACACCAAATAATCTGATTTTACAAGGAGAGGAGCACATGTCTTGTATTACCTCATAAGGTAGACCCATCATCACCTTCTCTGCTGCGAGGGCTTTGTCACATTGGCACACTGGAGTACTTTTCTTGAATTCCTCAACAGTAGATGTAGTAGCATGCTTCCCTTTGCCCTTCTCCTCAGATTGTTTCTCCATCAACTTTACATTCTCACCCTTAAATCCCTTCAGATCATCATTCTCCAAACCAACAATAACACTATCTTCATCACAATTCTTCCTTTCACTCAAACATATATCTTCTGATCTGTCTCATTCAACCTCCTCATGCTTAACATTCTAATGAATTTCAGCTTCATTGGTAAATTCTTGAAAGGATCAAACTCCTCTATACTCTCATCTTTATCCATTATCTCAGCAACTAAGGCTTGGTTGATTTCTTCTTTTGTTTCTTCAGCTTCAGCTCTCCAATCAAAGCTAGTAATCAGTGCTGTCTCTTTCTTCTGCTTACTCTCTTCCTTCTCTCCACCAGAAACCAATCTTGGAACTCTTGAGTTACTTGGGTCAATTACTATTGGCAAAGGACATTCTCTTTTGAAATGTCCTAACTGCTTGCAGTTAAAACATCTCAACTTGGATTTGTCAAAACCCAATCTAGAGTTAGAATTTTTGCCCCAAAGTTCTTCTTGCTAGTTCTTTCCATAAATCTCCTGGCTTAGAGAGTCAACATCACCATCTGCCACTAAAGGTTTGTTTCTTCCAAGTCATCTGGATCAACTTGATACATGTCTTCCATAGTCTTCCCTTTTCCTTTCAATTCACCAGCCACCAGAGCTTCATCGCTATGAACAAACATGTCAAACAATGCCATTGTGTTGGATGGAATTGAAGTTACAGAAGCAGTTGTTGAGTTAGATTGAACTCTGAATGAGTTACCAACACCACTGAGTTGATCACATGAAACATTTGTAATTACTCCTCCTTGTCTTGATGCTTGCATTGGCGAGCTTGCAGCGGATGTGATTAATGCAGCATTCTGAGGAAAACCGGATGATGGCATCATAATTGAACTCTCTTCTCTTCAAATCCAATTCAAAGGACTTTAACTTGTTCATGATATCCATGAGCATGTTTCAGTGAATCCTCTCTCTTGCTTTAACATTCTCACTTGTAGACTCCATTAAGGTGGAAGTGAATCCAACAGCCTATTCACTTGTTCATAATTTGTAAGTTTTTCATCATATTTCTTCAGTGTGCTTGAGACTGTCAAAAAGCAATTTGTCAAATCAGTAAGATTCTCATTCTTGTAACCCATAAACGAATTGAACTCTTTCTCAGCCTGTATCCCTTTGTCCTTGACTAACTCATCATTCCCATCATAAAACTCACGTAAGGCATCATACAAAGATTTGGCATTTTTGTGTTCAGCAAAGCGGTTGTAATGTCTGGTGCAAGACACAAGGTTAATGCTCCAAATGGTTTTTGATCTCTATCAATCAGTTTCAAATCCTTTTCATTGAAAGTAGCTGGATCCTTGTTTTGAGAGACAACATTTCCAACAGTAACAGTAGGTATATGCGGACCGGAGATGATTGATTCCCACTAATAGTGGTATGTGTAATAAAAGAATGCTTTCAAACACCTCTTCCAGTCTTCAAAGTTATCTCCGTTGATCAGTCTTGGGGGCCGATTTGGTGCCACACTCTCCAAATCAGATAGCGTAAGAGTTGCCATCTTAGACATGATTAAACAAGTAGTTTCGTAGAAAAAGAACTAGTTTCGCTGAAAATCCTGTAGTTTCGCTGCTAATTTCGCTCGAAATTTCGGCAACAGTTTCGTTAGCAAGGCGCTTGCTTATACTAGTTTCACAGACAGATTTGCACGAAACTGGTTTGAACTTTCATTTAGATGTAAATTCGACAACAATTTCGCTTGATGAAAGAGCACAATCATTGTTGGACTTTCGTTTAATATGGGTACTTTCGCTAAGGTCGAAGAAACCAACACAATAAACAAAACAACTATAGTCTCGCTGGATGAAACTGCAGTTTTGCTGGGAGATCACTAATTTTGCTGGAAGAGTCTGAAAAACTTTTTCAACACGAAATTGAGCAGAAATCACCCAAATCTTCAAGCACTTAAGATCTGATGATTACCAAAGCTTGCAAAACCAAAAACTAACCAATCTCAATCAATTTTCATATCAAAAACACTCAAACTTGATCCAGAATTGATGAAATAGTGATTTTGAACTAAACCAACCAAAAACTCAATCAATCAATAGCACAAAGGCTCTGATACCATTTTGTTGGTCCAAATGATCGAATAATAGTACAATTGATTGACCAAATGATCGAAAACCACTAAACAACATTCATCATAATCACACAATGATGATGTAGTATCAAATGTGTTCAATAATAATCAAAACAAAGCAATCACAAACAAAGAACAAAGGCTCAATATGATTTCTATTGAATTACAGCCACAAAAATACAGTTGCAACAAAGATATTTCGTATTAGGGTTTTGCCAGATTAACCTACAATGATAGAAACAATTCAATATATAGGAAACCTAGTTTTGCTGGACAACAAAACTACCAGGCCCATGGCCAGTTTCGCCTTGCGACAAAACAAAGTTTTGCCAGGTGAACCAGGCTTGCTGACTATGAGTGAAACTATAGTTTCGCTCATTGTTTCGCTGGGCAACCATGATAAACAAAAAACAAAATTAAAACAAAGTAATCTAACATATGTTCTATTACATTTAAACATAATACAAAAACTAATCTAAGGTGAGTCCAACCTAATCTTGATCTACAAAAACTACTGTATAATGATCAACATAACAACACGACTCGAACGAATACGAAAATCAACCAACAAATAACAAATTTTGAAATCAGACTATGTTTGTTATGTATATGCAAAAAGTCTTTGATAATGACATGTTTTCGTCTGACATATACTTATATACTCCTAGAAGTTTTACCTTCAATCTACACATCCTACACCCAGGTTTTCGCATATGGTTGTTTTCGTTTACACCCATGCAAAAACAATTTCATTTTTCATACTAATTTTGACTTTTTCAAACCTTTTAACATTTTCAAATTCACTATTTTATAAAATTAATCACAATTGATCATGTTCATGCAAATTAGTAAGATTAACTAGGAATTGTCATTTTGAAATTGTTATCAAAATATACTCAAAATATATTTGATAGTTTTGAAAGTTTTTCTAAAACTAAAACAACACTTAGATAAAATAAGTTATATTTTGTGAAGTTTCTATTATAAGATTATATTCTTAAAATTGGTTATTAGCATATTTTAACTGTATTTAGAATAATACTAATTAAGTTAAATGTCAATATACTTGTTCATTCAAACTCAAACTTTAATCTATACTAAAACAAACATGTTGTGATAATTATCATGATTTGATATGATTATATGAAGTTACTGGATCTCACAATTAAAAATCATGTAGAGCATATATCCAGCTTCAAGACACCATTAAGATTTCAAGTCACCCAAACTTTTGTTAAACTTTCACATCTGATAAATAATTTCAATGCTTACTATTATTATTATATTTTTGCTAACATATAACTATTGGATCATAACTTGCCTAAGAAATGGTTTGAATATTAAAACTTTCATGTGCAAAGGTACTTACATGCCTTCCCAAGACATTAGGACTTAAAAGCCTTCCGAACATACGTTCCCCGTCTTTCAAATTTACCTTCCATGTTAGAACATAGAACATATTCCTAAAAAAATATTTACCATGTATTATTTGTGCCTTTAGAGCATTCACATCCTGTTCCTCATATGTATGTGAGTGAGTGCCCTGTATTATAGGGGATGGTTGTAAGTGAAAAAGGTAGAAAATTTATAGGGATTGTATTATGTTTCCTTATATTTGAGGAAACATGGTACAACCTCCATAAATTTGTTAATATTTTTGAAAGTGGTTGTGAGTGGATGAGAAAGAAAATGTAATAATAAAGGTATGAAAACTTTTCTTATTGAAAATAAGGGAGAAAAAGTAGTGATATTTAGTGTAATTATAAGAATGAGGATGGGGGATGGATTGTGAATGCTCTTATGCATATTTTTTTAAGTTTGTACAACATTCACATATTTTATTCCTATATAGCATTTAGCACCTTTGTCTTCTTATTAATTTTTTTATATTTTCCATTTTTCTATTGCATGTACTTTCTTTTAATTCTTTTGCAATATCGTGTGTGTATATATATATATATATGTGTGTGTGTGTAGGGTAGGGTTATCTTTGATGAGAAAAGTTCATATACAAAGTATTATAAAATTTGTAAAAAATAATCTCAACCATTTATACATTAATCAATGGTTGAGATCAAATTGTAAGAAAAAGTTTGTTAGAGTGATATTTTGGTAACAACCACTTTTGTTGAATTTTTGAAAGTTTCTCCATTTATTAAAAACATTCATAGCTTTTATGTAAAATATTATTTTTTAATAAAAATTACACCATAAAAGTTAACGTTTTTTTATCTTTAAAACGAGTAACTGTATTTTTATATAAAAAATAAAAAAATACGTTATTAAGCTCATATCTTGTCATTGTGTCTTTAGTGCAGTTAATTATTTCTTTTTGTTAATTATTTTGTTTTTTGAATACTATTGCATTTTTCCAAAATAATAATTTTTAAAAAATATAATGATTGAATAACATGGTTATGTATATATAATATGTAAAAGCCAATAATAATTTAACAACTAATTAATCTAATACATTAAAAATTATGACAAAATAACACAATGTTTCATTGTGTCTTTTGATCTTCATTGTATTATTTTGAACATCATAATTTTTTGAAAAATACATTGGTGAAAGTATGTTATTATGTAATTATAATTGTAAAACATAGTAGAAGACAACAAATTTATAATTTATAAAAACAATGACAAAAATAGTATAATATAATCTAAAATGTAAAATATAATGATTAATACACATAACAAATGATATAAAATATATAACACAATGAACGTATAAGACACAATTAGATAAGGTATTTGACATAATAACCAAAATGCACTCCTCTTTAAAACAATAGAAGGACACATGTCAAGCCCACAATCCTTCTTAGGTTTTTTAGATTAAACATCCTTTTTAATATAACCCTACCCTATCTTGATAACCTTAACTTTTTGTAATAACGTTAGTAACCAATATAAGTCATAAAATTGACATCAAATGCAGATCACATCTTCAATCAAGCAAAAGCGATCTTCACCATTCCAAGCCTTAATAACAACGAATTTCACAAATGTTTGTAAACAGAACCCCTAGAAACCATATATTAAACACAACATTAATCAAATAGCGTCATTTGTTTCACTCACGTGTAATACACCAAAATGATATGTAAAATACAATACAACTAAAATTAAATGAATCATGAATATGTTTTTACATGTATCAACATCAAACCGAAATTTAACCTTTTTGCGTGTAGAAGTGTGGAATCTATGAAACCTTAAAGGGAGGTTTCTAGAGAAACGGGGGAGGGGGTTGTTTTTATATGTGGTTACTTGTGGCGAGTGGGACAAGAGAACATAACATATTTAACTCGGTGAAGGGAACTCAAATTTTGGGTTGTGACTACTGTAATTGCGAGAGAGTAACACTCGAGGAGAAGATTAAACAAATTACCTAAGACCGATGTTTGCTTTATGACGGTGCTGATAACATAGATAAAGGATCCTCCATGGTGGTGCATGATGCAAGACAAACCATCTTTCAACATATCTCAAATCCACACATGGTCGTCATCATCATCTGGTTACTCATACTCCTAATAATGATTCATCATCACTATCTTCTTCTTCTCCAAGATTGTTATTATGAGGGAGGTTACCAGCGATGTGGGTGGGAAAAAGAAAGGATGAATCAAAACTGCAGGAGTGTAGGAGAGAGAATACGAAACTTCCACCGGCGATGTGGGTGAGAAAAAGAAGGGATGAATCAAAACTGCAGGAGTGTAGGAGAGAGAATACAAAACTTCCATGAACCACTGCTTCTAGAACAAAAAAAGAAGATAACCGTTGAATTTAAACGGTCCATATTAAATTTCAAATTAATCCAACGGTATAGAGATGGTGTGTGTTAAAATATTACAACATAACTGTTATTTTAAACTTTTAGTTAATTCATTTTTTTAGCCGTTAGTATGTCTTAAAAATTAATCTTATTTTTTTCATATAATCGTTGTAGCCATCCAAACTTGTCGGGCGTCAGGAATTTGAAAAGGGCGCTTCCCATCTAAAATCGGATGAACCCTCGCAATAGGTCGTCCATCCATGTCTTCGTCAGCCATTCTCCACGCATTCGTGCGCTTATAAGCGATGAAGATGATGTAACTAACAAAAGAAAAAACCACAACTTCGAATAGAAAAAGATCTTTTTATTTATTTTTAATTAATGTTTTACAATGTATCAATGACGGATGGAAAACCTGACACACAACCTCCGGGCTATAAAAATATTCCTTAAATTTCCGTTACTAATATTGGTTGCATTTAATTAACATTTGTATCTTCAAGACCTATAAATTTAAGTAATATTTAAAGACGCAACAACCCAATTATCATATTCACAACTTGTTTTGGTACTTAATTTTTTTATATAATTAATAATTATAACAACCCAATTATCATGTTTACATTTCTCTTGTAATTCCACATACACATAAAGAAAATAGTAACAACCAAACTTTTTTGATCACATTGTTTTCCCACTACGTACTTCTCCAATTTAAACCCTCCATCATCGTAATTTCGAATCCACATGCTAACACCTATTACCTTCAACATTAGTTACCATGTTTTTAGCAACAATCATCCTCGTCATCATTTTCTTGTATGTTTGTAGGGAATTAAACAAGAAATCTTTAAGCAACCCACACCCGTTACCACCTGGTCCAACCCCTTTGCCATTCATCGGATGCACTATCCAGATGCTTCTAAATAAGCCTACTTCCTGATGGATCCATAAGCTCATGGACCAGTATCACACCCCAATCCTTTGCATCCGGCTCGGACCATCAACCTATGTGATTGTAGTTTCGTCCCCAGATATAGCATGTGAGTTCCTTAAGAGGAAATCACGATGACATATTCGTTTCAAGGCCTGATATCTTGTCATCCAATCTGATAAGTGACGGATATCTCACAGCAGCTTTGTCCCCGTTTGGAGAACAATCAAAAAAGATGAAAAGAGTTATATACCGCGAGATGCTTGCATCACCGATACACAAATGGCTCCAACCTAAACGTGACGAAGAAGCTGATCAATTGCTTAGGTATATATGCAATCAAATGGGGAAACATGATGCTACAGTTGATAGCGCATTAATCAACGTTCGAGCTGTGAGCCAACATTTCTTTGCAAACATGATGAGGAATATTGTTTTTGGGAAAAGGTTCTTCGGGCAAGGAACGGAAGATGGAGGGCCAGGTAAAGAAGAAATTGAACATGTTGCAGCACTTTTTACCATCCTAAAGCATCTTTTCGCATTTTGCATCACTGATTATTTTCCGTGGCTAAGAAGGAAGACTGACTTTGATGGCCATGAGAAGAACATGAGGAGTGCAATTGCTATTGTTCGAAAGTATCAGGATCCATTGGTGGATGAACGGATCCACATGTGGAACAATGGAGCTAGAAAGAAAAATTTTGATATGCTTGATGTTCTTATTAAACTTAAAAATCCTAAGCTTACGCGAGAGGAGATTAAAGCCCAAATTATTGTAAGTTTCTTGCCATTTATTTCTATTATCACATGCACATGAACCCATGTAACTCTTGGAAACTGATAAAAAAATTGTTTTCCTTCTTATGTGACTTGACTTTTACACATTTCAATAATGTTTGCTTGATTATGCTTTTCTAAAGTTATGATTGTGTCTTATCTAAATCTAGGAACTAATGTTTGCCACCATTGATAATACGTCTAACGCGGTAGAATGGGTGATTAGTGCGATGATTAATGAGCCTATAATACTAAAAAGAGCAGTTCAAGAGTTGGATCATGTAGTAGGCCAAGCTCGGCTAGTGCAAGAGCAAGACATACCCCAACTTAATTACTTAAAAGCATGTATCAAGGAAGCTTTTAGGTTGCACTCTTTCGCACCTTTAGTTCCACCTCATGTTTCAACAATGGACACTACGGTTTCTAGTTACTTCATACCGAAAGGTAGCCATGTTATCCTAAATCGATTTAAGTTGGGAAGGAATCCAAATGTGTGAGCGGATCCATTCCGGTTTGACCCAGATCGACATCTAGATGGGGAAGGAAAACAAGTGATTCTTTTGGATAAAAGCTTGAAGTTGATCTCATTTAGCGCTGGCAAACGTGGTTGTCCTGCAATTATGTTAGGAACAACCATGACTACAATGTTGTTAGCAAGGATGGTCCAAGGGTTCACCTGGGAGGCTCTGGGTGATGAGTGGTCCACTAAGCTTGCCGAAAATCAAGATGATATTTTCTTGGCTAACCCACTTGTGGCAGTTGCTAAGCCACGACTACCTCGGTACATGTACCATATATGTTGACGAGATGAAGTATAGATTTTGAGCAGGGTGCAACCATATCTACTATATTTTAAATGTTTTACAGTTTAACTTTTTCATAATGAAATGTAATAAATAAGAGGATCATTATCTCATTCGAATACAAATGTAACTTTTTATAGTTATATAACTACTAGTGGGTGCCCGCGTGCGTTGCAGCGCATGCGTCATGTGAAATGAATGAAGGGCATGTTGTAGTAATGAACGGGATTGAAGACTTTTAAATGATCATGGTGTAATTATAGGGTTGAGAATTATGATGCCATCGTACATATGTAGGCTATCATAGTGTTTTAATTAAACATAAAAGGTACTTTTTATCCCATAAACGAAAAGGAAATGTCGTTTGGGTAGAGATAAGGATATGGTTTAAGTTTTTAAAGGGAAATATATATTTTTTTCTAAAACATGACATAGTAATGCGATAGATTTCAGGTAATCATGCGGAAGGAGCTCATTGTTTTTCATAAGTCTTGCACAACTCGATTATCTTGTCCATATGGGTTTTCCACCATTCGTTGTCCCAAACATTTGTAGTAGGTTCCTCATGCACATCATTTGTTACATTTTTTTATGTGGAAGGGGTCCTCTGTTGATCCTTTAGCTGGTGTAAAATATGAGCAAGTTATTTTTGGTATTAGTAATTTACAATGTTACACTTTCACTATAACTAGTATGATTGAGTTGTGGTTTTGTTATCAAATTATGGTTAATAATAAAGGAAAAGTAATTTCATTCGGATTGAGTTTTAAAGAAAAACACTTTAAAATCCATGATATAAATCAAGATTCTTTAACATCTAATCAATTTGAGATATCATCGAGATTAAAAACATTATAAGAACGATAACTTTTTTCATATGGCTTGAAATATGAAATAAAATTAATAAACAATCAGCAACCAAGTAGAAAATCACACGTGTGAGCTATCTTGGTAATAGTAGAGGTATCCTTGTCATTTTTGCTTCGCTTGCAATACAAGGATAACTACAACTATAATGGTAATGCAGATCAATAGGAACCAAATATGCTATAAAATTATGAACACAGTTCGATACCTCTCGTGAGAAGGTCTAAAAACAAATTTTAGGCTTCTCCTTGCCATATTTAAACAACTATGAGATTTTAATGCCTGCAAATAGGTAAAAAGTTATGTAAGAACAAAATGCTAGTTGCAATATCATGTGATCATAGAAACATTACGTCAAGCAACATCCAAGAATTTCTAGAAGTAATGTGATATCAGTTAAACTCATTCCACATGATTACAAATAAGTAAATAAATAGTAAATAACATACACATAAGTATTTCATATATAGTTCCAGACTGGTTTTGCATTCTGTAATAATCTTTAGGCAGACATAAAACATGTTTGCTCGGTTCCAGTTCTATAAAATTACAAAAGAGCTTTCGTGGTAAAAACAAGAAACCATTATCCAGTCTCCAACATCCTATTTAGCCATGTAATGCATAAAAATATAAACATATTGTTAACATCTTATAAGTATAAACTAATATGATCCTAACATATGATGACATGATCATAGCCAAATGAAAAAAGTTGGATTATCTCTATGTAATGCCCGGTTATTTCATTAAAGTAAATAAAAGAAGGAAACATCAATAAAGCCCAAGTAGAGGGACTAAAAGTGTCAAAAAAGATAAAAGCTTTGAAAAGTTGGTGAATAAAGTAACATGGCCGCCCATGTTGCTACTCACACCTTTTTCATTTCGGATTATAGAGAGAGAGAGCAGAAAACTCTTGTTTGGAGAAAAGAAGAAGAAGAGAAAGTGAATTCAAGGTTTTTAAGTGTTTATGACGGGTTTTATCCCGGTTACTGTTTATGTGCTTATGTGTTTGTGTATGTGCTCGGGTGTGTGTGTTTTGGTGGTGTTTTTAGGTGATTGAACACACTTGCAAGCGGGTTAGAAGGAATAAACACCCAAGTTGCATCAGGTGAGTTTTTAGACCTTAGTTTCTACTTGTTTCAAACATCTTTGGGGCAGAAAATGTATTTAAAACGTTTTTACAAGTTTATGTATGTTTACTCGTATGTATTATGCATGTTGAATGTTGGTTCTTAGATGCTTATAGGTTGTTCATGTTTAGAATAGCCATGTTAAGCTTAGAACAGATAGGTTTGATGTTTGGATTCGAAATCATGCTAGAAACAAGTTGAACAGAAGGTTCATGTGCCTAAATAAGGTCCATGGGCCTGAAAAATGCCTTAGACGAATTTAAGTATAAGCCCATGCGCCTGAACAGTAGCCCATGCGTCTGAGATTTGCCTTAGAAATGTCTAAGTATAGCCCATGAGCCCAATGTGGCCCATGCGCCTAAAGTGGCCCATGCGTCCAGTGGCCCATGCGCCCAAGTGGCCCATGCGCCTAAGTATTTCCATGCGCCTAAGAGTAAAAATGGTTAAGTGTTGGCTAATGCGCCTATATAGTGATGAAACGCCCAAACAGGGCTCATGCGCCTAAATAGTGTCAAAACGCCTAATCCTTAGAATTTATTACAGAATGTTTTGGGAGTCTGTGTCCTTAGCGTTTTGACCGAGGGTTGACTAGGGCATATTAATGATGGATTTCATGCATGATTATGATTGATTATGATTGTTCCTTATTATTATTATTGCTATTATTATTATTACCTATAGAATGTGACTTTACGTGGTATGCATATGATCGTAACGTAAAGTATATTGTAATAATAAAGAGAAAGAGCAATAAAGAAAAGAAGAGGAACATGAATAAAATGTTAACAAGTCTTGCAAGCTTATATGAGATACACGACCGTGTTGTCGTTAGCTCAACTGTGCTGCGGGTTACCTACCCTATTATGCACACAGGGCCAGTCTTGGAGATTGGTAGGACCCTTGTAGCGTACCCTGGGTGATTGGGTCGGCCTTGTATACAGTACACAGCACCCTTTCGAGGGATACAGTTGACCCTTTCGAGGGATATAGATGGCCCATCACCTGTTTTCCATCGCGCATATAGTTGAGGTATTGCTCATTGGTCCATACAGACAGTGAAAGATAAAGATAAAAGAAAACAGAGTAAACAAGGCATACAGTAAAAAGAACAAACAGTATTTGTTCATATAGCTAATGTGTGCTCGCATATACAGTAAAGAGTTGTATTTTAAAAGAAAAGAGTATTTTCATATACAACATACAGAAAGTATATTATTATTATAAAACTAAAAATCACTCAAAGCAACGCTGACTTTTATACATTTTCAGTTGGCAGGTAAATATTGCTGAGGATGGCACGAGGGTGAAGCTACTCGGCAGGGAAAGACTGACATCCATTCATAACTATTATTGCTGTTGTTTTGTAATGCAAAATAAACAGTTTTTTTGTATCTCATCAAACAATAGTGTATTGCTTAACAACAGTGTTTTATGAAATGCAATGAATGGTTTTTGTTAAAATGATTCCGCTGCTTAAGTTTGTAAATTTATAATGTTTAACGTATTTAATACTGTGAATGACCAACTGTAAGGTCTCCAGGAACGGGGCCTTAGAAGTTGGTATCAGAGCCAAAGTTTAAGAGAATTTGGTTAAATAAAATTTTAAAACCTAAACTTAAAATGAAAATGGGACAAACGGAGAGATGTCAGCCCGAGTAGCTACGTGCCATCAGGTATGTCTTTCTTAATGTTAACCGGTATTATGTGCACATGTTATTTGATTTATGTGCTCTTAGTAGATTTAGATACTGATTAAGTCAGGATAGAAAATACTTGGGGTATGAAGAGTAAAGTAAGTGGCTAATCATAACTGGCCACTGTAATTAGGGACTTACTATACTTAACATAAACTGAGCTATTACCTTGAATGATCGCGTTAGTGTTTGAATCTTATAGTGTGCTTTAGAGGATGGCTGGCGGTAGATCTTCAAAGGCCTCTCATGGTGGAGGTCACGGTGCTGCTCCACGACCTAAGAGAGGGAGACCTAGAGTCGAGAAGGTGGTTCATGAGGGACCAGAGACCCCTCATCCGGAGGGTGGCGACGAGAGCGCCAATCTGAGAGCCTCAGTAAAGGAGGCTGTGGTGGAAGAGGTTCATCAGGTCATGCAGACGATTCTATCGTCTATGATGACCGAAGTGATCAAGGCATTAAAGGAAGGGGAAAGAAACCGGTCCTCGGGAGGACGGGAGCAACCAGAGCCGGAAACGGTTCTCTCTGATGACGAGGAGGAGGAAGAAGAAGAGCCTGCGCCGGAGGCGACTCGAGGCTGTAACTACGGGGCGTTTATGAGATGCAAGCCCTCTACCTTCGACGGAAACGACACTGCGGCTGCTGCTCACCGGTGGGTGAGGGTGATATCAGTGAGTGCCGTGAGGATCAGAAGGTGAAATTCGCTACCCACTCTTTTGTAGACTTGGCTTTGTGCTGGTGGGACAACATTGCCCAAGCCGAGGGTAGCAGGGCCATTAGGAGAATGAGATGGCCTGAACTGAAGAAGTTAGTGATCGTGGAATTCTGTCCCCATAGAGAGATGGATAAGGTGGAAAGAGAGTTCCTGCAGCTGGAGGCGGGAACGATGACACACCGGCACTACACCACGAAATTTAATGAAATAGCGCGACTGGTGCCCGATCAAGTGACACCACTGTCACGAAAGATTAAGAGATACATCCAAGGGCTGCCGGCGGATATCCGTAGGCATATGATCATCGCTCGGCCGAGCACTTTTAGATCAGCGGTTGATTTGGCTGGTAGATTATATGATGAGCGCGAGGTGGTGGTGGCTGAGGTGAACAAGAAGGGTGGAGGTGACCGTAACTGGAATGGGAAACGTTTTGGACGTGGTGGAGCCGCTCCAAACAATAAGGTGGCGAAGGTGGGTGACCGACGTGTGGTTACATCTAGTGCAGGGTGGAAGAAGTGTGGCAAATGTGGAAGGGAGCATACTGGTGAGTGCAGGATGGGGATGAACGTATACTTCAGGTGTGGCCAGCCTGGCCACATCGCTAGAGACTGCAAGAAGCCGAGGGCAGAGAGCTCGGGAGCGGGGAATAGGAAGCCGGAGGAAGGAGGGCAGAGGGCAAGTGCTAGAGCTTACACTATGACCCAGGAGGAAGCCAGAGCTGATCTCGATGTTGTGTCAGGTATGTTTCTAGTAAACCAAATTTATGTCTCTATATTGTTTGATTCGGGTGCTAGCAGGAGTTTTGTTTCCACTACTTTCTGTGCTAAGTTGCTTGTTAGTAGTAGAAAGATTAGTAAACCATTCGATGTAGAAACTGCTATTGGTAAGTCCACTAGAATTACTGATGTGATAGAGGACTGTGTCATAGAACTAGAAGGTCATAGGTTCGCTGCTAGGTTGCACGTGATACCCCTAGGTGGATTTGATGTAGTACTAGGGATGGACTGGTTAGCAACCTATGAAGCAAACATCATATGTCGAAAGAAGATGATTCGATTGGTTGCATCCGATGGGAGTTTGGTTACGATTCATGGAGATCGCGTTACTACGATCCCGAAGATGATTTTGATGGCGGTGGCGGGGAAGTGTATAAGACGTGGATGTAGCGCCTACTTGGCCTACGTAAAAGATGTGGATGCGTCGGTACCGCAATTATCCGAAGTGCCAGTGGTGTGCGACTTTCCGGACGTATTCCCGGAAGACTTACCCGGCGTGCCACCGGACCGCGAGATTGAGTTCCAAATTGATCTGATACCCGGTGCTCAACCCGTTGCCAAAGCACCATATCGGTTAGCTCCGACATAAATAAAAAAGAGCTTATGGAGCAGTTGCAAGAGCTGCTTGATAAGGGATTCATTAGACCGAGTATCTCTCCTTGGCGTGCTCCGGTCCTGTTTGTGAAGAAGAAAGACGGTAGTATGAGGATGTGCATTGACTACCGATAGCTGAACAAGTTGACGGTGAAGAATCGATACCCCTTACCAAGAATTGATGATCTGTTTGACCAGCTCCAAGGTGCCAATTGGTTCTCGAGAATAGATCTACGATCTGGTTACCATCAACTGAAGGTGAAGGAGCAGGATATCCCTAAAACAGCTTTTCGCACGCGCTACGGTCATTACGAGTTCCTCGTTATGTCCTTTGTTTGACCAATGCGCCAGCTGCTTTTATGGATTTGATGAACCGAGTGTGTCGGCCAATGTTGGATAGATCAGTGATTGTGTTTATTGACGATATTCTAATCTACTCGAAGAGCGAAGAAGAGCATGCCGGTCATATTCGGGAGGTGTTGGAGACCTTGAGAAGGGAGAAGTTGTATGCTAAATTCTCCAAGCGCGCGTTCTGGTTGCGTGAGGTTCAATTCTTAGGTCATGTGATAAATCCCGAGGGGATTATGGTGGACCCCGTAAAGGTGGAGGCAGTGATGCAATGGAAGTCTCCAAAGACGCCATCCGAGATTCATAGTTTCTTGGGTTTGGCGGGCTACTACAGAAGATTCATCCAAGGCTTTTCCAAGATCGCTTCTCCACTAACCAAGTTGACCCGTAAGGATGTGAAGTTCGTGTGGGGTCAGGAGCAAGAAAGGGCTTTTGAGGAGTTGAAGGCAAGACTGACCCAAGCCACTGTCTTGTCATTACCGAAAGGAAGCGAGGATTTGGTGGTCTATTCAGATGCTTCCTACTCGGGGTTGGGTTGCGTGTTGATGCAGCGAGGTAGGGTGATAGCCTACGCATCCCGACAACTGAAGGTGCATGAGGTTAATTATCCTACTCATGACCTGGAGTTAGCAATAGTGGTCTTCGCACTAAAGATTTGGAGGCACTATCTGTACGGGACGAAGTGCACCATCTTTACTGACCACAAGAGCTTGAAGTACTTCTTCGAGCAGAAGGATCTGAACATGAGGCAGAGACGATGGTTGGAGCATATAAAGGATTATGATTGCGAAATCCATTACCATCCGGGCAAAGCCAACGTGGTGGCTGATGCCCTTAGCCGAAAGGAGAGGCCCGAGCCGATTCGGGTGAAGGCATATCAACTGATCATGACCACTGATGTAATGAAGCAAGTCGAGGAGTTTCAAGATGAGGCACTAAAAGAAGATCGTCTTAACTCTGAAAGGATGAGAGGTCTGGTTGGAGAATCGGGTGAAAACACACTCGGTGTTAGAACCCGATTTGGACGAGTGTGGATTCCTCGTTTTGGGGATCTACGGGCGAAGATTATGGATGAAGCTCACAAGACTCGATAATCTATTCATCCTGGTGCCACAAAGATGTATCAGGATATGAAGAAAGATTATTGGTGGCCGGGCATGAAGCGTGATGTGGTGGAGTATGTGAGTAAGTGCCTTACTTGTTTACAAGTGAAGGTCGAGCACCAAAAGCCGTATGGGAAGATTCAACCTTTGGATATACCGGAATGGAAGTGGGAGCACATCACCATGGATTTCATTACGAAGCTGCCGCGTACTCCGAAAGGGTACGATGCCATATGGGTGATTGTAGACCTTGACAAAGAGTGCTCACTTCCTACCTATCCGCGAGACGTATTCATCCGAGAGGTTGGCTGACCTGTTCATCAAGGAGATTGTAACCCGTCATGGTGTGCCGGTGTCCATTGTGTCTGGTCGTGACACCCTGTTTACCTCCAAATTCTGGAAGAAATTCCACGATGCCATGGGGACGAGGTTACATATTAGCACGGCTTATCATCCCCAAACTGATGGTCAGTCAGAAAGGACAATTCAGATGTTGGAAGACATGCTTCAGGCATGTGTGATTGATTTCGGGGGAAGTTGGGATGACCACTTACCGTTAGCTGAATTCTCGTACAATAACAGTTATCATGCCAGCATTGGCATGCCACCATACGAGATGTTATACGGTAGAAGATGTAGGACGCCCGTATGTTGGGGAGACATTGGGCAGAAAGAATTGGGAGGTGTCCAGGTGATCGAGGCTACGACCGAGAAGCTAGAAAAGATTAAAGCCTTTATGTAGGCAGCCAAAGATAGACAGAAGTCATATGCCGATAAACGACGCAGACCGATCGAGTTCCAGGTGGGCGACCGGGTTATGTTGAAGGTCTCACCTTGGAAGGGTATCATACGATTCAGGAAACGAGGTAAGCTAAGCCCGAGATACATAGGCCCTTTCCGAATCACTGCTCGAGTTGGGGAGGTGGCCTATAGATTGGAGTTACCAGAAGAGTTAAGTGTAATTCACTCCACATTCCATGTATCTCATCTGAGAAAGTGCTTAGCTGATGAAGACATGATTGTTCCACTGAAAGATATCGAGGTAGACGAACAGCTCAATTATGTGGAGCAACTAGTGGCAATCATCGATAGAAAAGAGAAGAGGCTGAGGAATGAAGTGGTTCCTCTTGTGTGTGTACAGTGGAAGCACAGGAAAAGATCCGAATCTACATGGGAGACTGAGGAGGAGATGAGGCAGCATTATCCTCGTCTGTTTGAGGAATAACAGGTTTCGGGGACGAAACCTATTTAAGGGGGGTGGACTTGTAACGCCCGGTTATTTCATTAAAGTAAATAAAAGAAGGAAACATCAATAAAGCCCAAGTAGAGGGACTAAAAGTGTCCAAAAGGACAAAAGCTTTGAAAAGTTGGTGAATAAAGCAACATGGCCGCTCATGTTGCTACTCACACCTTTTTCATTTCGGATTATAGAGAGAGAGAGCAGAAAACTCTCGGTTGGAGAAAAGAAGAAGAAGAGAAAGTGAATTCAATGTAAGAATTCAAGGTTTTTATGTGTTTATGACGGGTTTTATCCCGGTTACATGTTTATGTGCTTATGTGTTTGTGTATGTGCTCGGGTGTGTGTGTTTTGGTGGTGTTTTTAGGTGATTGAACTCACTTGCAAGCGGGTTAGAAGGAAGAAACACCCAAGTTGCATCAGGTGAGTTTTTAGACCCCGGTTTCTACTTGTTTCAAACATCTTTGGGGCTGAAAATGTATTTAAAACGTTTTTACAAGTTTATGTATGTTTACTCGTATGTATTATGCATGTTGAATGTTGGTTCTTAGATGCTTATAGGTTGTTCATGTTTAGAATAGTCATGTTAAGCTTAGAACATATAGGTTTGATGTTTGGATTCAAAATCATGCTAGAAACAAGTTGAACAGAAGGTTCATGCGCCTAAACAAGGTCCATGCGCCTAAAAAATGCCTTAGACAAATTTAAGTATAAGCCCATGCGCCTGAACAGCAGCCCATGCGTCTGAGATTTGCCTTAGAAATGTCTAAGTATAGCCCATGCGCCCAATGTGACCCATGCGCCTAAAGTGTCTCATGCGTCCAGTGGCCCATGCGCCCAAGTGGCCCATGCGCCTAAGTATTTCCATGCGCCTGAATGGTTCATGCGCCTAAGAGTAAAAATGGTTAAGTGTTGGCTGATGTGCCTATATAGTAATGAAACGCCCAAACAGGGCTCATGCGCCTAAATAGTGTCAAAGCGCCTAATCCTTAGAATTTATTACAGAATGTTTTGGGAGTCTGTGTCCTTAGGGTTTTGACCGAGGGTTGACTAGGGCATATTAATGATGGGTTTCATGCATGATTATGATTGATTATGATTGTCTTATGATTGTTTCTTATTATTATTATTGCTATTATTATTATTACCTACAGAATATGACTTTACGTGGTATGTATATTATTGTAACGTAAAGTATATTGTAATAATAAAGAGAAAGAGCAATAAAAAAGAAGAGGAACATTAATAAAATGTTAACAAGTATTGCAAGCTTATAGGAGGTACACGACCGTGTTGTCGTTAGCTCAACTGTGTTGCGGGTTAGCTACTTATTATGCACACATGGCCAGTCTTGGAGATTGGCATGACCCTTGTAGCGTATCCTGGGTGATTGGGTTGGCCTTGTATACAGTACACAGCACCCTTTCGCGGGATACAGTTGACCCTTTCGAGGGATATAGATGGCCCATCACCCGTTTTCCATCGCGCATATAGTTGGGGTATTGCTCATTGGTTTATACAGACAGTGAAAGATAAAGATAAAAGAAAACAGAGTAAACAAGGCATACAATAAAAAGAACGAACAGTATTTGTTCATATAGCAAATGCGTGCTCGCATATACAGTAAAGAGTTTTATTTTAAAAGAAAAGAGTATTTTCATATACAACATATAGAAAGTTTTTATTATTATAAAACTAGAACTCACTCAGCAACGCTGACTTTCTATACATTTTCAGTTGGCAGGTAAATATTGCTGAGGATGGCACGAGGGTGAAGCTACTCGGCAGGGAAGAACTGACATCCATTCATAACTATTATTGTTGTTGTTTTGTAATACAAATTAAACAGTTCTTTTTGTATCTCATCAAACAATAGTGTATTGCTTAACAACAGTGTTTAATGAAATGCAATGAATGGTTTTTGTTAAAATGATTCCGCTGCTTAAGTTTGTAAATTTATAATGTTTAACGTATTTAATGTTGTGAATGACCAACTGTGAGGTCTCCGAAAACGGGGCCTTACACTCTATGCGTTGATTTCTAATAAAATCACGCATCAAGAACCACCAACTTAAAGTTAAGAAAAGATATACCTTCGTCGTAGTCAACATCACTTAAATTATTTTCCTGCAAATCAAGCACCACTCTTCAATTTAGTCATGTGAGTGCATGTTCATAACATATTATATACACATAGACTTCCATTCCTTACCACCTTCCTGTGCAGCCTAAATTAATAATGAATATTAGAAGTACATCAAACCATATAGGTCTAACTTATTCAAACTTCAAACTGAATTTCATAAACGAAAACAATATAACCGGACTTTTGGTGTCAAATATGCATACTTCAATCCAAAAGTTACCTTTTATTTGATTATGACATCTTATTTGATTATAACATCTATAATAAAGCTTAATGCAAAACTCAGTTTCTTGATATATTAAACAATCCAAATCAATATAGAGACGTAAATATGATCTAATTGACCAAGCAAACAGGTTTCAAAAGCTAACATAAATATCCAATCTTTTATTTGTGCCTTTAGCTTGTTGAATGAATCCACTCCCCATAAAGTTAAGATATCATTGAACTATTTTACTGACAATTGTTTATTTCACCATGACTTATAAAGTTCACCTTTTCTAAAGTCAAAATATTTTGTTTGAAATTAAATTATAAATTGGAAATTGTTGTGTTCCAAGAGTAAAATCATAGAAACAATAATCCAACACCAAGAAGTAAGAAGAAAATTCTATAAGATGATACGAATGAAAAAATAAAGGTAGGAATTAATAGTGGCGAAGATGAAGTTTAAGGGAAACTAATTTCACATACAACATCTCCACAGACAATCATAAATATATATGTAATTGCATAAACATATAACTATGTTAGCAAAGTCTAACCTTAGAGAGATGATAATTTGTGTAGTTTGTTCCTTTTATTCTTCTCCACTGTGAAGTGCTTTTTTGTGCTAATGCTATGGCATATTGGACTGCATGTTTAACAAAGGGCCCATGTTCAAACCCAATTGTTCCTTTTATTTTATTGTTTCATTCGCTTATGTGTATTTAATAGTTGGTCAATCATATATGGGTTGACCTTTTCATTTAACTTCTAAAAGAAAAAATATTAGTAATGTAATGTGGTGCAGGATTACGATCCTCTACAAATATTACTATAATTTGCAAAATGATTCATAGTTTTTCCGTTGATAAATATTTCTCTAATTCCTTTCTGTTGTTTACTTCAAAACACAGATATCAATGGCAAGATTAATGAAAAAAGGTCAGTCCCATAACCATTTTGCAGCCTAATTTTCGAACCAAATGCAAACAAGTTAGATACAATTTCTATCTAATCCACATGGGCTTAATTCATTATCATCATTCTTCAATCGTCTATGTATTTACCATAAATGATAACCAAAGTGTAATCATGTTTTAGTTATGGTATTTAATTCTAATCATTAATTTCAAGACACGATTTTTATCCAAGAAATTTCACAAGTAGAGTATCATTTATCAAATATCTATATAGTCCCTAAATTATTTTAAGATAAATCATATAAGTTGCAAGATTTGAAATATTATACGTAGCTTTGCTGTTTGACCAAAGATTTTAGATACAACCTTCAAGGATCACATTAGAGTTACATTTAAAAATAACAATAATACTCTTCAAATGAGAACCTTAAAAATGAAACTAACATTTGCTTTCTCGTGTTACCTCTGGTCTCCATTCGTTTGGAAACGATTTCATCTCCTTGTAAAGTAATGCTGAATGACAAACACCTTCTCTAAAAGTATTAAATATTGGTTAAAGAGTTCAAATATTAAAATAGGGATATGAAATAAAAGAGTTTTTACTTTTTTAAACAACTAATGTACCATAGCTACAGTGTGATACCAAGATTCATAATATCATCTGAGTTTAGACTATTTTGTAGCCTCATTTATTATTTTTATTGAGTGATCCAACAAGTATGTAACAAAAAATTCTAAATTCATAATGCCATCTGAGTTTGGACTATTTTGTAGTCCTATTTCATCGTTTTTATTGACTCCTATAAACTTTGATTACCTACTAGTACATTATTACAAAAAGAATGTGAACAGACTTGGCATAATATTTGGCAATTGAGACCCGGTCCCTACAGAATTGAAAAACAATACGAAAAGAATATTGGTTAAAAAGTTTAAATGTAAAAATAGCTTCTTTGTGAACACAATATTAAAACTTGAAAGAGCATATTGAATTTCAAAGATAGAGTTCGGATTCTTGAGACTTTATAATTTGATTGAAGAGATAATGTAAAAATGGGTTCTTTACGTATATAATTGTAAGGAATAAAGGATAGGTTATTTGTAAACAAACTCAAGAAAGGGCTATCAAGAAATCTACAGACAACACAAATAATTTCTTACATTATCTGTCAGAAATGAACTCCAAATAACAAAAATTCAGACAAAACTTATAACTTTACATAATCGCAGATTCATAGTATTTCTATGTTGTATGATTATATTTTAAAGATTCATCTATTTCATAAGAAAAAAATGGTGATGTAGGTTACAAATCTGCAAACATAATAATATGACTATCCAATAAAGAACAAACAAAGAGCAGGCAACATAAGTCCAGTTTCTATTGTGACAAAATAATGAGTGGATGTTGAAGTCACTCTACCCGTATATACTTCTACTACAATTACTGTTTGCAAACCATAAGTTAATAAAATAAGAATAGAATCAACATACTTCCTTTTTGTAGTAAAATCATTCTGGAAACACCGTTTCACCCACCTGTTTGTCCTGATAATAGCCTTTATGATTAATATCCAACCACAAAATAATAACGCTTGGCTTCTTTTAAACTCGAAATTATAAGTCTACTCACCATGTAATTGCATCTCCTGTCCTTACTGTAAGCTCACATTCACCCAAAAAAATGATCTACAATCTGTACCTTTTCAACATAAAATGAAAGGGATGCCAACACCTCTACTATCATGTGACCATGTATTAGTTGTTGCAGGGTTCATTTGTTTAGTAGACATGAATATTTAGAATAAATGTGAGTACTTAAGAGTCATGCAACCAAACAACAAAATAAAGTTCTTAAAATCATAGTAATTATAGAAGAAGAAAGTAATATGCAACTACAATTCTAGAAACTAATTTACCTTTTCAATTGCAGATTCACACGCTCATCGGAGCTCTTATCCTCAATTGTAGATATACACGTGGGTATTGGGAAAGCCTCATTATTGCTTTCCAATAAAGACTAAAGAGTGAATGACATTGAAATCGGGAGAAGGGTAACGCAGAGGTTCCCCACCGGTTCCTCAATCGATTCAATGAAGGCGGGTATATGTGCACACGGATGTCCGACTGGCGAGTCTTGTGAGGATCGGTAACCGAATGAGTGGGGAGCCAATGGGCGCGTCTTACAAGTCGGGGTGAATTTACTATTCTGTACATGGGTTTTTTTATTATACATTAGTAGAGATAGAAAGGTAAACGAATTAAATACTAATCTATTTTTAATTTTTATTATTTGTAAAAGAATATTGTTAGAGAAATCATATTTAATTGCATCAAAATTTTCCAATGTAGATGAATTCCTCCCGCGATATCCATGTATTGGATTTTAGTTTCCGTTGTTGATTATATCTTGTAACATAGTCAAAATTATAAACCGTGTAACGATAATTCAATCATTTAATACACATCAAAACAATATAATACATATCAAAACAATAAACGTTATTTGTAGGGAAAATAGTTTTGATGAAGATGATAACTGTCATGAGCTAGATATTACAAGATGTTTCTTCCCTTGATAATTTACACATTTATTCCTTTCAAAAAAAAAATTTACACATTTATAGACATTAAAGAGCAAGAATCCTTTCACATTATGTAATCACATCCATCATATAACTACAACATTAATAGTGACTTTTCATGTCATTTGGCCATTATTAGTAAATGATCCCAAGGCAACGTTTAGTCTTTTTGAACGGCAAGGGCCACGTTTATGTAGGTATATTTCTAGCATCCACTTTTTACATAATACACCCATATGTATTTACTACTAAGTACATGTTTGGGATTGTTTATTTTCTTTTTACTTTTGATTTATTAACTTATGAAAAATTAATAAGTCAAAAAAATGTTTGGCAAAATTAAAAGGACTTTTGAAACTGACTTTTCATATAGGATAAAAAGTAGGTTTCGAAAAGTAAGAGAAGACTTACTTATTGACTTTTAAAAACGACTTTGGGTCTAATTTTCTATTGTACCCCTCTACCACCTTCTATTAACTCTCATTATTTTTAAAGTACGTTTTTTTATCATTTTACAACGTTTTAGTTTATAAGTTAATCCAAATATTTTTTTAAAAACTACTTTTAAAAAGTCATAAGTTAATAAGTCATTTTTATGAATAGTCCTTTTCAATCCAAATAAGCAATCCCAAACACGCCCTAAAATTAACATATTCTTAACTTGACACCCTAAGCCTTTTAATATTTATAGTTGTTGCACATTACAGATAGTTTAAATTAATATTTTCCGGATTATAGAACCACCTGTTCTTGATCACCAACCAAAAGAAAAACCAATGCCAGCTGCTTCTACTGATTTTTCTTCACCCGCTAATTAAGCATGACCACATTCAAAGCCTCCAGCTTGACAAATCTCTCCGTTTTACCGGTTACAAACCTTTTCTGCCACAAGAACAAGCCATCTTGCTTTTCTGTTCTTATCCTAGGCAAGGAAAAGAAAAACCCCATGGAACTCAATTTTCACAGAACAAGCCCATCACATGCGTAGTTGTTTACACAAAAATTCACATGCAGTGGCTACAAGAGGTTCTTCTTCAATACCAAAACCTCATACACAATGCCCTCTTTGCCTTTTTCGATTTCATTGTCCATTTTATGACCCAAATCTTTGTCGTTGATACAATTTTCAACCCACTTGTTTTGACACCCTTAACCTTCTTCTGATCTAGTCGGTTCCAGGAGACTTCTTCAACAAGAAAAAGTTAAAGTTTCTGCCTTTTTTAGTTTCCTTTTACCTGCTAAACTAGCTGAATCCACAACCCACCTGTTCTGAATAACTTTCTGGTCGTTTTTCCCACACTTCTTGTTGGTCACCCAATTAATGAAACAAACTGATTGTTGCTCAAGTGGTTATCCTACTCAGTTCCCTGCTGTTGTGTTTGCCCTACAGCCAAAGGTACACCCTTCAGTCTCAAATAGGCTCCATAATTCTCACCAGGCTCTGATACCAAATGTTACTGTATCAGAGTATCAGACCATAAAAAAAATATATAGAACAAGATAAAATGAGATCCAAAGGTTTCTTATTGAAAATTCAGTTGGTATAGCTTATAAAAGAAAGAACAAGAGTTTTTGAATAATTATTCTAGCCTACCTATAATAGCAAAAAAACAAAGGAAAACGGGCCAAATCAAAGCAACGTTCACCAACTTTTCAGCAACGACCTTGAAACTCGGACAACATTAATCAACTCTCCGTGTGCGAACGAGGTATCGAAGACATCAATGATCTTTCTATAGTTTGTTACGGAAATGAGAAGTCTTGTCGGGGCTATGAACTTGAAGGAAGAAATCAACATTAATGGGAATCCCCTTTTCAGTTAACTTTTGTGATCCTAATATACACACACCTCACCTTATAAATCAACACTCTCTATACACCTCGTATAGCACCATACGCAGCGTACATGGTCGAATACACTGAAAACGAGAGAAATTTAAGGGGGCTTCTAGAGGGCTATAAGCCCCATATAGCCCTATACGATCCCTTATATAGGGTTACGTGTATAGCAAATTTCGACACTGACTACAAGAAAAAAATTCAAAGAGTTGTCAGAGGGGTTATACGCCCCGTATAGGCTATACGACCCATCTAGGGTTTTCCATGAACTGAACCGAACCAAACACAGCTATGCTCGAACTCGGTTTGGTTAGAATTTACAAACTCGAGTGGAAACTTCATGAACTCGGTTCGGTTTTAACCGAGCACTCGATTTTGCTTGGTTTCGTCTTACAATTGAAAAAACTAATAATTCACTGAAGAGTTTTAACTTTCAAGTTCCAACCCAAATTCAACAAAGTAACAAATAAAATCAATCTAAACTAGATTAACTAAAATCAATCTAAACTAGATAAACTACAATCAAGCTAGTATATTCCCCAATGCTTCTAATGTTCAAAGTATCTATCATTTAGTCATTTCATCATATTATGTACAATTGTGATAACCACCCTAGTATCTTTCCTAATGCTTCTCCAAATGTTCTTTAAGAACCAAAGAATCAAAGAAAAATCTAACCTCAAGATATCACGATTAGGAACAACCGAACAAGGTCAACCTTGGAGTGCGGAGGCGGGGATGCGTGGTCGGACTGTTGGAGACATGGATGCGACTCGCGAGGTCGGACTTTCACAGGTGGTCGGCGGTTGGTAGGGAGGTGGGGGAATACGAGGATTGGCCGGTGAAGTGGTGATGGTATTGCTAACTGTGAAGTGATAATATGGTTATAGAATTAAAGAACTAGGGCTTTTACATTAGGGTTGTTGACTTTTGACTAATTAATTAAAATAATGGTAATAGGTGAATAAATCAATATATTAACAAATATATAATATATAAAAACTAAACTAAAAAATAATTCGAGCGTACCCTTGCTCGTGCTCGGTTTGTTTTCAAACCGAACCGAGCCGCTCGGTTCGTTAACAACCAAGCCAAAAATTAAACAAGCAAAAATCCAAGTTTTTTTTCGAACGAGTTTCGAGCGTGGAGCTATTTGAACAGCCCTAGACCTACCTATACGACGCGTATGGTGATATACGACCCGTATAGAAATTTGGAGTGTTGATTTATAAGTTATAACCCAACAAGAGAGAAATAAAAACATGACAAAAAGCAAGTTTTAATCTATGTTCTCAAAAGCGAAGGCGCATAAGCTTCGCCTGAGGCGTAGCTGCAAGGTGAAAAAAAGTATACGTCTGACACAAGAAAAGAGTTATAATAAAAAAAATTAGGAAACATATTTAACTTTTGCATAAACTTAATATTAATCTTGATATATATTTATAAAAACCTAATATAATCTATAATAAAAACGTGCAACTAGTTATATAAATAAGAAAATGAAAGAAAAAGAATTTCTTTTACGCTACTGTTGTGAAACAGTGATATCTACAAAATAGTTCAACTTTTGACAAAGTATTTATACTACCAATAAGGTAACTTTTTAAACTTAATTGATTTTTATTTGAGTATCTATTTGTTTCTCTCTTTTAAGTCTCCTCTTTTAAAGTTTTTGCACAACAACCACAACTAGAGATCTAGATTTGTCCAGAAGAAATTTGGCACAAAATCCGACACTATCCGACAGAAAATCGCCAAAAATTTGGCTGATGTGTCACGGGAATCTAGCCGGAGAGTTGTTGAGAAACCGTTTTCCGCCGGAATTTCATTAGAAGAGCGCATTCGATGGTGCAAGGCATTTTTGGGGCTACTCATCTTGCTTGAGCACCTAAGCGCTCGCCTTTGACGCTTTTGACAAATTAGGTTTTAATCAAAGAAAACCTCAAGAAAAAACATATTGATTATGTTCCTTAATCATTGTTAATCTTAATTAGAACCTTCTACTTTATTAAGAACAAATAATTAACACAACACATTCCCATCGCGGATCATGCTTACTTAAACCATCTAGAATATGATCATCAAGTATATTAACCAAATAAATTTAGTTTTATATCCCAATTTAGGAACCCATCATCATAACACCGGTAAAATTTCTTCGTTGATAGTCTTTGAATGGTATTTTTAATACCTTTGTTTATTTCCTTATCAATCCCAACACACTTCATAGGTGGCAACCAGCACATTCGACCATATAATTGACTTCATTAGAACGCTTCTGATTAAATACTCCAATTTAGTAAACTTTGCTAGTTGAGGCATTTTTTTGGAAAGACCTAGTAAGCATTATTAGTTCTAATTATAATTTAGTCATGCATATAATCCTCTACATCAAGTTAATGACCTTATCATTCAAACAAAGAAATATATTGATCAATATACATAATTTCAACATGACTCTTTAACAATTATACTCATCTAGGATCAAAAATTATCAAAAATTGAAAGGGCATATCTAAATGTTATAAGCAAAAAAATATCATTAAGAGAGCACTCTCAATCAGCAACAATGATTGAGAAACATGCATATATCAAAAAGTATCAAATACAAACCACGCACGAAAGAGCATGTTAATTCTTTCTTAACAATAATAAAGACCAAACACCACCTAAAACCCATACTTCCTCACATCAGTATTTGGGGTACATGTACGGAGGCAGCCGAGGCTTAGCAATAGCCATAAGTGGTTTAACCAAACACAGGTCATCATGATTTTCAACAAGATCAACACGCTGATCAATACACGGTGCCTCCCAAGTGAACCCTTGAACCATCCTTGCTAACATCATTATAGTCATGGTCGTGCCCAACATCATTCCAGAACAACCACGTTTCCCTGCGCCAAACGGAAGCATCCTCAGCTCATCATCCAAAAGAACCACTTGTTTTCTTTCTCCACGTAGATGTCGATCTGGATCAAAACGTAACGGATCATCCCACACATTTGGATTTCTTCCCAGCCCAAATCGACTTAGGAGGACATGGCTACCCTTGGGTATGAAGTAACCACCAACAATAGTATCCTTTGTTGAAACATGAGGTGGAATAAAAGGTGCGAAAGGATGCAACCTGAAAGATTCCTTGATGCATGCTTTTATGTAATTGAGTTGGGGTACGTCTTGCTCTTGCACAAGCTTATGGCGCCCTACTACATGATCCAGCTCCTCGGCTGCTCGTTTTAGGATCATAGGTTGACTGATCATTTCACCGATTGCCCATTCTACTGCGTTAGATGGATTATCAATTGTGGCTACCATAAGTTCCTAAAATTTGATAAAACACACAAAACTAGCTTTAAGAAGCATATATAATCATGCAAACATAATGTGTAGAAGCATATTACATATTACAAGCCACCTTTTTACCATGGTTTCATGTGCATTTGAAAATATTAATAGATGGCTAGGGACTTACAGTAATTTGGGCTTTAATCTCTTCTGGCGTCAGCTTAGGATTTTCATGTGTGATTAGAATATCCAGAAGGTCACATTTTTCTTTTCTAGCTCCAGTTTTCCACATTTGAATTCGTTCTTGATCAAATGGATCCATGACCATCAAAGTCAGTCTTCCATCTTAACCATGGTAAATAATCAGTTATGCAAAATGCGTAAAGATACTTCAGGATAGTAAAAAGTGCAGCAACATATTCAGTTTCTTCTTCACCCGGCCCTCCATCTTCCATTCCTTCCCCGATGAGTCTTTTCCCAAAGATCATATTCCTCATTGTGTTCCCACAGAAATGTTGGGTCACAGTTCGAACGTTTATTAATCCGCCATCAACTATAGCATCTTGTTTCTCTATTTGGTTATATATGTACTTAAGCAATTGATCAGCTTCTTCATCACGCTTAGTTTGGAGCCATTTATGTATTGGCGATGAAAGCATCTCCCGGTTAATAACTCTTTTCATCTTCCTCCATTGTTCGCCAAACGGGGACATGATTGTTGTGAGATATCCGTCACTTATAAGATAAGCTGACATGACATCAGGCCTTGAAATGAATACTTCGTCTTGTTTCTTGAGAAACTCACATGCTAGCTGTGGGGAAGAAACGGCAATGACATGAGTTGATGGCCCTAGCCGGATGCAAAGGATTGAGCTGTGATACTGGTCCATGAGTTTATGGATCCACCGAAAAGCCGGCTGGTTTGCAAGCATTTGGATAGTGCATCCGATGATCGGTAAAGGGGTTGGACCAGGAGGCAATGAATGTGCGTTGCTCGAAGATTTCTTATTTAAAACCTAGTAACAAACATGAACATAAGGACAAGGAGGGTGATGGTTAAAGAAGGGATCATTGCTCATAAGACGATAAAAAAGATGTTAATTAGGATGTTATTTCGAAAATACATGAGGAAGGGTTTAAATAGTGCAAAGAACTACCCGGATGAGATGTGAACATGAGATTTGGGATAAAAGATACGATTTTCTTATGTAATATTAAGGTGTTCAAAGATTTGGTAAAATGGCTCATCTTTTATTACAATTAAAACTTTAATTTATAACATTATTGCATTTATTAGTTTACCATTTGTTACATTTAGTATTTAATAACTTTTCGTATATATTCATTCTTTAATGAAGAAAATTAATAGTAATTCTAAACAATATAAACATATTAAACATTTATATTAAACCAAGTTATAAACATATGTATTACACGAGTAAAAGAAATAAAACTAGTTTACGTGTTTGCTATCTATGATTTTGAGAGATGAAAATGAAATAAAATGAAAGTTTCATTACAAGAAATAATGAAAACTATTCAAGTACAAGCAATTATGCAAAATACCAAAAATGCTTCTTATCTTGTAAATTAATTGTTGGTTAATATTCTGTTATATTTGATCCGATACAACGCCTACGTATATGTTTAACTTTTTTTTTTTATCTTTATCAGGTCAATGGGGTTTAAAGAAGTGAATTGAATCATTATATTCAATAGAAATAATACAATTTTAGACGTGAATACCGACTAACAAAAGTAATCCAAAGGTGAATCGTTGGTTTATTTTATTTACTATGCTTCAATCGTCGTTATACATCATCAAGACTTCAAGTTGGAGTGATCACTCGGCGCATGAGTAAAACAGTTTTGAAGTTGGAAGTTTTGTTGAAGCAAAGGTTAGTTTCTTTATTAAATAATAACTTAATATTAATTGTAATAAAATATCATCGATAACTAAAGAATGATAATATATTACATTTGACAAATAAAAACTAATTAATCGTTGTAATATAACCACTTCCATAACTAAAAAAGGAAAGAATTGAAGTTTAAGAAATTTATATAAATGTATTAATTTGTATAATGTAGAATTATATAAATAATGAATAAAACGTTGAAATATAATTCAGATAGATTGTTTTGAAATTTAAATGTATATTAATCAGAGTTCGATGTTGCTTTTTTGATATCGTCGTGAACATAGCAATTCCAACAAAAATTTAAGCCACCAAATTATAATTTCAATTAATGTATAAGATTATATTGTTTGGTTTGCAACTAAATGGAAACAATATCAATTCCATCTTATCTTATGCTTTGTTGTTCGGAAATAAAACCCATAATTTATGGATAATCAGAGTTCGATGTTGCTTTTTTGATATCGTCGTGAACATAGCAATTCCAAAAAAATTTAAGCCACCAAATTATAATTTCAATTAATGTATAAGATTATATTGTGGTTTGCAACTAAATGGAAACAATATCAATTCATCTTATTATGCTTTGTTGTTCGGAAATAAAACCCATAATTTATGGAAGTTTTGACTATATAAATTGAGTAATTGAGAGTAACGACTAATAGATGGGTTAAAAGTTTTTAAGGGGGGAAATCAGTAAATGGTAGTCTAAAAAAACCACATGTGGTACTAAAATCTATAAAATTTTATATTAATTTACTAACACGTGCATTACACAAATTAAATAATTAAAATATTAAATAAAATGAAAATTTATAAAATTAAAAAAAGTTAATCATTTTTTAAATTTTTCTTTTGTAATTCCTAATTTTAATTTTTTTAATAAATATTTTGACTTTTTATAAATAGAAGTTTTAAAATATTTCGTACTTTAAAAAAGTTTAATGTTTTTGAAAATTTCTTATTTTATAAATAATTAAACCCTAATGTATATTCAAAAGATTAGCTTTGTTTCACCTCCATGATTCGAGTTAGAACAACTGCTTGATACGTGGCTGATTTGGTAGATACGTGGCTTTACATGAAGACTGCTTTTGGTGACTACACCAACCACTAATATTATAACCGTAGATTCAAAAAGAACAGTTGAGATCTTTGAATTTACTATTCATCCCCTATTATTTCATTACAAATTACAAATAACATAAATATATAAATCTCTTTCTTAATTAATCAAAAATCTATTTTTAATATAAATGAAATAAAATAATATTATAAGTAATAAATGTAATTCACTAATAGGTGAAAGAAATGATAAATTTGTAAGAATTCATTCTACCACGTGTCCCCATTAATTATTAAATTATTACCTAGCCATAATGTGACTTAAAGTAAGTAGTGAGATTCTTTTGTAATTAAAAAGAATTATTCTTTTATTAAAATAAAAAGATTAAATAATTTATTTATTTGCAATTTATAAATGCTACTATTTTCACATTCATAAGTACTTTTAAATGATAACTATCTAAGTTACTTTTTAGTCCATATGTATAAGTTATTATATTATAAGATGCACGATTAACATATTCCATTAGAACGGATAAGAAGTATAATCGTCACATGTTTTGAATGAGGTCTAATAATTAAATAGAATTTACATATGTCTATATCTATAGATATCTATACAATTATAGAAGAAATAGTATTTACTTTACAAACACTAAGAATAATTATAAGCTTAAGATGTATTCTTTTACTGGCTTTGAAAGTGAGTATATTTTGGTTATTTTTCAAATATATGCTTCAGATTATTTAAATATGTCAAGTTTTGTGTTAAATATTTGTATCGTTTTTTACGTTTTAGATTACTTAAGATTATTTTTTCATTGTCTTATTATGTATTATATAAATTGGTTGTATTTTAATGTTGTGTTTTACATATTAAAAGTAAATCACGATTTATTTCAATGTTGTGTTCATCAAAACTCATTTATAAAAATATAGAAGTATTCAGAAAAACATAATGAAAAACAGAAAAGATATAATAACGAGTAGAAAAGAAATAGGAATCAAAATTAGCTAGAAAATGTTATTTTTTTTAATTTAATATATAATGATACTATACATGTTTCAAATTTAGACAAGCTTGTTTGTATGGGTGATAAGAAAGTAGTATACAAAATGTTTAAACGTTACAAAAAGTGAAAATTTTGAAAAAAAATTAACAAAAGTGATAATGATTAAAATATTCTTTCAACATCTTTTACACTACATTTTGATATCAATTTTGATTAATAATATTATAGGTTAAGTTTCTTATTAGTTTGTTTAGATTAAATACATTTTTACCTTGAACCATCACACACACATTTATATATTGGGTAATATTTTAATTATAACCTTATGTTTTTGTGATAACTCATTAATCCAACCTATACCATGAAAGGTCGCGACCAAAAAACCTTTCTATTGGTCTCAAACATAAACATCTAGTTAATTAAACTAATAACTATCAATCACTTGCAGTGAAAACATTCAAATCACAATTCAATGTGACCATAAATCATAACTATACAATCCAATTTTATAAAGCATCTAAATTGGAAATGCTAATTCTTGATATCAAATAGCCTAATAAGCCATGCCAAGCATTCCATAGAACGATAACAATCCAAACCTACGTCAATCTAACATGCAAAGTAAGAATTAGCAAAGCTGAGTGAGTTCTAGGTTTGAGAAAACATTTATAAACATATAAACATGTATTCCTTTAATATAAGCATTTAATTTCGAACATACAAATAACATAGTCCAAACTAATCATCTAGCACATAACATTGATATGCATCACATTAAACATAATCTTTAAACCACCATAGCTCAATCTGACCATATAACACTTAATACGTATCAGTTATATACATAATCAAATAACCATAACTTATATTTTAATTATAAATCAACATATAAATCCCCCATAATCTTTTGCTTTTACTAGACCTCTACCACATGCATGAACTATAACAACAGTGTACTAAACTCCATCGTATGGGCAAACTGTAACCCGCAAAATCCTGGGCCTCTATCATACGCATGATTTATAGCATCATAGTGCTAGACCTCCATCACGTGGAAAACAATAGCCCATGAAATGCTATATCTCTACCATATAAACTATATCATCTTAGTGAAACACCTCCATAACACGCGTAATTTATAGCCTATGAATGTGCTAGACCTCTATCGCGCATACATCTATAACAACGAATACTAGACCCCAATCACACGGCCAGACTATTAATACATTTATGTTTTATGCATGTTTTAATTAATTAAATGCATATTTTTTACTTGATTTTCCCATCGAGCATAATCACTTTGCTTTATGTTTGAATTGTAGGCGAGGGAAGCTTAAATTATGTTATTTAAGGGTTTTATAAAGATTGAATGATATAAGGATGAAAAAGATGAAGATATTGATGCAAAATAAGCATACAACATAGCTTGTGTCCTAAAAAGTAGTAAGCTAACCACGTGTGTCATAGGGATGACGTAAGTTAAGGCACTATGGACGTAGCTTACGTTGTATGGTAAGATTCACGTACTTTTCTGGATTTTGATCATAATTAAGTAGGATTATGAATTCTAAAAACCCTAATATTGAATTGGGAGAAAAAGGGACGAACTTGAGTAGCGTTTCCACCATCTTCTATATGTCTTCTTCATCTGAATCTATTCCATCATGTTTAAATCCATTTTGATGCTGGAATCATGAAAACGCAAGGCTAATTCCATTCGTCATCATTCTTAGGTATAAGGTTAGTGAAGGAATGTGTGATTCTATGTTCTATTTGTTATTTAACATTAATGTTTGTAATCATCCGGTTATGTAGATTTGTGAGTTTTATGTAACTAAAATAGTTAGCTTTGCAATTTTAGTTATAAAATCTTTCAGTTGGTGGTTATCTTGCAATTTAACTCTTAGTTTTATGATTGATTGTTTAGGTTAAACTAATAGCTAGTGAATTAACATCTCAGCATACTCAGAAGTATAGTTCTGCAAGTTGCGTTACAATTGATCATTTATCTCTTAATGTCTATGTGAATTCAAAGTGGTAGTTACTAAATTCTTTGTTATGTGAACTAACATGAACCTAGGTCTGATCCTTTTTCTCCTAATTGCTTACAATATCAATTTAATTTTAGTATTAGTTTTCTTAAACAACTCTCAAACCATATTACAGTGTAGTGACAATACTATAGCGATAATGTGTTAGACCTCTATCAAACCATTCGATCATTGTCCCCATCAGTAAGATAAGATAAGCCCACATTGTCAAGTTTCAATTCACGAACGACCTGAATCAAATGTTGTAGATATAGAATCTTGAATTTGATCAAACAATGCAAAAACCCCTATTTGAGTATTAAACTTTGTAACACCCGGTTATTTTTAAAGTTATGAAAGAAAGAATAAAAGTGAAGGAGAAGAAAGAAAAACTATAAAACCCAAGTTGAGGGGTAAAAAGTGTCCAAAAGGACAAAACTTTGAAAAAGTTGGTGAATAAAGCAACATGGCCGCCCATGTTGCTTACTCACACCTTTCCATTCGGATTTTAGAGAGAGAAAGAGCAGAAACCTTCGGATATTTGAAGAACAAGAAGAAAGAATTCGAATTCAAGGTAAGAATTCATGGTTTTGAGTGTTCTTAACTGGCCTTAGACTCGGTTGTATGCATATTTGTGTTTATGTGTTCGGGTATGTGTGTTCTTGGTGGGTTTTAGGTGTTGAACTTGTAGCAAACGGGTTTTGAAGGAAGTCATATCCAAAGGCTGCTAAGGTGAGTTCTAGAACCCCCTTTTTACTTGTTTTGACTGATTTGGGGCTGGAAACACATGTTTAAACGTTTTTATAAAATGTGAGTGTGTACCCGTATGTATGTGTGTGTATGAATGCGGGTGGGTTTGATTTTGGGTGATGTATGATGTTATGATGTTGCCATGTTCATGTTATGATGCTTAGAATGTAAGATATAAGCTTAGAACATGTAAGTTTGATGATTGGGACAAATTATGATGGTTGGTTGTAAGTGTTGGCTGCCTATGCGCCTGAAATAGGCCCATGCGCCCAACGGTCTAAAATGCCTAAGTTGTCACACCCCAACCTTGACGGCAAAATCGTCGAGGAGTGAGAGTTAAGATCGTTCATAGCCACATAACGCTATTATTAAATCCAAAAATATTATTCATAAGTTTCAAAGGTAATATTACAAACATAAGTCTCAAATAAAGGAAACATAACAAGCTTATTCATTTACTTAACTAGGTCCATTCCTAGGTGTGAACAACTTCAAAAGTGGCGATCAAGCTTGAGTATTTCCTGAAACATGTTAAAAATAAAAGGTCAACAATAATGTTGGTGAGATTTCCATAGTTTCCAATACATCAGTATATAAAAGATGGCAATTCATGTTGTGAGTTAGAGAACAAAGTAAACTAGGGATGTAAGACAGAATGCACAATCAAACCTCGACAAAGTTTTACAAGTCTCAAACGTTTAAAAGTATATACGATTAGCTAAGTGTACTTGGATCAACCAAGCAGGCTTGTCTGTCACATAGATCTATGACTTCGCTAGGCTAGCAATAGTTAATGATTGTACATATATTCGACATTACATGGTAGGCACAAAGTTCAACTAACCACAACAAACAGGTAAATTGCCATAGGTTACAAGAATCAAACGTTTACAAGTGCAATGTTTATAAAGTAACATGTTTTACCCCAAAGTGTGAAAATATGAAAAAGGGGTATAGAAATACTCACATGGAAAACTCACAAGATGTATATAAGATGATGATAAGAATAAATCGAGGCTCCAATGATTTCCCTTACAAGTTGCCTAAACGTATAGATTCCAAGATTAAGTTTGATAATAAGATTACAATGAGACGTGAACTAGGGTTTCAATTGGAATTTGGGGGTTTTAATAATTAAGTCAATTGAAATAAAATAACGCAATCGATTTTGTTTTGGTTTAATAAGGTTGGAATAAAATAATAATAAAAATAAGAATTCAATAATTTAAGTTATTGGATTAATAAAGATAAAATGTGATGTGTGGAAAGTAATAATTAATTTAATAATTAATTATTTAAATTTTGATAAAGGTAATTAATTAAAAATGACCTTAAAATTTCCTAAACTCATTTTATAAAGTTTTGAGCTTTTATATGATTTATTGTAAAAGTCTTGTAATATCAAGCCTTTAAAAATAAGGTTTAATAGAACGTTATATTATTTCATAAATTTCAAGAATCTTAAATAAAATTTAAAAGAATAACTCTATTAGCTAATTATGTATACAATATGGTTAATTGAATAGATGAATAATATTTAAATAATTATTAAATAATCATTTGTGTAGTTTATTATCTAAAGTATTTATAACATGTAGGTTTAATACGTTTAAAATAAACCAAGTTTAAGATATAATATATTTATAACATATAAAAAGACTTAATATTGTTTTTATAATCTTTTTATTCTTTAATTTAAGAATTATAAGTTTTAAAATCTTCTAAAATTAGCTTAATAATTTCTAGAACGTTTTTAGTTAACAAAATAATTTTTATTTAGATTCATTATTATAATAAAAATTTTCTGATTTAAAAATGTATATGAAAACAACTAAAATAAAAACATGGCAGAGGCAGGGTTCGAACCCCTGACCTCCCATGTAGCATAGTTGCAACTAACCGGCGGGCCAAAGCCCAACACTTGTTTAAAATTGCAAATTATATAATAAGAATACTTCTTCAAATAAACCCCAGTTCCTAAGAACCCTAAATTCCAAACGATTTACAATTGAACACAGAATCATACAAGTTAATGGAATCAAGGTTAGGGCTTTGATCACACATATATAATCGAGCTTGTATATGCGTTTAATTACCTGATTTGAGGCTGATCCGATGGTGATAAGAAGAACCATCTCGCGACAATGTAAAAGTTGATTCAAAGTGCAAACATTGGTGTTAATCAAATTAACTTTGCAGAAAGTTTCGGATCGTGATTCTAAGTAGAAGCCCTCAACTAATTTTGTGTAACAGAGCTCCGAACATGGTTCTTGCTTAAGTTGCAGGTTCGAAATAGAGACGATGTTTGATGATAGTGCATTGTTGTTTTGCATATGAAATTGATAGTTCTAAAAGTTTAAGGGTACTGATTCGATGATTAACCCTCAGTTATTAAGGCACTATTCGATCAGTTTCAAGTCGAATAGATTAAACTTTTAATTCGAAGTTCGGTTTCATTTGCAGAAGCTTTAACAGTAAGGATATTCGAATTGGAACAGTCCTTGAGTTCGAAATCGATGTTCCATAGTTAATAGTCGGTTTAATCGCGTTTAAGTCGAGCGTTTTGGTGATTTTGACCATCGCCGGAGCGATGGCCGGAGGTGACCGGAGCAAAGGTCGACGGGAAGGGGGAATAGGGAGGGCGGTTTGGGGTTTTACAGATTTGGCCCCTGTGATTTTGAAAGTTTTTATTTTATACACTAAACCTTTTTATTAAGTTTCAAAAAAATTACCATTTAAACCTTAAACTTATAAAAGCAAATTTAACTAATAACTCAAATTAAATGTTTATTAATCCCTTCTTTTTTTTTTATTTAACTTTCCTAAAATTTGTAACCTTTGTGATTATTTATAAAAGTTCATGACTAATAATAAACTTTATAATCTTTAAAAATTATTTTATAACTTGATAAATTTTAATAAAACTTTTTCCAATTAGTTATTTATCATAACATGATTAATAGGAATTTATAATTTTTTTTTGAAAAGATTTATTTCTAAATAAATTATTACAAGTTGTTTTAGATTATGAATAGCTCATAATAATAAATTGCACATTTAATGTATTTGATCCATTAAAATTATTATAATTTTATAATAAAACTTAAAAATTGGATTTTAACTTGATAAAAATAGCGGATGTTACAGTCTCCCCTACTTTGAGAAATTTCGTCCTGAAATTTAATCACGAGGGGACTAATTTCAAGGATATAGTGAGACTTGGATTTTAAGCCACATTCGCAAGTGACACTTGGAACGTTTAAATTCAAATGAGTTTAATTATGATGTGATGATATGCTTGAGTTTGTTAAGTTCATTATTTATGATTTCATGTGCTCCTTGACAAAGGTTACAAAGATTATTAATCTAGAATTTTTAATTGGTAAACGTTTGTATTTTAAACGGTTCAAAACAGTTGGGAAGGTTTTGTCACGAGGGAAGCACTAAGTATTAGGGTGACACGAGACCCGGAGATAAGTTCAGGATGCTTTTGGATGGAATACGAAATTCATAAGAGCTTTTCAACAACTAACGTTAACAAGGTTCTTAGATGATCAATTCTTGTTTACTATATCGTTGAGGTTTTCAAAGTTTCATTAGTTTAGCGTTGATACGAGAATCGTGTTCGTTATGATTAAGGATTCAATTTAGAATGAGAGCATCATAGGCTTTCGGGATAAGTGTAGTTTTTAGGGAAAGATGTTTAGAAAGATTTTCAATGGTCATTAAGAGAAATGGTATAAAGAGTTAAACAAAGACATCGTTCATGATCGGATTGGAATTTAAATAATTCAGAATATCGATGATGAAGGCAATCACAAATAGCTTTCCAAGTACGGCTTGCACACGCGGTTCATCAAACTCATGAACACAACCGTACATTGCTATAACCAGAAAGGCATGGCATAAATTTATAATAAATTTTATCTTGTACGAAAGATTGTTTTAGGAGTGTTATCATCGTGCAATTAGGTTTTGATGATAACTCAGAATGAAGATCGATAAAAAGGTTCCATAAACTAGATCAAACGTCAAATTGTAACATAAAAACGTGAGAGAAGAAATCGATTTAAAATTTAAATGTTCCAGGCTTGGAACTAGGGTTACCCTAAAGTAACAACGACCCCTTTTGAGTTCAAGATGCATACTTTAGCTTGACTGGCTGGAACACTATCGTCGATAAATCAAATAACAGTGTTCACCCTTCAAGTTATTACATGTTTCTTGTCAATTGAAGTCTTAAAACCTTGGTAAGTTTGAGATCAAGGAATGAGAATACTCACCAAGATGCGGTTATCACTCCTAGCTTGGTGGTGTATTTTCCAAAGTATGACTCTTAACTACCAAACGAAAGCTTGATCCTAACTCATTATTGAGGATCCACATGAATAAAATGAAGTAACTTACCATTAAGGTAAGGATAATCACTCCTATCTCAACAGTGAAGTTTTATAGAAACAAAATATAGCAAATGAAAAGTTTCATCAAAGAACGGAATTCACTCCTACTTTGATGGGGTCATTTCATTTGAGGAAAATACCATCCATAAAATTTTAAACAGGTGATATTATCATCAAGGTATGGATTTCACGCCTATCTTGATGATTGAATTACATAATAACAAGAAAACAATAGAGAATTGACCTTTGTCACCAAAGTACGGGGTTCAATCCTATTTTGGTGGGGTCATTTCATTCGTGAAATACGAGTTCCAAAGGAAATTTATTGAAATCTATCCTCAAAACAAGGAAATCACTTCGACTCAGAGGATGGAATTTCATAAAACACACAATACAAAAATTTAAAACCATCATCAAGATACGAAATTTTACCCCTATTTAAGGGTGGTAATTCCATTTGTAAAATACGAATTCATAAAAACAAAAAGGAGGAAATCGTCATCAAGGTATGAGGTTCACTTCTGTCTTGACAATAAGATTTCATAAGAACAATGATAGCGAATGGAAAGTCATCACCAAAGTAAGGGAGTCACCCCTGTTTTGATGAGATAGAATCATTTAGGGGATACGAGTGTCCTTAGTCATAGGTTGACTTGCGACTCTTGCATTGCCTACGATGTAAAACGGTTTGAAGTTTTATAAAACTCGACTTAGCAAACGAAGAGAATATCAGTTAGAAATTCAGAAACTTCAAATTTCATCATTATGCCATTAACAGGAAAAGAAAATCATACTTGCTAGGATTAAGGTTAAAGTTCGGAATAACGGAGTTAATTGTGTTAGGTTCTCAAATCTTGAATGGTTTAAGTCAGGAAACAAGATCAATGACGGAAGTGATTCAACACAATAATGAGATGTAAACGTTTAGTTCAAAATAAAAGGGAAATGCATTGACTTCTCAAAGCGTTACGTCAACCATAACTTTACGGTACACACGCGTAACTATAAGAGAACACTCATCTCATGAGTTCCAGGTCAGATAAACAGATCCAACGGTCGAATCAAATTTAGGTGTATACCTTGCCTAGACAAGGTATCCCGGGATGCAGGTATTCCACCTTTCGGCATTGCATGATTTCAGTTATGGAACACACTTTAAGGACATTTGAAAACCCTAAGTAACAAATTTAAGTTTAAGAAAACCATTCGGTTTAGACGACCAATATCTTTGGATGTATTAAGATCCATGTACATGATGGTCAAAGTATGAAGATAGTTTGTGACAACCCTAGATTTAGAAATTTTATACACTAGTTCATTTAATTATTATAAACTACACCTAGGCTAACTTGTATATATTTTTATACATACATATACGTATGCATGCTTTTATTTTGCTTACACAGGTATATTGTTTGCTCATATATATATATACATATGCATGGCCGCATGCATACACAACCTTTTACGTATGCATGTACCACCTTTTGCTAAGATACATATGCACATCACATGAACTTAAAGTGTTGCTCATTGCATGCTTGCATGCATATACAAGAAGTTACGTATGCATGAATTCATAAACATGATTCCTTGATACAAAACTACACATGATCAAAATACATCAACAATACAATAATAAACAAAACCAAAACACAACTCAACCAAACATCACAAACACAAGATAACATCAAGGAAACTTGATACCTTTAACATGAAACCCTAAGTATCTAAAACTTGAACAATTACATATTAAACTCGGCTTAAATGACTAGATTAACCACCTAAGCGATAATTAATATGGTGATTAAGGAACCGGTGACTCAAGGGGCTCTTGGGTCGACACCTAGCTTCACAAAGGAACACCCAACACTTCCACAACTCGCCACCTATGCCTAAGAAGTGACTAAGCAAACCTAACATCACCACCTCACTAACCTATAACCTAAACTCATCATTACCAAACTCCACTTAATACACCACTCGGCCGAAGGCCATTTCCGACCACCACCACCTTGAAATCAATCACCACCATCCCTACTATCTTGTCTCTCGGCTAACACCACCACCCTCCATCTTGTCTCTCGATTACCCCTTCCAAACACCACCATCGTAAGCTACAAGCCACAATCACAATTCTCTCGGTCACCACCTCTTCAACCAAATACCATCATCAACTCTACCCAGTCAACCACTAGCCACACACACTCTCGGTTACTAGGCAGCAACATCCAAGCCTCGTGGAAGCATCACCTCCCGAAAGATTGTCAAGAACACCAAAACCAAGCAGGCTTTAGGCCATCCTCACCTTCTTCTCACACTCTCCTTTTGTCAAAATCAAGGTTCTAACTCCTAAAACCTTACTTGATTAAGATTATGAAAACCAAACATGTGTTAAATAAAACACATGTGATTAACCCTTTTGATTAAAACAATCAAGTTCTTATAAAAACATATACAAAGCAAACTTATTTTTAGAACAAAAGAAAGATTTTTAAAATCTGAAATAAGTAAAACAAATCTTAAAAATCAAATTTATGACAAGAAATTATCAACAAAAGGGTTAAAATCTAGTTATAGTTTGTTAAATCAGTTCTGTATATTAACAACTATGATTGTGGGAACAAACATTAAAAATATATTTAGAATATTAGGAAATAGAGCTCTGCAAAATTTGGTGCCATTTCTATAAATGAATAAATTTATATATAATATCTAAGAATATAAGAGGAAAAATCATATCAGAAGAACCGACCCTAGTAAATATATGGAAAAATTATATACTGACTATTACAAATTTTAGAATTTACTGGAAAAATTTCGTGAGCTAACTCAAAATTATATCCGAAATATGAATTTTTAACTATTCTGTCAACTAAAAATCGGGAAAAATACTTAAATTATGAAATAAATTATAAGAAATTTATAGAAAATATAAGAATAAAAATAGAACAGTCTTTCTAAAAATTAGAATTTTTGAGAAAAATTATAAAAAGTAACTCTGCTATGATTTAAAACATGAGAAAATTTTGAGAAACTATAAGAATTATAAAAATTATTCTGACAAAATTTGACTAATTTTAGAGGCCCAAAGGTATTTCTAAAGAATTATTTGAATAATGTAAAAATGATAAGAAATAGCCTGAAAATAATTTAAATATGAAATTTTAGTATATTATATCTAATATTAAGATATGTCTACTGTAAAAATTTCGTAATTTATACAAAAGCCTAACTCATGAAATGAATTTTACAACCTGAGACGCTAAAAATGTTAAAGAAAAATACATTTTTCTAAACTATAAATATTTTTTTGTTTTTAGGTTTTTATTGGGAGTAAAGGTGAGTTTCATAGCCCATTTTTATTTTATAAAGTTTTGGGGAAAAAGCATACTAATTTACAAATTGATGTATTATTTCTGAAATTTATGTTACAACCATTAATTCGGATGTGGAACCGTTAGATAATATTGGTAGCGCTACTTAGGAAAAATATTTCCTGCACCAATGGGATGAGTGTTGTGATGCTATATTATCTGATTTATGAAATATGTTATGACAGATATGAATGATCTGATTGCTATGTGAGGTTTGATTGTATATAATGCATCAATGTTACATGTTTAATAAACCTGTGAAGCTCACCAACTTTATGTTGACTGTTTTGGGTATGCTTTTTCAGGAATTCACCATGACTAACAGCTTAATGTTCTCCTTTGATGTTTATAATGGTTGGGGAGAGGTTGTGGGGAAAGTTTGTGTAAACCTGACAGTGAACTTGTATGATCTCAGTGTTTTGGTGGATATTCACTTTCATCATCTCTGAAGATATTGCTGTTAGGACTTTAATGTAATAGGATTATGTTATTTCAAATTTTGACTATCATGAATTAATGTAATCCTAACTCCTATATTATGAAATATGTTATGTTATGTGATAATATCTATTGTGCTTTATTATGAGATATGACATGTTTATGTGATACTTGGTAAAAGTTGTGTATCAATGAGTTCTGAGCAAACAGGTCACACCCTAAGCATTTCACGCTTCCGCCGGGATGTGACAGGTTGGTATCAGAGCCATTGGTTATAGAGAATTAGGTACCGTGAAATACCTAGACTATAACCATAAGCTCATATAAGTATGATTATGTGTATGTAGGAATTTGTGTGATATGATTCCATGAACATTTTAACATTTTCTTTTATAGTAAGGAATTTATAATATATGGAAATAGGTAACTAACTGTTGGGTTCAAAATCATGAAAGGATTTGTTTTGCAGCCATGAGTACTGATAACAATTTCTGTGAGACTGACTCATCTGAATATTCAGACTATAACAATCACAAAGAACTTACACCTGAACCTGAACCTCAGCAAATTTTAGAACCTTCTCCAACCAAAGATGAAGATAATCATAAGCCTAAATTTTATGTCCGTCGTGCACCGGTAATGGTAGGGGGATATACCATTAAAACTCCTAGGAAAAAGGTACGACCCGAAAACAAATTCAAAACCAAGCAAGACGAAGGCAAGGAGATACAAGAAACTGATTTCCTCAAAAACGAAGAAAGAAGGGCTAAAAGATAAAGGATGGATGAAGACCAAAACGCAGCCACTCAACAAACCCTTAAACAGCTCAAGAAAATTCAACGAGGGATCAGGGACATTCAGAAATATGTTAAAGAACTAAAAGCACCCAAGGAAAACATCTTCTCAAGAATATGGAAATGGGTGCAGGGAAATTAGAAGCTAACTTTTAATATGGAAATTTCTAATAAGAATTTAAATGAAATACATCTTTTGTGTTTGAACTATTACTTGCTATGTGTTAGCTAGAATATTGTTAAGAATCTAAAATTCTTTTAATATTGACTACAATTAACTATAGAAAGACATGCCGCCAAGAAGGAATACGCAACCCGTAAGGAGGACTGCGCGAGTGGGACAACCTAGAACTAGACTTGGGGAAGAAACACCTGTAAACTCGACAGCCAATGAAGATGAAAGGATCTCCCGGATAGTGTCACAGCAATTGGAGGCTGCCATACCCATACTAGTGACTCAACTTCAATAAAACCTAAACCTCGGTACAACAACACCCGGCAACGAAATACCAATGGATGATGCCATAAGAGAACAACCAGCAGAGGAGATTATAACAGAGAAAGGATGTTCCTACAAAGCCTTTATGTCATGTAGACCCCGAGAATTTGATGGTAGAGGCGGAGCCGTACAAGCTCTACGCTGGTTAGATGAGATGGAATCAACTCTGGAAATCAGCAAATGTGCCAATAACAACAGAACCTTGTTTGCCTCGCATTCATTAAAAGGGGAAGCACAATCCTGGTGGAAAATGGAGATGACCACTAAAGGTAGGTACGTTATGAATGAGTTAAGTTGGGAGGAATTCAGAGGATTAGTTATAGAAAAATACTGTCCTTATAATGAAATAGAAAAATTAAAAACTGAATTTTTAGCTTTAGAAATGAAAGGAGCAGCACATCGGGAGTACACCGACAGGTACAATGAACTCTCGAGGTTAGTACCACATCTAGTGGCCCCAGAATCGAAAAGAATAGGAAGATATATTTGGGGACTAGTGCACAAATAAGGGGACTAGTAAAATCTGCTAGGCCCAAGACTTTTCAAGATACTGTAAGTTTATCAGGAAGCTTGACAGACGAAATGATAAAAAAATAGATCATTAGGTAACCCTAGATCAGGAGAAAAGAGAAAATGGAATGATGATAGTCCAGGAGGAAGATTTAAAGGAGCCCCTCAGAAACGAATAGTTAGACAGCCCACTCGGAACTACCTAGGAATGACACGAGAAAAGAAAACCCAGGCAGAAAACCAGCCATGGTGCAACACTTGCCAAAGATATCATCAAGGCAACTGTGCGATGGTAATCTGTTACAACTGCAAGAAAAAGGGACATATATCCCGAGACTGCAAAAAACCCTGCAAATCAAAAACCAGTCTGCTATCAATGTGGAAATGAAAACCATCGCCGAAACGAATGTCCACAACTAAAAGGAAAGGCTCCGGTTAATCAGAACAACCCTCGGGGGAGAGCATTCATAATACAGGCGGAAGAAGCTCGACACGAACCAGAGGTTGTCACGGGTACGTTTCCTATAAACGATCAGTATGCTACTGTACTATTCGATACTGGAGCAACCCGTGTTTTGTTTCAAATATGTTTAGACCACTACTTAACCTAACCTCAGAAAAGCTAAATCAAAAATATATGATAGAATTAGCTGATGGTAAGACAATCCAAGCTTATGAAATCATTCCTAATTGCACAATGAATCTAGATGAAAACTATTTTAATATAGACCTGATTCCTATTGATTTAGGAGGGTTTGACATTGTTGTAGGAATGGATTGGTTAAGTAAAAATCAAGCTGAAATAGTATGTGGTAAGAAAATGATCAAAATTCCTTTGGTTAAAGAGAATAGAACGCTGTGTATATATGGTGAAAAACCTAGGGGTACCATAAAGATAATTTCTTGCAAGAATACACAAAAATATCTAAGGAAGAAATGTTTGGCTTATCTGACCCATATTGTTGACACTAAGATAGACAAAGTAAACCTGAAAGATGTTCCAATTGTCAATGAATATTCTGATATATTTCCTGATGAATTACCTGGTTTACCACCCCCTCATCAAGTAGAATTCAAAATTGAATTGATACCAGGAACAACCCCTATTGCTAAGGCACCCTACCGTTTAGCACCTACTGAAATGAAGGAATTAATGAGCCAACTTCAGGAACTTTTGGATAAAGGATTTATACGCCCTAGTGTATCACCCTGGGGAGCACCAATTTTATTTGTTAAGAAAAAGGATGGAACGTTTAGAATGTGTATAGACTATAGGGAACTCAATAAGGTAACTGTGAAGAATAGGTATCCCTTACCTAGAATAGACGATCTATTTGATCAATTACAGGGATCTAGTTACTTTTCAAAAATAGACTTAAGATCGGGGTATCATCAGTTAAGAATACAGGATGAAGATATACCTAAGACATCATTCAGAACAAGGTATGGACATTATGAATTTCTGGTGATGCCATTTGGATTAACCAATGCTCCCGCCATATTTATGGATCTGATGAATAGGATATGTAAACCCTATTTAGATAAGTTTGTCATAGTCTTTATAGATGACATTTTAATCTATTCTAAGAATAAAAAGGATCATGAGCAACACCTAAGATTGACATTGGAGTTATTAAGAAAAGAAAAACTATATGCAAAATTCTCAAAATGTGAATTCTAGAAAAGAGAAGTGCAATTCCTTGGACACATAGTCAATCAAGAAGGAATACAAGTAGACCCAGCAAAAATAGAAGCTGTTTAGAAATGGGAGGATCCCAAAACACCAACAGAAGTACGCCAATTTCTAGGACTAGCAGGATATTATAGAAGGTTCATAGAAAATTTCTCAAGGATAGCTCAACCCCTGACTGAACTAACTCAAAAGGACAAGCCATATGTCTGGGGAGAAAAACAAAAGGGTGCATTCGAACTCTTAAAAAGTAAGTTATGTAGTGCATCTATTTTGTCATTACCAGAAGGGACTGATGATTTTGTAGTATATTGTGATGCGTCTCGTCAAGGATTTGGATGTGTGTTAATGCAACGAAGTAGAGTCATTGCATATGCCTCTAGACAACTTAGGGGAAGTGAAAAGAACTACACTACTCATGATTTGGAATTAGGAGCAGTAATATTTGCACTTAAGATCTGGAGACATTATCTGTATGGGACAAAATGTACAATATATACAGATCATAAGAGTTTACAGCATATATTTGAACAGAAAATGCTGAACATGAGACAAAGGAGATGGATAGAATTATTGAGTGATTATGATTGTGAAATCAAATACCATCCAGGTAAAGCAAATGTAGTTGCAGATGCTTTAAGTAGAAAAGATAGGGTTAAACCATTACGAGTACGAGCCATGAGAATGGAACTGCAATCAGACCTGTTAAGACAAATATCTGAAGCCCAACAGAAAAGTAAATTAGAAATAAAAGGACAAGTGAGAGATTTACAGGAAGATACAAATGGAATTCTAAAGTTTAAAGGAAGGACCTGGATACCTGATGATGCTATACTTAGAAGAGTTATACTACAAGAAGCACATAAGTCAAAATACTTAGTACATCCAGGAAATAACAAAATGTATAAGGATTTGAAAAGTCATTATTGGTGGCCTGGCATGAAGAGATCAGTTGGAGAGTTTGTAGAAAAATGCAATACGTGTTCAAGAGTCAAAGCAGAACATCAAAAACCTTCAGGATATCTACAACAACCTGAGATTCCAGAATGGAAATGGGATCAAATTACTATGGATTTTGTAACCAAGTTACCAAGGACCTCAAGTGGATATGACACAATCTGGGTTATAATAGATAGGTTAACCAAATCAGCACACTTCTTGTCAATCAGGGAAGATTATAAAATAGAGAAATTAGCAAGAATTTACATACGAGAAATTGTATCCAGACATGGGATACCCATCTCCATTATATCCGACATAGACAATAGATTCATATCAAGGTTTCGGCAAACCCTACAAAAAGCTCTAGGAACCCAAATAAATCTTAGTACAGCCTTCCACCCACAAACAGATGGACAAAATGAAAGTTAAGTGGAACGCTAGGAGAGGACCAGAATATACGCGGGAAAGAGAAGATGAAATCAGAAGAAGATACCCCCATCTATTTTAAGTCAATGGTCAGATAAGTTCATTTCAAACTTAGAGTATTACTATCCAAATAAAATTTCGAGACGAAATTATTTTACGGGGGGAGAATGTGACAACCCTAGATTTAGAGATTTTATACACTAGTTCATTTAATTATTCTAAACTACACCTAGGCTAACTTGTATATATTTTTATACATACATATACGTATGCATGCTTTTATTTTGCTTACACAGGTATATTGTTTGCTCATATATATATATATATATATATATATACGTATGCATGGCCGCATGCATACACAACCTTTTACGTATGCATGTACCACCTTTTACTAAAATACATATGCACATCACATGAACTTAAAGTGTTGCTCATTGCATGCTTGCATGCATATACAAGAAGTTACGTATGCATGATTCATAAAAATGATTCCTTGATACAAAACTACACATGATCAAAATACATCAACAATACAATAATAAACAAAACCAAAACACAACTCAACCAAACACCACAAACACAAGATAACATCAAGGAAACTTGATACCTTTAACATGAAACCCTAAGTATCTAAAACTTGAACAATTACATACTAAACTCGGCTTAAATGACTAGATTAACCACCTAAGCAATAATTAATATGGTGATTAAGGAACCGGTGACTCAAGGGGCTCTTGGGTCGACACCTAGCTTCACAAAGGAACACCCAACACATCCACAACTCGCCACCTATGCCTAAGAAGTGACTAAGCAAACCTAACATCACCACCTCACTAACCTATAACCTAAACTCATCATTACCAAACTCCACTTATTACACCACTCGGCCGAAGGCCATTTCCGACCACCACTACCTTGAAATCAATCACCACCATCCCTACTATCTTGTCTCTCGGCTAACAACACCACCCTCCATCTTGTCTCTCGATTACCCCTTCCAAACACCACCACCGTAAGCTACAAGCCACCATCACAATTCTCTCGGTCACCACCTCTTCAACCAAATACCATCATCAACTCTACCCGGTCAACCACTAGCCACACACACTCTCGGTTACTAGGCAGCAACATCCAAGCCTCGTGGAAGCATCACCTCCCGAAAGATTGTCAAGAACACCAAAACCAAGCAGGCTTTAGGCCATCCTCACCTTCTTCTCACACTCTCCTTCTGTCAAAATCAAGGTTCTAACTCCTAAAACCTTACTTGATTAAGATTATGAAAACCAAACATGTGTTAAATAAAACACATGTGATTAACCCTTTTGATTAAAACAATCAAGTTCTTATAAAAACATATACAAAGTCAAACTTATTTTCAGAACAAAAAGAAAGATTTTTAAAATCTGAAATAAGTAAAACAAATCTTAAAAATCAAATTTATGACAAGAAATTATCAACAAAAGGGTTAAAATCTAGTTATAGTTTGTTAAATCAGTTCTGCATATTAACAACTATGATTGTGGGAACAAACATTAAAAATATATTTAGAATATTAGGAAATAGAGCTCTGCAAAATTTGGTGCCATTTCTATAAATAAATAAATTTATATATAATATCTAAGAATATAAGAGGAAAAATCATATCAGAAGAACCGACCTTAATAAATATATAGAAAAATTATATACTGACTATTACAAATTTTGGAATTTACTGGAAAAATTTCGTGACCTAACTCAAAATTATATCTGAAATATGAATTTTTAACTATTCTGTCAATTAAAAATCAGGAAAAATACTTAAATTATGAAATAAATTATAAAAAATTTATAGAAAATATAAGAATAGAAATAAAACAATCTGTGTAAAAATTAGAATTTTTGAACATGTTCTGATATTTTTAGCAAATAAGATTAAAATGAGAAAAATTATATAAAGTGACTCTGCTATGATTTAAAACATGAGAAAATTTTGAGAAACTATAAGAATTATAAAAATTATTCTGATAAAATATGACTAATTTTAGAGGCCCAAAGGTATTTCTAAAGAATTATTTGAATAACGTAAAAATGATAAGAAATAGCCTAAAAATAATTTAAATATGAAATTTTAGTATATTATATATAATATTAAGATATGTCTACTGTTAAAATTTCGTAATTTATACAAAAGCCTAACTCATGAAATGAATTTTACAACCTGAGGTGCTAAAAATATTAAAGAAAAATACATTTTTCTAAACTATAAATATTTTTTTGTTTATAGGTTTTCATTGGGAGTAAAGATGAGTTTCATAGCCTATTTTTATTTTATAAAGTTTTGAGGAAAAAGCATACTAATTTACAAATTGATGCATTATTTCTGAAATTTATGTTACAACCATTAATTCGGATGTGGAACCGTTAGATAATATTGGTAGTGCTACTTAGGAAAAATATTTCCTGCACCAATGGGATGAGTGTTGTGATGCTATATTATCTGATTTATAAAATATGTTATGACAGATATGAATGATCTGATTGCTATGTGAGGTTTGGTTGTATATAATGCATCAATGTTACATGTTTAATAAACCTGTGAAGCTCACCAACTTTATGTTGACTGTTTCGGGTATGCTTTTTCAGGAATTCACCATGACTAACAGCTTAATGTTCTCCTTTGATGTTTATAATGGCTGGGGAGAGGTTGTGGGGAAAGTTTGTGTAAACCTGACAGTGAACTTGTATGATCTTAGTGTTTCGGTGGATGCTCACTTCCATCGTCTCTGAAGATGTTGCTGTTAGGACTTTAATGTAATAGGATTATGTTATTTCAAATTTTGACTATCATGAATTAATGTAATCCTAACTCCTGTATTATGAAATATGTTATGTTATGTGATAATATCTATTGTGCTTTATTATGAGATATGACATGTTTATGTGATACTTGGTAAAAGTTGTGTATCAGTGAGTTCTGAGCAAACAGGTCACACCCTAAGCATTTCACGCTTCCGCCGGGATGTGACATAGTTACATAAGGCGCACAACGTATAACGTTGTTTAAACGTAGGAGTTGAAATGTAAGATGGGTTCAATATCAACAGGAACATTCTGTATGATAAGAATGAGAAGATATTAAAGATATGGTGATAAACCAGTTCATGGAATCAAGGATTTTTAACATACAAGAGGATGGTCCTATTTGGTAACGCATTACCATTTGGAATCGTTGACACGTCAAGGTAAATTGACCCATTTGCCTTAGATACTTGTGTATGTTGACCATAGTTTATCACTCATCCCAGAAATCCCCAGATAAGCATAACTAGTCTCGCAATGAGATTTATACGATATGCTTGCCTTAGCCCGAAGGCCTTTTGCCAGGAAATCCAGAATACAGGTGTCTATGTGTCACACAAATTTCTTTGGTTCATAGAATCAAAACCTTGATGAGATTTTCATAAATTAGACATAGAGTCTAAGGAATTGAACCCACGATGATAAGTGTAGATTCCACATGTCGTTGAGAATAGGTTTAGGAAGTTCATTTGTCGGGGAGAAACAAAGAGTTAAAGTTAAGTTTAGGGAGACAAGTAACCAAGTTAATTAATTATAAGGCACACCTATCTAAGGGCATCATATTGCACAAAAGGCATCCCTAAGTAAATAGCATCATGTGACATGCAACAATAAGTAAACACAAGTTTATAAGGTTCTTTCTATGAGGTTTATGCAACTATAGTATAGGTCACCATTTCTAATAACCTAAATCCCTATAGTTATGGGCTCTGATACCAATCTGTCACACCTCAACCTTGACGGCGGAATCGTCGAGGAGTGAGAGTTAAGATCGTTCACAGCCACATAACGCTATTATTAAATCCAAAAATATTATTCATAAGTTTCAAAGGTAATATTACAAACATAAGTCTCAAAAAAAGGAAACATAACAAGCTTATTCATTTATTTAACTAGGTCTATTCCTAGGTGTGAACAACTTCAAAAGTGGCGATCAAGCTTGAGTATTTCCTGAAACATGTTAAAAATAAAAGGTCAACAATAATGTTGGTGAGATTTCCATAGTTTGCAATACATAAGTATATAAAAGATGGCAATTCATGTTGTGAGTTAGAGAACAAAGTAAACTAGGGATGTAAGACAGAATGCACAATCAAACCTCGACAAAGTTTTACAAGTCTCAAACGTTTAAAAGTATATACGATTAGCTAAGTGTACTTGGATCAACCAAGCAGGCTTGTCTGGCCCATAGATCTATGACTTCGCTAGGCTAGCAATAGTTAATGATTGTACATATATTCGACATTACATGGTAGCCACAAAGTTCAACTAACCACAACACACAAGTAAATTGCCATAAGTTTACAAGAATCAAACGTATACAAGTGCAATGTTTATAAAGTAACATGTTTCACCCCAAAGTGTGAAAATATAAAAAAGGGGTATAGAAATACTCACATGGAAAACTCACAAGATGTATATAAGATGATGATAAGAATGAATCGAGGCTCCAATGATTTCCCTTACAAGTTTCCTAAACGTATAGATTCCAAGATTAAGTTTGATAAATAAGATTACAATGAGACGTGAACTAGGGTTTCAATTGCAATTTGAGGGTTTTAATAATTAAGTCAATTGAAATAAAATAACGCAATCGATTTTGTTTTGGTTTAATAAGGTTGGAATAAAATAATAAAAAAATAAGAATTCAATAATTTAAGTTATTGGATTAATAAAGATAAAATGTGATGTGTGGAAAGTAATAATTAATTTAATAATTAGTTATTTAAATTTTAATAAAGGTAATTAATTAAAAATGACCTTAAAATTTCCTAAACTCATTTTATAAAGTTTTGAGCTTTTATATGATTTATTGTAAAAGTCTTGTAATATCAAGCCTTTAAAAATAAGGTTTAATAGAACGTTATATTATTTCATAAATTTCAAGAATCTTAAATAAAATTTAAAAGAATAACTCTATTAGCTAATTATGTATACAATATGGTTAATTGAATAGATGAATAATATTTAAACAATTATTAAATAATCATTTGTGTAGTTTATTATCTAAAGTATTTATAACATATAAGTTTAATACGTCTAAAATAAACCAAGTTTAAGATATAATATATTTATAACATATAAAAAGACTTAATATTGTTTTTATAATCTTTTTATTTTTTAATTTAAGAATTATAAGTTTTAAAATCTTCTAAAATTAGCTTTATAATTTCTAGAACGTTTTTAGTTAACAAAATAATTTTTATTTAGATTCATTATTATAATAAAAATTTTCCGATTTAAAAATGTATATGAAAACAACTAAAATAAAAACATGGCAGAGGCAGGGTTCGAACCCCTGACCTCCCATGTAGCATAGTTGCAACTAACCGGCGGGCCAAAACCCAACACTTTGTTTAAAATTGCAAATTATATAATAAGAATACTTCTTCAAATAAACCCCAATTCCTAAGAACCCTAAATTCAAAACGATTTCCAATTGAACACAGAATCATATAAGTTAATGGAATCAAGGTTAGGGCTTTGATCACACATATATAATCGAGCTTGTATATGCGTTTAATTACCTGATTTGAGGCTGATCCGATGGTGATAAGAAGAACCATCTCGCGACAATGTAAAAGTTGATTCAAAGTGCAAACATTGGTGTTAATCAAATTAACTTTGCAGGAAGTTTCGGATCGTGATTCTAAGTAGAAGCCCTCAACCAATTTTGTGTAACAGAGCTCCGAACATGGTTCTTGCTTAAGTTGCAGGTTCGAAATAGAGACGATGTTTGATGATAGTGCATTGTTGTTTTGCATATGAAATTGATAGTTCTAAAAGTTTAAGGGTACTGATTCGATGATTAACCCTCAGTTATTAAGGCACTATTCGATCAGTTTCAAGTCGAATAGATTAAACTTTTAATTCGAAGTTCGGTTTCATTTGCAGAAGCTTTAACAGTAAGGATATTCGAATTGGAACAGTCCTTGAGTTCGAAACCGATGTTCCATAGTTAATAGTCGGTTTAATCGCGTTTAAGTCGAGCGTTTTGGTGATTTTGACCATCGCCGGAGCGATGGCCGGAGGTGACCGGAGCAAAGGTCGACGGGAAGGGGGAATAGGGAGGGCGGTTTGGGGTTTTACAGATTTGGCCCCTGTGATTTTGAAAGTTTTTATTTTATACACTAAACCTTTTTATTAAGTTTCAAAAAATTACCATTTAAACCTTAAACTTATAAAAGCAAATTTAACTAATAACTCAAATTAAATGTTTATTAATCCCTTCTTTTTTTTTTTAACTTTCCTAAAATTTGTAACCTTTGTGATTATTTATAAAAGTTCATGACTAATAATAAACTTTATAATCTTTAAAAATTATTTTATAACTTGATAAATTTTAATAAAACTTTTTCCAATTAGTTATTTATCATAACATGATTAATAGGAATTTATAATTTTTTTTTTGAAAAGATTTATTTCTAAATAAATTATTACAAGTTGTTTTAGATTATGAATAGCTCATAATAATAAATTGCACATTTAATGTATTTGATCCATTAAAATTATTATAATTTTATAATAAAACTTAAAAATTAGATTTTAACTTGATAAAAATAGCGGATGTTACATAAGTGTCCCATGCGCCTAAAATCCCATGCGCCTAAATAGTAGCCATGCGCCTAGAATTAGGCTGAAATTGACTAAGTGTTGAGCCGCCTAGAAAGCCCATGCGCCCAGGCACTCATGCGTCTACATAGTGCCCATGCGCCTAGAATTGCCCAGAACTGACTAAGTATTGCCCATGCGCCCCAATAGTACCCATGCGCCTAAGTGTTCCCCATGCGCCTGCATAGTGCCTATGCGCCTAAGACTTAGATTATTTTTCTGATTTTTGGGGAAAAAGTGAAATAGAGGCTTTGACTTGGGATGTTTCCGGGGGTGAAGTATGTTGACTTTTGATGATGTATGGGCCATGTTATGGCATGTATGATGATTGTTATGTCATGTATGATGATGCCTTGTATAGTGATGTTTTGTATGGTTATGTTTATGTTCCATGTTATGTATGTTTATTTTCCATGGCTATACGTGATATAGTTGTGAAAGAAAGGATAAAGTATTATGTAACGTAAAGTGAAAGATAATGAAAAGAGGAACATAATGATAGAATGCATGCATTAATGAAAGTGAAAGTAAAGAAAGTCTTGCAAGAAAAATGTAAGGAGGTGCACGACTCTAAAATGTCGTTAGCTCAACTGTGTGTGGTTTAGCTGACCCGTAAGGATACACACAGGGGTCTAGTCTTTGTGACTGGCCAAATGTATAGCTTACAGATATGACCTTGGATGTTTACCCCGGTGCTGGTGCCAGGCTATGTGCATTATGGAAGTCTTATCAACTTCGGCCCAGTACCCGCTTTGTATTACGTTTGGGGTAAACTTATGTATGAAATCCTTGTTGCTTACCCCGGTGTTGGTGCCAGGCTATGTGCGTTATGGAAGTCTGATAAACTTCGGCCCAATACCCGTTTGTGCTTATGTTTGGGGTACAATATACAGGAGGGATCTTTGTCGCTTACTCCGATGCTGGTGCCAGGCTATGTGCGTTATGGAAGTAGTTTATTAAACTTCGGCCCAGTACACGCTTTGTGCTTACGTTTGGGGTATAGCTGAGGGCACTGATCCAGAAAGAGATAAAAGAAAGAAAGTGATGAACAGTAAAGGAAGATAATAATGATATTATCTATGTGTACGTATGATGTGTGATCATATGCGAAAGTATAGAATGGTTTTGAAAGAAAGTAAAGTATATTTTATTTTAAAACTAGAACTCACTCAGCAACGCTGACTTTTATGTGTTTCCAGTTGGCAGGTAATGGTTGCTGAGGATGGCACGGGGCGGCTACTTGGCTCATTTTGGATGGCATCCATTTTGTATAATGTTTTTGTGATGTAATGCAACGAGTTATTTTGTAATCCGCCAGCAATGTATTATTTTGCAAAAGCAATTATAATGAAATAAAATGGTTGTTTAAATGTTTCCGCTGCAATGTTTTATTAAGTTAATATAAATATATGTTTTATGTGCGATGATTGGCCAGCTGTGAGTGTCCCGGAAACGGGGCCTTACAAACTTCAAATCATCCAGCATATTCTAGTCACAGTATATGGATGATGAAGTTTTAACATGGTGAAGTTTTTGCAGAGAAAATTTTCGCAAATGACGGTTACTGTTGCAAAAATTTTGCATAAAACTTTTCTTATAAAAAGGTTTTCTCATGAAAAGTTTTCTCATGAAAAAGTTTTCTCATGAAAAGTTTTCTCATGAAAAGTTTTCTCATGAAAAAGTTTTCTCATGAAAAGTTATTTCATGAAAAGTTTTCTCATGAAAAGTTCTCACATACAAAGTTCTCGCATGAAAGTTCTCGCATGAAAGTTTTTGCATGAAAAAGTTCTCTCATGAAAAGTTTTCTCATGAAAAATTTCTCGCAAAATAAGGTTATTTTTGCAAAGTTCTCGCACGAAGCAGTTACTCCCGCGAAAACTTCAACCAAAATCGTTTTTTAAGATTTTGAATCACTACTACGGTCTAAGATCTTCGTTTTCCATTAAAAGTTGAAGATACCGAGCGTAATGATGTAACAAAGCCGATTTCATGTGTGTTACCCTTGGTTTCACCTTCTTCTCTTTCGAAACCGGTCCAAACTTGATCTAAACCTTGAGATCTTCAACCTTCATATTTAACGTCTTAAACAGATGATCATAGAATGAAATCCGTATATCAAGAGCAACACCTTGCTCTAATACCAAATGTAAAGTCCTCGTCTCGATTGATTCCACATATTGTTGCACTTGATAATCAAATTAAGACGGATGTGTGCGTGTGAGACAATAACGAACATTAAAAAAACTCAATCGAATATTATTAATCAAACGATTACAATACCAAAGGAGTTTACGTCGTTTAAGGTCGATCCACCAGAGGTGAGCTCCCCTCGGGTGGCCTATCACATATCTCTATGCTCTCTCACTCTCAGAGCACCTTTACAAATGAACACACATAATTAAATACAAAGGAAAAACATCTATATATACTATCCAAATGTTCTCGCACGAGAACATTAAGTTCTCGCGCGACAACTCCAACTTTTCACTCGATGAGATTTTTATCCATTATCTTAGAGTTCTCGTTTTCTTATATTTCTCGCATGATAGGAGTTTTTACTTTTCACTTGATATTATAATCCATAAAGGCTTGGTCCTTACAATTTCCCCCTATGGATTATGATATCAAGTTATGATTGACTTCAGTCACTCATATTCAAGAATTATCCGATATTCGAGTATATGTCACTTTAGTCTTCCCACTCAACTTTAACCTCCTCCTAATGTATAGCTTCATAAAGGATATCACTTCTGAATTAAGATTAAACTGTTTTATCTTGATAACTTACAACTTAAGATGTATTAGGCATATGACAGAGAGATCCAACTTCCATTCTGGATTCCCGAAGAACCCGATTCTTCAATCTGATGACAAGATTCTGTGATGACAAACTAGATCATCTAAAGTATTCTTCCCCCTAAGAAAGATGTAATAAGCCTATTTCAGAGCAAGAATACGAAACAATCTTGATTCTTCACATAATTAAACCGTTTGATCATTGTCCTCATCCGTAAGATAAAATAAGCCCACATTGTCAAGTTTCAATTCACGAATGACCCGAATCAAATGTTGTAGATATAGAATCTTGAACTTGATCAAACAACGCAAAAACCCCTATTTAAGTATTAAACTTCAAATCATACAACATTTTCTAGTCAAAGGTTATGGAAGATGAAGTTTTAACATGGTGAAGTTTTTGCATAAGAAATTTTCGCAAATGACAGTTATTGCTGCGAAGATTTTGCATAAAACTTTTCTCATGAAAAGTTTTCTCATTGAAAGTTCTGACAGGGAAAGTTTTCACATGAAAAGTTCTCACATGGAAAGTTTTCGCATGAAAAAGTTCTCTCATGAAAAAGTTCTCGCAAAATACGGTTATTTTTGCAAAGTTCTCCCACGAAGCAGTTACTCCCGCGAAAACTTCAACCAAAATCGACTTTTATGATTTTGCATCACTACAACGGCCTGAGATCTTCATTTTCCATTAAAAGTTGACGATACCGAGCGTAATGATGTAACAAAGCCGATTTCATGTGTGTTCACCCTCGGTTTCACCTTCTACTTCTTCGAAGCCGGTCCAAACTTGATCTAAACCTTGAGATCTTGAACCTTCATGTTTAACATCTTAAACGGATGATCGCGGAATGAAAATCCGTTGCTCTGATACCAAATGTAAAGTCCTCGTCTCGATCGATTCCACATATTGTTGCACTTGATAATCAAATTAAGACTGATGTGTGCGTGTGTGATTTCAACGAACATTAAACAAACTCAATCGAATATTATAAATCAAACGATTACAATACCAAAGGAGTTTACGTCGTTTAAGCTCGATCCACCCAAGGTGAGCTCCCCTCGGGTGGCCTATCACAAACCTCTATGCTCTCTCACTCTCAGAGCACCTATACAAATAAACACACATAATTAAATACAAAGGAAAAACATCTATATATACTATCCAAATGTTCTCGCACGAGAACATTAAGTTCTCGCGCGACAACTTCAAGTTTTTGCTCGATGAGATTTTTATCCATCATCTTGGAGTTCTCGCTTTCTTGTATTTCTCGCATGATTTGGGTTTCTGCTTTTCACTTGTTATTATAATCCATAAAGGCTTGGTTCTTACAATTCCCCCTATGGATTATGATATCAAGTTATGATTGACTTCAGTCACTCATCTTCAAGAATTATCCGATATCCGAGTATCTGTCACTTTAGTCTTCCCCCTCAGCTTTAACCTACTCCTAATGTATAGCTTCATAAAGGATATCACGTCTGAATAAAGATTAAACTCTTCTATCTTGATTACTTACAACTTAAGATGTATTAGGCGTATGACAGAGAGATCCAACTTCCATTCTGTATTCGAAGAACCCGATTCTTCAATCCGATGACAAGAATCTGTGACGACGAACTAGATCATCTTAAGTATTCTTCCCCCTAAGAAAGATGTAATAAGCTCATATTTTCAGAGCAAGAATACGAAACAATCTTGATTCTTCACATAATTAAACCGTTCGATCATTGTCCCCATCAGTTAGATATGATAAGCCCACATTGTCAAGTTTCAATTCACGAATGACCCGAATCAAATGTTGTAGATATAGAATCTTGAACTTGATCAAACAACGCAAAAACCCCTATTTATATATTAAACTTCAAATCATCCAGCAACTTCTAGTCAGAGTTTATGGATGATGAAGTTTTAACATGGTGAAGTTTTTGCATGAGAAAATTGTCGCAAATGAAACATTTATCAAAAAAAATTTTCACATGAAAAATTTTCTCATGAAAAATTTTCTCATGAAAAAGTTTTCTCATGAAAAGTTTTCCCATGAAAAGTTCTCACATGAAAAGTTCTCACATAAAAAGTTCTCACATGGAAAGTTCTTACATGGAAAGTTCTCGAATGGAAAGTTTTCACATGAAATTTTTTGCATGAAAAAGTTCTCTCATGAAAGAGTTCTTGCAAAATACGGTTATTTTTGCAAAGTTCTCGCACGAAGCAGTTACTCCCGCAAAAACTTCAACAAAAATTGACTTTTATGATTTTGAATCACTGCTACGGTCAGAGATCTTCGTTTTCCATTAAAAGTTGAAGATACTGAGCGTAATGATGTAACAAAGCCGATTTCATCTGTGTTCACCCTTAGTTACACCTTCTTCTTCTTCTTCTTTGAAATCGGTCCAAACTTGATCTAAACCTTAAGATCTTGAACTTCATGTTTAACGTCTTAAACATATTTGGAATGAAAATCCGTGTATCAAGAGCAACACCTTAATTTGATACCAAATGTAAAGTTCTCGTCTTGATCGATTCAACATATTGTTACACTTGATACTCAAATTATGACGGATATGTGCGTGTGTGATATTAACAAATATTAAACAAACTCAATCGAATATTATTAATCAAACAATTACAATACCAAAGGAGTTTACGTGGTTTAAGCTCCATCCACACGAGATGAGCTCCCCTCGGGTGGCCTATCACACATCTCTATGCTCTCTCACTCTCAGAGCACCTTTACAAATAAACACACATAATGAAGTAAAAAATAAAATCATCTATATATATACTATCCAGATGTTCTCGCACGACAACATTAAGTTCTCGCAAGGCAACTCCAATGTAAGGCCCCGTTCCCGGGACGCTTACAGTTGGTCATTCATCGCACATAAAACATATAATTACATTACATTAAGAAATCATTGCAGCGGAACATTCAAAAATGACATCACGTTCATTATAATTACTTTTGCCAAATAATACATCATTATCCGGTTACAAAATTCATGTTTGCATTACATCACAAAAGCTATATAATTGGATGCCATCCCAAAAGAGCCGAGTAGCCTTGCCCTGCCATCCTCAGCAATCATTTACCTGCCAACTGGAAAAATGCAATAAAAGTCAGCGTTGCTGAGTGAGTTCTAGTTTTAATAATAAAACATACTTTACTTTCATTAAAAACCATTCCTTTATCATGCGATCATGCAACATACGTATATACAGATAATATCATTATTATCTTTCATCTCATTCATTATCTTCCATTCCTTTCGTTCATTCTGTCTTCCGAGTCTTTTGCGACAACATGGTCGCTCACCTCAATGGCAATCTCAATGATTGCTCGCTATCCGAGTCTTTTGCACCCCTAAGGTTGCTCACCCCAATTGCCCATCACGATAGCAAGCTATCCGAGTCTTTTGCAACAACAAGGTTGCTCACCCCAAGGCAACATCACGATAGCACTTACTCGAGTCTTTTGCAACGACAAGGTTGCTCACCTCATAGGCAATCTAAATGATTGCACTTCATCTGAGTCTTTTGCAACACAAAGTCGCTCACCCCAATATATATGCTTGCAAGCCTTTCTTTCGTTCATTCATCTTTCATTGATGCATGCATTCTTACTTCATGTTCCTCTTTCATTATCTTTCGCTTTACATTACATAATACTTCATTCATTCATTCATTCATTCATTAGCATGACATGTAAAGCCACAAGAAAGATAAGCATACATCATAATAAGGAACATATCATACACATTCATCATCATCATACAGGGCAACATCATACATTCATAATATGCATAAACATGCAACATCGTCATCATCACGCCCTACATGCACTCTAAGGCCATAACCATCCTCTTACATGCTCTTACGGGTTACCTTACGTCAACACTTACATCTGCACCTTTCCCCGAAGGCCAGAAGTCAAACTACACATTCCTTCGAGTGCAACAGCCCTGTTCGGGCGTATGGACACTCTTCAGTCGCATGGCCTCCATGCGACTGAACATCATGCGACTGAACTCATGCGGATGAACATCTATGCGAATGAGCATCCAATCGTGCGTATGGACCTCGTGCGAATGGGATTACTGCGACTGGGCACCTATGCGACTAACCTCATGCGAATGGACTCATGCAACTAAGCATCTATGCGACTGAACCCTCAGTCGTACAACCCTCATGCGACTGGACTCCCAGTCGTGCGACTGAATCCCAATCGTGCTAATGACCTCCAATCGCCCTCATTCGGCCGTATGGCCTTCATTCGGTCGCCTAGCCCTAGCTGATGCAGAATGGAGTTCATCCCGAACCCAATCTGCCATTTTCGGCCTCCAAGCTCATCCAAACCCACTCTAAGCCTAAATCAACCCTCCTGGACTTTAGGAATGCATACCCCAACACCATACAAGCACACCCAAGCCCGAAATCATACTCTAAACACATCATACACATCACACCCAAATGGGTCAAACACACACACACATAAAAACGGGTTTTGAACACTTTCCAGCCCCAAAATCAGATGAAAACAAGTAAAAGTGGGGTCCTAGAACTCACACAATCGAGCACAAAGACAAGAGCTTCGATTTGGCTTGCTACTCGACGGATTTAGACACTCGAATCACCCGAAACACCACTTTTTCTCCTTTTTCTCCTCTTTCTCTCTTCTTTGTGAGCTGAAATATGTGAAGTGTGGGGAGAGTGGGCTGCCCTCTCCCTACACATATCACCACATTACCCGACTTTTCTTCGTTGGCGAGTTTGGTCCCTCGACTTTGGACTTTATTTCTTTTCTTTCTTCGTCGGCTTCAAAATAATAAATTTCCGGGTGTTACAAGTCCACCCCCCTTAAATAGGTTTCGTCCCCGAAACCTGTTATTCCTCGAACAAACACTGATAGTGTTGTCTCATTTCTTCCTCAGTCTCCCACGTTGACTCGGATCCCTTCCTGTGCTTCCACTGTACACGCACAAGAGGAACCACTTTATTCCTTAGCCTTTTCTCCTTTCGGTCGATGATTGCCACTGGTTGCTCCACATAATTGAGCCGTTCATCTACTTCGATATCCTCCAATGGAACAATCATATCTTCATCTGCTAAGCACTTCCTTAGATGAGATACATGGAATGTCGGGTGAATTCCACTTAACTCATCTGGTAACTCCAGTCTATAGGCCACCTCTCCTACTCGAGCAATAATTCGGAAAGGGCCTATATACCTTGGGCTCAACTTGCCCCGCTTTCGGAAGCGAATGATACCCTTTCAAGGTGAGACCTTCAACATAACCCGGTCACCCACCTGGAACTCAATCGGCCTGCGCCTTTTATCAGCATACGACTTCTGTCTGTCTTTGGCTGCCTTCATGAAGGCTTTGATCTTCTCAAGCTTCTCAGTCGTAGCCTCGATTACCTCGACGCTCCCCAATTCCTTCTGACCAATATCACCCCAACAAACGGGTGTTCTGCATCTCCTACCGTATAGCATCTCATATGGAGGCATACCAATGCTGGTATGATAACTGTTGTTGTATGAGAATTCAGCTAACGGTAGGTGGTCATCCCAACTTCCACCAAAATCAATCACACATGCCCGAAGCATGTCTTCCAGCGTCTGAATGGTCCTTTCTGACTGACCATCAGTCTGGGGATGATAAGCCGTGCTGATATGTAACCTCGTCCCCATAGCATCGTGGAACTTCTTCAAGAATTTAGATGTAAACCGGGTGTCGCGATCCGACACAATAGACACCGGCACACCATGACGAGTCACAATCTCCTTGATGAACAGATCAGCCAACCTCTCAGATGAATATGTCTCGCGGATCGGTAGGAAGTGAGCACTCTTCGTCAAACGGTCAACTATCACCCATATGGCATCATACCCTTTCGGGGTACGCGGCAGCTTTGTGATGAAATCCATGGTGATGTGCTCCCACTTCCATTCCGGTATATCCAGAGGTTGTATCTTCCCATACGGCTTTTGGTGCTCGGCCTTCACCTGTAAGCAAGTAAGGCACTTACTCACGTACTCCACCACATCGCGCTTCATACCCGGCCACCAATAATCTTTCTTCATATCATGGTACATCTTCGTGGCACCAGGATGAATGGAGTACCGAGTCTTGTGAGCTTCATCCATTATCTTCCCCCGTAGATCCCCAAAACGAGGAATCCACACACGATCGAATCGGGTTCTAACACCGAACGTGTTTTCACCCAATTCTCCAACCAGACCTCTCATTCTTTCAGAGTTAAGATGATCTTCCTTCAATGCCTCATCTTGAAACTCCTTAACCTGTTTCATCACATCGGAGGTCATGATCAACTGATAGGCTTTCACTCAAATCGGCTCGGGCCTCTCTTTTCGGCTAAGGGCATCAGCCACCACGTTGGCCTTGCCCGGGTGGTAGTGGATCTCACAATCATAATCCTTTATAAGTTCCAACCACCGCCTCTGCCTCATGTTCAAATCCTTCTGCTCAAAGAAGTACTTCAGACTCTTGTGGTCGGTGAATATGATGCACTTTGTTCCGTACAGATAGTGCCTCCAAATCTTTAATGCGAAGACCACGGCTGCTAGCTCCAAGTCATGAGTAGGATAATTGACCTCATGAACCTTCAACTGTCGGGATGCATAGGCTATAACCTTTCCTCTCTGCATTAACACACATCCCAACCCCGAGTAAGAAGCATCGGAATAAACTACCAGATCTTCACTTCCATCGGGTAACGACAGAACAGGAGCTTGAGTCAATCTTGCCTTCAATTCTTCAAACGCCTTTCTTGAGCTTGACCCCATACGAACTTCACATCCTTTCGGGTCAACTTAGTCAGTGGAGAAGCAATCTTAGAGAAGTCTTGGATAAATCTTCTGTAGTAGCCCGCCAAACCCAAGAAACTGCGAATCTCGGATGGCGTCTTTGGCGACTTCCATTGCATAACCGCCTCCACTTTTGCCGGGTCCACCATAATCCCATCGGGATTCACCACGTGACCCAAGAACTGAACTTCGCGCAACCAGAACGCGCACTTGGAGAATTTAGCATACAACTTCTCCCTTCTTAACGTCTCTAGAACTTCCCGAATGTGACCGGCATGCTCTGCTTCGCTCCTCGATAAATCAGGATATCATCAATAAACACAATCACTGATTTATCCAACATAGGCCGACACACATGGTTCATCAAATCCATAAAAGCAGCTGGCGCGTTGGTCAAGCCAAAGGACATGACAAGAAACTCGTAGTGACCATAGCGCGTACGGAAAGCTGTTTTAGGAATATCTTGCTCCTTCACCTTCAACTGATGGTAACCAGATCGAAGATCTATTCTCGAAAACCAACTGGCACCCTGAAGCTGATCGAACAAATCATCTATCCTCGGTAAGGGGTATCGGTTCTTCACTGTCAACTTGTTCAGCTCGCGGTAGTCGATGCACATCCTCATACTACCGTCCTTCTTCTTTACAAACAGGACCGGGCACCCCAAGGAGAGATACTCGGTCTAATGAACCCCTTATCAAGCAACTCTTGCAACTGCTCCATCAACTCTTCATCTCGGTCGGAGCCAACCGATACGGTGCCTTGGCAACAGGTTGGGCACCCGGTATCAGATCAATCTGAAACTCAATCTCCTGTCAGGTGGCACTCCTGATAAGTCTTCTGGGAACACATCTGGAAAGTCACACACAACCGGTACATCGGCTAGTTGTGGTGTTGGCGTATCCACATCCTTTACATAGGCCAAGTAGGCACTACACCCACGCCTCATACACTTTCCCGCCACTGCCATCGAGATCACCTTCGGAATCGTAGTAACCCGATCACCATAAACCATCACTGAACTACCGTCAGGCGCCAACAACTGAATCATTTCTTGCGACACACAATGTTCGCCTCGAAGTCCGCTAACCAATCCATCCCAAGAACCAAGTCAAAACCACCTAAGGTCATCACAAACGGTCTAACAGGAAACTTATGACCCTCGAGTTCCACATCACAGTTCTCTATCATCTCAGAAATCCTGGTAGACTTACCTATGGTAGTTTCTACATCGAAGGGCGCATCAACACATCTACTACTAACAGGCAGCTTAGCACAGAAAGCAGCAGAAATAAAACTTTTACTTGCACCAGAATCAAATAACACAGAAGCTAAAGTTTGGTTCACCAGAAACGTACCGGACACGACATCAGGGTCCGTTCTAGCTTCCTCCTGTGTCATGGTGAATGCCCTGGCGCTCGCCCTCGTCCATCACCTCCCGTCTTCTTTGCCCCTGAACTCTCAGCCCTCGGCTTCTTACAATCTTTGAGCACGTGACCTTCTTCACCACAGTTAAAGCATCGGACCGCACGACAGTCCTTTGCCATGTGCCCCGCCTTTCCACACCTGAAGCACAAGTTCGACCCAAACCTGCACTCCCCGCTATGCTCCCGTCCACATTTACCACACCTTCTCGATCCCGCACCTGACATAACCACACGGCGATCATCCACTCGTGCCTTCTTATTACCCATCGAGGCATTGCCCCGACCAAATCTCTTCCCCTGCCAGCCTCGTTCACCACCGCTCTTTCTGCCACCATCAGTCACCACCACCGCTCTTTCATCATACAATCTTCCCGCCAAATCTACCGCCGACCTAAACGTGCTCGGCCGGGCGGCGATCATGTGCCTGCGAATATCCGCCGGCAAACCCTGTATATACCTCTTGATCTTTCGGGACAGAGGCGTCACTTGATCCGGCACCAGACGTGCCATCTCGTTGAACTTCGTGGTGTATTGTTGGTGTGTCATGGTTCCCGTCTCCAGTTGCAGAAACTCCCTTTCAACCTTATCCATTTCCCGATGAGGACAAAACTCCTCGATCACCATCTTCTTCAGTTCGGGCCACCTCATTCTCCCGATTGCCCGATTACCCTCTGCTTGGACAATGTTGTCCCACCAGCATAGTGCCGAGTCCACAAAGGAGTGGGTGGCAAACTTTACTTTTTGATCTTCCCGGCACTCACTGATGTCGAGAACAGCCTCCATTTCTCTCACCCATCGGTGAGCAGCGGCAGCATTGCCATTACCGTCGAAAGTAGGGGGCTTGCACCTCATAAACACCCCGTAGTTACAGCCTCGTGCCACCTCCCGCACAGGCTCCTCTTCCTCTTCCTCCTCATTATCGGAGAAAATCGTTTCAGGCTCCGGTTGCTCCCCCGAGGCCCGGTTTCTCTCCTTTCGTTCCCCCTCCTTCACAGCTTTGATGACTTCGGTCACCACTGACGGTAAGATTGTCTGCATGACCTGATGCACTTCCTCAACCACAGCCTCCTTTACCGAGGCTCTCAGATTCGCACTCTCATCCCCAGCTTCTGGATGAGGGGTCTCAGGTTCTGCAGGAACCTCTTTCTCAGCTCTAGGCCTTCCTCTCTTAGGGCGTGGTTCAGCAACAGGGCCATCACGGCCTCCACCCCTAGAAGCTCTAGAAGATCTACCACCAGCCATTCTCTAACACACTGAAAGATTCAAACACCAACACGGTCATTCAAGGAAACAACTCAGTTTATGTCAAGTATAGTAAGTCCCTAATTACAGTGGCCAGTTGTGATTAGCCACTTACTGTACTCTTCATACCCCAAGTATTACCTGTCCTGACTACATCAGTATTCAAATCTACATACAACACATAACATATACCATGCGCACATAAAACCGGTTAACTTTAAGAAAATACCTGATGGCACGCAGCTACTCAGTTTGGCATCCCATTCCCCATTCGTCCCATTCTCAGTTTAAGTTAAGGTTTATTTTGGAAATTTACCCATTTCACTTAAACTTTGGCTCTGATACCAACTTGTAAGGCCCCGTTCCCGGGACGCTTACAGTTGGTCATTCATCGCACATAAAACATATAATTACATTACATTAAGAAATCATTGCAGCGGAACATTCAAAAATGACATCACGTTCATTATAATTACTTTTGCCAAATAATACATCATTATCCGGTTACAAAATTCATGTTTGCATTACATCACAAAAGCTATATAATTGGATGCCATCCCAAAAGAGCCGAGTAGCCTTGCCGTGCCATCCTCAGCAATCATTTACCTGCCAACTGGAAAATGCAATAAAAGTCAGCGTTGCTGAGTGAGTTCTAGTTTTAATAATAAAACATACTTTACTTTCATTAAAAACCATTCCTTTATCATGCGATCATGCAACATACGTATATACAGATAATATCATTATTATCTTTCATCTCATTCATTATCTTCCATTCCTTTCGTTCATTCTGTCTTCCGAGTCTTTTGCGACAACATGGTCGCTCACCTCAATGGCAATCTCAATGATTGCTCGCTATCCGAGTCTTTTGCACCCCTAAGGTTGCTCACCCCAATTGCCCATCACGATAGCAAGCTATCCGAGTCTTTTGCAACAACAAGGTTGCTCACCCCAAGGCAACATCACGATAGCACTTACTCGAGTCTTTTGCAACGACAAGGTTGCTCACCTCATAGGCAATCTAAATGATTGCACTTCATCCGAGTCTTTTGCAACACAAAGTCGCTCACCCCAATATATATGCTTGCAAGCCTTTCTTTCGTTCATTCATCTTTCATTGATGCATGCATTCTTACTTCATGTTCCTCTTTCATTATCTTTCGCTTTACATTACATAATACTTCATTCATTCATTCATTCATTCATTAGCATGACATGTAAAGCCACAAGAAAGATAAGCATACATCATAATAAGGAACATATCATACACATTCATCATCATCATACAGGGCAACATCATACATTCATAATATGCATAAACATGCAACATCGTCATCATCACGCCCTACATGCACTCTAAGGCCATAACCATCCTCTTACATGCTCTTACGGGTTACCTTACGTCAACACTTACATCTGCACCTTTCCCCGAAGGCCAGAAGTCAAACTACACATTCCTTCGAGTGCAACAGCCCTATTCGGGCGTATGGACACTCTTCAGTCGCATGGCCTCCATGCGACTGAACATCATGCGACTGAACTCATGCGGATGAACATCTATGCGAATGAGCATCCAATCGTGCGTATGGACCTCGTGCGAATGGGATTACTGCGACTGGGCACCTATGCGACTAACCTCATGCGAATGGACTCATGCGACTAAGCATCTATGCGACTGAACCCTCAGTCGTACAACCCTCATGCGACTGGACTCCCAGTCGTGCGACTGAATCCCAATCGTGCTAATGACCTCCAATCGCCCTCATTCGGCCGTATGGCCTTCATTCGGTCGCCTAGCCCTAGCTGATGCAGAATGGAGTTCATCCCGAACCCAATCTGCCATTTTCGGCCTCCAAGCTCATCCAAACCCACTCTAAGCCTAAATCAACCCTCCTGGACTTTAGGAATGCATACCCCAACACCATACAAGCACACCCAAGCCCGAAATCATACTCTAAACACATCATACACATCACACCCAAATGGGTCAAACACACACACACATAAAAACGGGTTTTGAACACTTTCCAGCCCCAAAATCAGATGAAAACAAGTAAAAGTGGGGTCCTAGAACTCACACAATCGAGCACAAAGACAAGAGCTTCGATTTGGCTTGCTACTCGACGGATTTAGACACTCGAATCACCCGAAACACCACTTTTTCTCCTTTTTCTCCTCTTTCTCTCTTCTTTGTGAGCTGAAATATGTGAAGTGTGGGGAGAGTGGGCTGCCCTCTCCCTACACATATCACCACATTACCCGACTTTTCTTCGTTGGCGAGTTTGGTCCCTCGACTTTGGACTTTATTTCTTTTCTTTCTTCGTCGGCTTCAAAATAATAAATTTCCGGGTGTTACATCCAAGTTTTCGCTCGATGAAATTCTTATCTATCATCTTGGAGTTCTCGCTTCCTTGTATTTTTCGCATGATTTGAGTTTTTGCTTTTCACTTGATATTATAATCCAAAAACGCTGGGTCCTTACACTTAAGGAAAATATCATCCCACCACTAGACCCACTACTTATAACATATTACTAATAGGATATTACATGAAATAGGAAAGATAGTGTTGAGGCCCATTTGGATCATTGAATATGATCGATTTTGGCAGATGAACAACATCACGAGTATGCATAAAAGTGTATTGACCTGGTGGGAAAAGATGGACAATTGGAAACACACAAATCACACAAATACAAACTGTTTTTTCCACACAAATGTCGATTACAAGATGTCCTATTTATAGGTCAATATGGCGATTAATAACTAACTAAACTAACACAATTAACCCCTAAATTACCACCAATTTACAATAGTTTGACTTTATGTTTGACTTGACTTCTAATTATACTAGAATTAATTAATATTTCTTGATTAAATTACTTCCAACATTCACTCCCCTAATCATGAAATCTTAATTTTGTTTAATTTGTTCTTGTTTATCCAATTTTGTAGTCCTTTCTTTGTTCCTTCTTCGGTTGACTTTTAAATTCCAATTTTGACTTCGACTCTCCGGATCCTTTCATCAAGATTAACCGGTGTTAACGATGTGTCTATTGGATTGAATCTGATTTGATATGATGTGAAGGATGTTGCTCACGGTAGTTATCAATCGGTATCCGAATTGAACAACTTGTTCAATAGTTTCGTAACTATGACCGACAATTAACAATTCCATTTTTGTTTTTCATAATGATTTTTCTGATTGACATTTTCTGTCGTTGAGTTCTTCTTCTTTCACTAGAATACTCTTCACGCAATTGTCTATGTAGTTTAACATTCTGATTTCTTAAAAAACATGTTTTTGCTTTACGAACTGATGTCTCTTTGGCCTTCCTTCCCTGCATCGATCTGACCCTGTCCCGTTTCTTCTTCCTTGGCCTTCTGTTGGAAACAAGAATTCTTCTCTGTGGTTTCCTCAACAACTATGTTTTCTGTCTTCTTCTTTAGCGACGACACTACAAGACTGCAATGATATATCCTCCTTGTGTCTTGGCTCTGATACTATGTTATTGAATAGGGTCGATTTTGGTGGTTGAACAACGTCAAGGGTATGCGCAAAAGTGCAGTGACCCAGTGGGAATACATGGACAATTGGGAACACACAAATCACACAGATACAAACTATTTTTTCCACACAAATGTCGATTATAAGATGTCCTATTTATAGGTCAATATGGTGGTTAATAACTAGCTAAACTAACACAATTAACCCTAAATTACCTTCAATTTACAACAGTTTGACCTTCTTTTATTCTTACTTTTAATTAGGCTAAAATTTATTAAGATTTCTTGAATAAATTACTTTCAACAGATACCAACTAATTAATAGTAAGTACAGAAACTATAGTCCATAATATCGTCACGTACCCTTCACTTTCCGAGCACTCTATGCCATCTTTTTTCGAAATAATTTTAATATTCCCCTATAATTCAAATAATATTGACTCCTAGCCTTTCTCTTAAACAACATAAGCCTTCGTAAACACGTCTACAACCTGTTCTCTTGTATTACATGGCATTAGTTGAATTTATTTCTCCTCTACCAAGCTTTTGATGTAATGGTATTTATGCTTATATGTTTGGTCCTACTATGGAAGCCTTGATTCTTATTAAAAAATATTGCGGACGTGTTATCGTTGTTGGAAATTGATGGGAAACTTGCTTGCTTTTGAGTGTAAAATTTCACACAGAACACACAGTATTCATGTATACATACATACATTCACCCGTACAAATGACAGATTCAAAAGGGGTATTTATACCCTTACATTTGACAAATATTTAACAAACTAACAGAACTATTAATGGTAACTAACTTAACTATTAATGGTGTTAAGTGGCGAGACTTGCGGTATAAGGAATGGGTCGGTGATATGTGATGGTAGATGTTAAATTTAACCCAATAATCTCGCCCTTAAATTTAACATTCCTCCATCTTAAACTTTTTGACTTTGCTTCTTATAATAAGGTTGGTTCATCATCATCATAAATGAGATTAGATTCTTGTTGTTTGTCTTTGTCTTTGTTCTTCACTTTTTCTACCATTTGGTGCATTCATATGCAAAGTGCCAAATCCACCAGATTCATAACACCTAAATTTGTTTTTGTCTTTGTCTTCTTGGGTTACATTTTTCTCATAATCTTTTCTTCTTTGGTGAAGTCTCTTGCTTGTCTTGCGTTGAAGTTTCTTTCATGATCTCTACCACGACTTTGATTGTTTGAACTTTCAATTAGAAGCTTAGTTTGAATTTTTCCTTCTAATTCTTCATGAATTTTAAGGCGTTCTTCAAAAGTTGTTCTTCTCCCTATGGCTTCTTTATATGACATTTTAAATATTTTGAATATTGCTTGATAGATGCGACCATTGGTAGAAACTTCTTAGGAATCGAGTTAAGTAACCTGCTTACAATTATCTTATCTTTAAGTGAAGTGCCAAGACTTTTGAATTTAGCTCTTATGGTGATTTACTTGCTTGCAAAGTTACTTACAGTTTCATTTTCTTTCATCTTTAATGTCTCTAGCTCTCTCCTTAAGATTTGTAGACGTACCTTTTGAACTAGATCAGCTCCATGGTGTCGAACTTTAATTAATTCCCGAACTTCTTTCGCATTTTCATATTGTGCAACTTGTATTAATATATGTTCGCGCAATGTTTGAAAGATTATTGCTTTAGTCGTATGCATTTTCTTTTCATCTACATCTCCTATAGCATTAATTGTTTCCTAAAGACCATAAGACTTTAAGATCGTTTCCATTAATAGTGCCCATGAGGTGTAGTTTGACTCGGCTAATTTGGGACATTGGAGTGATATTTCCCTTGCTCACGTGTTGGTGTCGATGTGCTTCCTAAATTTCCTTCAGTGCTTTCTTGCTTTATTTTCCTGGGTCGTTTCTTTCCTATCTTGCTTTTGATTCCGAATGAAGGTTACAACTGATAGATTCAATCGTTATTATTGACTGCGAATATTGGAATTTGAATGTGATGAACATTCTGATCTTAAACAGGGTTCAAGCTTTCTTTCGATTTTGATTTCTTTCTTCTTCACAGATCCATGAGCGAACACGCTTTGAAACTAATTGTTGGAAATCAATGGGAAACTTGCTTGCTTTTGAGTGTAAGATTTCACACAGAAACACACAATATTCATACATACATACGTTCATCCATACAAATGACATATTCAAGAGGGGTATTTGTACCCTTACATTTGACAGTTATTTAACCAACCAACAGAACTATTAACACTAACAAACTTAACTACTAACGGTGTTAAGTGGCGGGACTTGCGGTATAAGGAATGGGTCGATGATGTGTGATGGTGGATGTTAAATTTAACCCAATAATCACACAGTATAGTAGTCTAATCTAACTGCTCATGTCGTAACGCTTTCAACATATTTTGCAACCATAGCCTTGACACGATCCCCAACCCTGCACCCACATATTTAGCCTCTGTGGTTGAAAGTGCAAACACAAATTGCTTCTTTGACACCCAAGAGACTGCTCCTGTACCAAAAAAAATGCATTCGCTGACAAGTTCTTCATGTCTTCTCCATTACAAGCGTAATTGATATCTATAAATATATATAGTGAGGGTGAACTCTTTTGTTTTACTATACCATATACCATACCTAATTGTTCATGCCAAGAAATACAAGACCCGTTTAGCTGCTCCAAAATGAACATTAGAAGGTATCTGCATGAACCTAGAGATGATTCTAATAGTGAAAGCTATATTTGCATGTGTGTGTTACATAAATAAGCCACCAACCATACTTCGATATCGATATGCATCAGCTGGTGCACTACCATCGTCAACTCATAACTTATCATTTGAGTTCATTGGTGTTATTGCAGCCTTGCAGTTCATCATACTAAATCCTTTTAGCAATTCAACTATGTATTTCTTTTGAGATCGAAAAATACATACCATCAACCCTACGCAACGTACACTTCCAAGCCAAGAAAATATTTCAACTTTCTTATGCTAGTCATCTCAAATTCTTGTATGATATTATTTCTAAACTCATTTATTAGTTCAATTGAACAACTAATATATATAATATCATCTACATACAAACAAATAATTATAATGTCAGTGCCTTTACCTTGTTTGACATATATGGCGGGTTCATATTAACTTTGTTGATAACCATTTGATGTAAGGTATGCATCGATCCTATTGTACTATGCCCTTGGGGCTTGTTATAAGCTATATAATGCTTTATGAAACTGAGTGAAAAGAGGAGGACACGAGTGACATGGATAATAGTTCTTATACATGTATTATCTGGCATGTAATAGTCTTAAAATCTTTTGTTGCTTAAATTCTAGAACTCAACAGCTTATGCTGACCATTTTTGACATATATCTCAGGAAAAAAGTAAGGCTTTAGAAGCAAAAGAAAAGAACAAGTGAACTAGGGCTGCTACTCGTTAATGAACAATGGTCTTTTTAAAATAATTAGTATATCTTTTTTTTTTGTTTCAAAATGAACAAGATTTAAAATTTTAATATGTAAAGACTTTTGGTTAAATTTCCGTTACATTCAAATAATGTTTTCTTTGTAGGTATTAGTGGGTCAAAATGAGGGATAAAAGTAGATGTATTAGGAGTTAGTGGGTCACGTATGCATGGTCTTTTTGTGAGTCTATGGAATGGTTTTGAAATGAATGAAAAGTAAGAGTTCAAGTTCTTAGTTTAAGTGTTCAACCAAATGAACTATTGTGATAACTAGGTTTTCCTCTCGATGCAACGCGTTGTAATTTCGTCATGTTTCTAAATACTAAAACGTGAACACCAAAACATGTCACAACGCCGGTTATTCCGACATAAACCTAAGACATCAATAAACCCAATTGCCAACTCATGTCACAATAACACCTACACTCTTAAAACCCAAAACAACGGGAATAAACATAAAAATCTAGGTTTTCCGCAGCCTCAAACTTGTTCCATAAGTGATGGCACTATCCTAAATATCAAGACACAAAAAAACACATCACAGCGGTTTTCACTACGACATAAAATGCTAAAGCGTACTGAGTCGTGAAAGAGAACGACACTCCTCATAAAAAGTTGTATTTCATCGTAAACGTGACTATCACTTCGTTGTAAAACCTGAAAACGTACTCATTTGTTAAAACGAACTCCGAAAAAACATAGATCATACAACAATAAACATAACGTTAAAGTAATGAAAATGTAAGCTAAAATATTAAAAAAGAAACAAACACAAAAGTTGAATGAAATACTTAAAGTTTTACGAACAAAAAAAAACAATCTATACTATTCTTATTCTTGTGTTCTAAATATATAAAATTACAAAACATTTATGAATTACTATAACTATTAGAATTTATAAAGTTTTATATGTGTTATAGTTAAAGTTCTCCAAAGTTCAAAAAATCTTATAGAAGTGCATTCTGTAAGAAAAAAAAACATTTATGGTGAAATTTAAAGCCATCAAACCTTCATGTAGCTAAAGTTCATAAATTATATAGAGTATAATTGTGTGTGTGTTTTTCTGAGTGAATAAAGCGCCTAACAGGTTGTACATTTTCTATCATTTCTATTTGTTCCAACTAGTTGAGCATCACCAGCTTTTTTAATGTGTTAACATTTACCGAATCTATCTTTATTTTTACACCCATTCAACTTACAGTCATGCTAGCGTAATAATCAAACACAGTAGTATTATTTAGAAATTACCTTGCTTATAATCACTAAATTGACGGTCCGAAAAGTAAGGACTTAATTGGTAACAACACTAAATAAACATATGATCTTTTAGTTTTACTTGATCTATAAAAAAGGTATTTGGACATGTCTTCTCCCCCAAAAAAAAGTACAACATAAAGAGTGGGGTTGTAAACTCGTCTTAGAATGCACTAGAAACACCAAGTGCAAAATTATGGTGGGATCCTTGACGCAACACGCGGGGATGAAAACTTGGTAAAAATTTAGTGCACCGCATGCAAAATAAAAAAAATCATTATTGAATGAATATACGGCTACACAATCGATAAACCCGCAGATTCATTCCTATGCCACAAGGTCGTCGTCCTGGGAATCGTCGAAACATTTGGGACGTGGGTGAGTAAAGAAAAACAGATCCCTTATTATATAAAGATAATAACTTATATATAAAGTTTTGGGTTCTGTGCGAGTAGAAAAAACGATACCTAGTTTGATTACTCGATTGATCCGATCTCCTGTGTTCACGTCGTTCTTTTTCCGCCCCACCTCAGATCACAAGTTATTTTGTGTAAGTTTTAAAATGGATTTTAATTCTACTAATACGTAAATGTTAGTGATTTAAAATAATTAAATTTAATGACCTCCAATGTGTTTTTTTGTGTTGAAATAATTAAAATGTGAATTAGTTTGTTAATAGGTTATTGAGTTTAAGTGTATTGGGGCTTTTTAAAAAAACATATATATAATATATAATTATTTTTTAAAACTTCGGGCCCCTGAAGAGATTAGCCATGGGCGATCGCACACCCCGCCCCCGTCAAGGCGGCCTCTACTAGGGATGTTTATGGTTCGGTTTGACCGGTTTAGACATAAATTTTGGGCCAGACCGATAACTACAGTTTTTAAAAAACTAAACCAAACAGGCCAGATTGGTTAGGTTATCTGGACCAACCAACCCACAAAATGATTTGATTTCGGACGTTTACTGGTTTGAATCATTTTTAAAAATTGTTAAAAATATCAATAACTTAGCTCATTATAATATCGCCAACAACATGCTTCCTTACTCTTTTTTTTGTATAAACAATAATTTGATTAGTTACATATAAACATGAAAATAATTAATACTCATACATAAGTAATCTTTTCAGTTCATAAAATTATTGAAACACCGTTTAGATAGTGATTATCTCATAATAGTCTATTCTTAGAAGCAATGTCGTAAAAATCGCTAAGCGCTAGTCGGACGGCGAGGTAGGGACTAGCGATTAATCAGGAGTAATTGGGATTAATCGGAATGTGATTTTTATATATAATTTTTAGTTTTATATATAAAAACACACATTTTCATATGTAAAATTAAAAAAAAGTTAAATTTTATATATAAATTAACATATTTGGCCGGAATTTTCAGATTTTAGCCGGAATTTTCAATTTTTGGTTGTAATTTTTGACCTTCCGGCGAAGGTTGCCGAAATCTCGCCGGAACCCTACCGGAATTCGCCGTAATTACAGTTTTTTGGCCGATTAAGACCGTCTAGGTCCGCCTAGGTCCGATTTTGACCTCCATTGACCGTCTAGCGATTAATTGGTCGATTAACAAAAATTCCTAGGTGATGGGGCGATTCCCTATTAATCGCTGGTTAATCCCGATTTTTGCAACACTGATTAGAAGATGATATTATCACTTTTAGAACTCAAAAAATTAATCCGTAATCAATACAATCCATTGAAAAGTTAAAAAAAAATTATAAGTTTATAATAAACTTTACAAGTCATAATCCATTATAATATTCAAAAACAAAATATTAAGTTTAAACTTTTTATCTTTTGTTATTTTTCTTAAATGATATTATATAAAATATATACGGCCGGTCCGGTATACACGGTTTAATGTAAAACGCAAACACCGAAAACCGAACCATCAAAGAAGGTTTTCAAAAAGCAAACCGCGCGTAAACCAAACCATCAAGTTTAAATCGGCCAAACCCACTATATTTCTTTGGATGGTCGAATTGAAGATGGCAGCTGGTAGATGGAGTGATGAAGTAAGAATGGTGAATATTCATGACTGATTACTATTAGGAATGGGTCAAGTGACCTTTATATAATATCTATTGCAGCGAATGATGGTGCAGACCCCATAATTGTTTTGAAGATGACCCCAGTAAACAAATTTTCTGACGCATTGGGCTTTTAAGTATCGCAGTGGCAATCCCTTTCCATTTTCAGTTCCCAAAGAAGGATGCTTTATTTTTCCTGATTTCTATTTGGACATTCCAATCATTGCAGGGCCTAAAGCGTGGGCCTTGCTTAGCCGCTCAATGGCTCAATGTTTTAGTCTATACAATCGTACCTGTGTATATATTGCAAACAAGTTATAGCCTTCCTCTTTACACATGTTTTTTTGGTCATTTTATTATTTATTTTTATTACTGTAAACAAATGAACATAGATGCTGATTTGGTACCATTTGATGCAAAATGGAGGATAATAGGTAAGCTGTGTTGGGTTAATCTTGATGGATCAAGTCGGTCAAGTTATGGGTCATGGGCCTACTAGTTGAGATATGTTTTGTTTAAAGTATTAGCAAGTAGTGGGGGTGTCTTTGATTTAATGAAGTAGTGGTCTTAGTTGGTTTTTATCCTATTTAAGAGTGTAATTTATTTTTATAATATGAGCAAGTTAAGGTAGTAAAATTCTCTTTTTTCTTGTGTGTGACCTTAGGACTGAAACCAACAATCTTTTGTGTTCATATGTATTTCTCAAAAAGAAATCTTATATGGTTAATGTATGTTTATATGGCAATAATTATTTTGAGGATAGAGGTGTAATACTAGTTGTGAATATAATACTACTCTAGGAGATAATACAACTTACTACACTCTACACAAGATTCATAGATAGCACCATGATATAGTTTCTAAGTGGTTTTTATTTTTTTAACCCAGATTTTTTGCTCAACCATACGTAAATCAATGGCATTTTGGTTCTTCTTGGTCAACAGGCATTAATTAAAATAGACTTTGCTAAACTTTGCTAATGCAGCAAGAGTTGGCAGCCATGGTTGCATTTGCGATTTGATATCTATTTCTACTAGACCAGACTCGACCTTTCTTCTCATGCTCTCTGGTACTTGCACAACACCTTTTGGGTTAGGGTTGTTTGTGATTCAAATTTTACTCTTTGTTATTTCAGTAGTTGAAATTATATGTGAAGGCTTGTGTCAGGACCGTGTACGTACGGAATACTAACTGATAATGCGTGAAACCAGATCAAATAGTACGGAATCCTATTTGATTGGCGATCCAATCAGTGAGAACGCAATCCCGATCAATCTAACGATTAAAAAACGTTAAGAACGAGTAGAAAATGATCAGATGCGAACTATGAACTTGGAATAGGCTTTCTGGACGCTTTGGACGGCTAGGTTATGAGTATGTATCAAAAGTTTTGTTTTTCCACGAATTAAGTGGTATTTATAGGTTTGCAGTCTTCATTCGTGCGACTGACCCATGCGACTAATTCATACTCATGACTGAAAGTTCAGTCGTGCGATTGATTCAGTCTCATGTCTCACTCGTACGACTGATCCAGTCGTATGTTTCAGTCGTGCGACTAGGTCATTAGCATGATGTATTCATGCGTATGGTCCATAAGTATGGTCCATTAGCATGAATCATCATATAACAACTTCAAACCTATATAATAAGTTTATATATATGAATCAGGTACAAGTAAACATCAAAGCACAAATCATATATTATTACATTGTTTCATTACACATATGTAAGCCATGACAGATTTTTACATTAAGCACATAAACTAGGGACATATGTATCAACAAACTCCCCCTTGGACCTAGTTTACTCTAACGTCTGACATTCTTCATATGCTCTTCAAACCTCTTGTACTTCTCCTCTGTTGTGACTCCTGTGTGTATTTCATACGCAAAGCAGAGACGTATCACATTCTAGAATTGGAGAGCTTGTACAATATCATGCGCGTCATAGAACAGTGGTCACTTGTATAAAGTGTAGACATCTTCAGCTGACAAGTTGGTAAGCCACATTGGGTCAAATACCCTGATAGTTTCCATTTTGCCCTCTCTGTTTAGAACTATGACCGCTTCACCCGTCCTCCAGTCATAAAACCACCATTTGAAATGTGGAGTGAAGTCTTGAGGCATTTTCCGTAAGGAAATCTTCGACATCGTGCGTGGGGGACTCCACTTCAACACTACTTTAGGCTTTCCAGATATAAGATCTACCTTAGACTTGCGAATAAACCTCTACGGTTGTTGAGGTCTGAAGTTTACCCACCTGGTGTGGTATTCCTTCTTTTATGCAGCTTCAAACCAACCTGACATCTTTCTGGGATCAGCATACAGCAGATTTAAGCATGCCAGTCGGTTGAGCTCAAAGCCTGGTAGAGTCTTCAGATCATGAGGATACCTGAAGTAATCTATTCCCTTCTCCCTTTTTACAGCATAAACGTTTAAGTCCTCAAAATATGCCCATGCTATGATCTTGCCAGACACCTTCTGATGTTTCTTGACTTTGTAGAGTTTGGTGTAGGCATTTTGCTTTGGAGCTGTGCGTTGGGCTCTTATTTCAGCAAAACAAGCTGCCCATTCAGCTTTCTTTATATCAACATCTGCATCCGAGGCTTGGGCTTGGCTTTCATCCTTATCTTTTTCTTTCTCTATTTCATCCAGTTTTTCAAATGTAGCACTGCCGAGAGTGTCACCCAAGTTGGGGATCACATTTCCCTCTTGGTCAGTGTACTCTGGATAGTGATCAGACGTGACATCCTCTATCTCTATTTCATCAACATCGTTCAGCTCATCATCACTTATAACATCGACATTTGGAGCGTCTTTGACGAGCTCGTCAAGATTCAGTCTGAACATCTCAGCAAGTTGCTCGTCGGTCAGATCGTGTATAATTTCTCCTTCTTTGGGAGTGTAGCTCACTGACCTCTCACGATTCCTTGCAAATCAAGAATCATGGTGAATTGAGACTTGATTTGCTGAAGGGGAGCAATATCGTATTCATCTTGCTGTGAAGTTTTATCTACTTGATTTAAACATTTAACACAAGAATCATTAGTAGTTAATCAAGACATTTAAACATAGATAAACATAGATAATCATAAGTTACATTAATGTAATATACGATTCAAGTATAAAAGTTTTTTAATACAACACATCTAATCAGTACTTTTATCTTGATCGGTCAATTCTTCAGCTGGAGGAGCTAAGGATGAGTCTCCTTGATCTTGAGCTCTCTTAGAATGCCTCTCTTTATCCTGAGTAGAGGCTGATGCAGCAGCATCACCTTCTTTGTCATCATCGTCCTCTTTCTCATTTCCACTCTGTCCTTCATCATCACCTTCATCTTCTTCATCCGAATCATCATCCTCTTTATCATCATCATCATCATCATCATCATCATCATCTCCTTCTCTGATCTTTAAAGGCTCATCTTTAGATCCTTTAAGCCTTAGCTTAATCTTCTTGTTCTTTCTCTCTAGCTCCTCTATCCTCTGAACAGAATGTGCATTCTGTTCCTGGAGCTGTGTAATATGCTCAGCTTGAGCAGCATTAAGCTCCATAAGCTGGTTGAGCTGTGCAGCTCTTTGCTCATCTGTGGCAAGCAGCTTTAGCACAATCCGGTTGAGGTTGGCTAGCTGTTCCTCTAACCCGATCGAGGGACTTGAGCAGATGTCCTGGCTCGTTGGGTGGTGGTAGTGGTGGTGGATGTGGTGAATATAGGGGGTGGAATAGGAGTGGATGGTGAAGGGGTGGCTGTAGTAGTGGTGGTAGGAGGTGTGGTAGTGGTGGTGGGAGGTGTGGTAGTGGTGGTAGGAGGTGTGGTAGTGGTGGTGGTAGTTGTGGTAGAGGTGGTGGATGTGGTGGTAATCAGGGTAATCCTCCTCCTTTTGCTCTTCATTCCATGGGGCTGAGCCATTCTCTTCTTCCTTGGGCCTTTGGAAGAGGATGCTCCCCCTGGGCTGATAGGATGGTCAGGGATGTATGATGGATCAGTATCAGTAGTAGCCGCATCCCTGGACTCACCCTGGCGTCCACAAACCGCCGCAATCCCTCTCTCCGTTGCAACAACCTTACTGCCCACCGTCCTTACCAGCGGCTCCTCATCTGACTCTTCCTCCTCATCAGGCAGGAAGTCTTGATGGAACGCAACCCTCTCAGTTCCACCCTGTGTGGATGGTGGAGATGGAATATCAGTGGCAGTGGCCCTAGATGGAGTGCGGCCAGTATCTCCACCATCTTCACTGTCATCGTCATCGTCGTCGTCGGTGGGAAAAACTATAGGCTCAGTATCCGAGTCACTGTCATCGTGACGCCACTTTTTGCGAGCGGGCGCCACGTAGTCCTCCCGGGCCAGATGCCCAAACAATCTCCTTACCGGGCGCTTCACCTGCTTGCCCCGGTACACTTTCATCCTACCAAGAGTGGTATCATCCATAACCTCAAGAGTGACCGCATCATCTCTCTCCTTTGGCAGGAAAGGAAGCTTCTGATCAATGATCATCTGTAGAAAACAAGGGTACATACAGAAGCCTTCCTTTCCCTTATCCTTTATATTCTCTACCATATACGTGAAAATCATCCGAGAGAAACTGAACGGATGGTTCAGTACCAGAGCTACGTAAGCATTCTGGATTTTATCAGACATCTCATCAAAGCCACATTTCCGTGAGGCTATGCACTTAAGGAGCACATGGGCCAAGTACTTGAACTGGGGGCACAAGTTGCTCTTGTTGAGCACACCTGCATTAATGTCCCCAGCGTACTTGATCCGAAGAAAACATCCCTGAACCGTCAAGGGATGTAGCCTGGTTGGGCAGTCACCATCTTCGCCCAACTCCAAAACCTTCCTCGGATCATCCTCGCTGATCTCAATCTCTTCACCAAAAATAGAGCTCCAAATGTGATGAGGCTCAGTGGACCTGTCTACTACAGCGCTTTCCCAGAAAGCCTGCTGAATCGATCGATATGGTGTGCATGGTGTAGAGATTGCCTTGAAGATCCTCGATCTCCGCAAAAAGGCAATAATCCCCGCGAACTCAGAAGCGTTCCGGGATGTGACGTCAAGATGAGCACAGAGGTTGTGCTTCGTGCTCATGGTCCATCTGCTAGCCATGTTTCTGTAAAACAAGATACATAAACGTTAGTTGTGTAAGTGAATGACATTTGAATTTTAATGAACTTGAATCATTCTGTTCAGTCGTGCGAATGGACAATGCGACTGAGTCTTAGTCATGCGATTGAGCTCAGTCGTACGATTGAGCCTGCGACTGAGCTTAGTCGTATGCTGTCCTATGCGGTTGAACCAGTCGTGTGACTGAACTCATACGCATGGTTCATTCGTGCGGTTGAGTCATACGCCCAGCTCATTCGTGCGATGAGTCAGTCGCCCAGCTCAATCTTGCGATTGAGGTTCATCAGCGTGTCCATTCTCATAGGTCTCTGTTCGACACTTTAAAATCAGTTCTTGGTCTATACTTGATGTTAAACGTTGTGGTTAGGCTCATTAGAGTCGCAAACGCTCAAAATAACACCTAATACTCTTTAAGTTAACGATTTAGTCCATTTTAGTGGTTTATTTTGAGAACTTTGTCTCGGTTATTGTTTTGACCAATTTAGGTCATTTGGGCTCGATTAAACCGAACATTAAGGTCAGTTTTGTCTCACATTACCTGTAGATACAAAGAGAAATCGTTAGGGTCACAAACAAGATGCTAAATCACTGAAACGAGATTTGGGCAGAGTAACTTTGCTTTCGTGCGATTTGAGAGCGATTGAGGGGTGATGAGTATGTGCGACCGACTCCTCTCTATTTATACTAGGTTTACCTTCAGTCGTGCGGCTGGACCTATTTGCATGTTTGATTCGTGCGACTGGGTCAGTCGGTTACATCCATTTGTGTGACTGAGGTTCAGTCGTGCGACTGACTCAGTCGTTCCCCTCCATTCGTGCGATTGGTTCATTCTGGTGATCCAATCGCATGGATTGACCCATGCTTATGGTCCATTCGTACGTCTGGTCCATACGTATGGTTCAATCGTACGATAGGCTCAAGCCATGATCCAATTGTGCGATTGGTCCATACTTATGGTCCAGTTGTGCGAATGGCTCAGACTTATGAGTTTGACCTCATGCACTTTCAAACACTTTACCTGTTAACTATTGATAAGACGTTATGACCGATGATCATCTTAGATGGTATTGACATGACCTTTTTAATTTGAAAAACTGTTGATCACCTCAGATGTGGTCCTTTTTAATTTGAAAACCTTTTATCACCTCATACGTGATCCTTTTTAATTTAAAACCCGATTGGTCACCCCAGCCGTGACCCCTTTTAGTGAGTGATTCATAGAATTCATCCAGTTGTATAGTCCTACTTTTACCTAACAAAAAAAACTAGAAAATTAGAAAACAACTTGAAATCAAAAACTAAACAAGACAAATTTTTGGGGTTTTTGATAAGATATGGATTGAAATCTTTTAGAAAGCCGTCTAGCAGATTTTGCTTCCTGAACAGCACAGCTTCAAGTTAATTTGATCATTTCTGGAACAATTCATTATGGAATCATACAGGTATATCAGAATCATTTAAGACATTTTAATAAAACATTTTGATGCTAGATTTTTGTTTTGACCGAGAGTCAATAGAAATTTTAGGAAATCATACTAGAAATTGCAGCCACGATGATTGTCAGTATATTTATCCTCTTAAATCCATACACAGATTTTCGACTCACACTGGTGATGAGTTAGGTTATATTATTTCAACAAGCATTTGTGGATCCCATACTTATATGGTAATCAACATTCCTCAGGAGATTTTTGAGCGGTCTACGGGTATTTGACAAGAAGAGAATATTCTAATAGCTTTCAAAGAGATGCCAAGCCTCGGGTCAGTGTCATCGCACAGCAGAGAGGCGCAAACAACAATGAATTCTAGAATATTTAGGTTATGCATATCCTCAGGTCAGTGCCATCGCACAGCAGAGAGGCACACCACCTATCTTCTTGTGAGAGCATTTTTTTTGCACGTAACGCACCAACAACATTAGTCATTAGCTTGATTGCGCTTAACATTTTTTCATGTGCTTTGCTTAATTTTTATGGTCATCCGCACATATTTGTGGCGTTTATTTGGCTCGTCACCCCTTATCGGAAATGCGTTGATTGTGTTAACCAGGGATAAGATGGGAACCCACAGCAGGTTGAACAATTTAGTTTGAATTTAAGTCACCAATGAGGTCTACTCATCTATTGTGTTGAATCTACCGACACATCATACAATGGACTAGCAACCTCTAGGTCTACTTTCTCTATGTTACCTCAGTAGCAGACTAGTTTTACTATCATTTTTCCTTTTATTATGCTTAGACTTCTCAGATTTATACTTAGAATTTTGCATCTTAATCATTTGGTTTTGAGGTCCCAAACAATTTGTTCCCTGTGTACTATCATTTTCCATAAGCGTTGAATCAGAATCACAGATTTGATTTCATTTCTTTTAGCTAAGCTTCCCTCCTCCCTCGCTTTTTTAAAATAATTAAATACTGCACGAATTAAATACTAAACTAACCTATTCTCCCCCTAAAACTCTAAAACCAAAAATCTTTTTGTGTTTTTGGATTTTAATAGACAGGAAAATAAAGTAAATAAAAGAAAATAAAAAGAAACAAAAAAGGCTTGTCGGACTATGCACTTTCTTCCTCTAGAATCACATCACTTTTGTTTTTCACGCCATTAACCTCTAAAGATATAAAAATCTTGGTTTATCAAATGCTTTTGTATAGAGGTCGGCGCGTTGAAAATCAGTATTTATTTTAACCACATCGATTAATTGCTTTTCAAAACAGTCACGTATAAAGTGAAATTTAATACCGATTTTGTTTAGTTTTAGGATGTTGGACTGGATTTTTGGTGAAAGCAATAGCAGCAGAATTATCAACAAAAATAGGAGTTTTAGAGAATTGCAAACCGTAGTCGCGCATTTGCTGTTGAATCCAAATGATCTGCGAACAGCAACTTGCAGCAACAACGTATTCAGCTTCACAAGTTGACAGAGCAACCGATGTCTTCTTCTTACACTGCCAGGTGACTAACCGTCTACCAAAGAATTGACATCCTGCAGAAGTTGACTTGTAATTCATCTTGCAACCACCATAATCCGAGTCACTATACGCTGTAAGCTCAAAATCATCGTCATGAGGATACCACAACCTGAGTGTTGGAGTACCCTTCAGATAGCGAAAAATCCGTTTCACACCAATGAGATGATTTACTTTTGGTTTTGTCTGATATCTTGAACAAAGACACGTGTCATACATGATATCAGGACGAGACGCTGTGAGATACATAAGGGATCCGATCATTCCTCTATACATTGTAGCATCAACCAGATCACCATTTTTTTCGGGTGCCACATCATGATTCGTGGCAAGTGGAGTTCCAGCAGCTGAAGCATTCTCCATGTCAAACCGACTGAGGATGTCCCCTACATATTTAGTCTGATGCAGCAAGATTCCTTTTGGTGTCTGATCCACCTGTAGTCCTAGGAAGAACTTCATCTCCCCCATTGCACTCATCTCGAACTCTGCTCATTACAGATTCAAATTCTTTACATAATTCTTCATTCTTGGAACCAAAGATTATGTCATCTACATATATTTGTACCAGCAGTAAATCACCATCTTTTTCTTTGATAAATAACGTACAGTCAACCACTCCTCTGAGAAAACCATGTTTCACCACATGAGTTGAGGGTTTCTCATACCAGGCTCTAGGGGCTTGATGGAGCCCGTAGAGAGCCTTGTCCAGTTTGTAAACTCTGTCCCGATGATAAGGATCCTCAAATCCTTCGGGTTGACTGACGTAGACTGTTTCACGAATTTCACCATGAAGGAATGCACTTTTGACATCTAGTTGATAAACTTTAATCTTCATGTAAGATGCATAGGCTAGGAAGATACGAACTGCTTCCATTCTAGCCACATGTGCAAACACTTCATTGTAATCAATGCCTTCGACTTGTCTGAATCCTTGAACCACCAGCCGAGCCTTATTCCGAATTATGACCCCTTGGTCATCTTTCTTGCACTTCAAGACCCATTTTGTGCCAATCACCTTAGCACCTTTTGGTCTGTCCACAAGGGTCCATACTCCTAGCTTCTTGAACTGTAGGAGTTCTTCTTGCATCGCACTTACCCATGCCTCATCGTTTAATGCTTCACTAACATATTTTGGCTCAAATTGAGACACAAAACATCAATATGCGCCATCGTGAAGATATCCATTTTCCATTACCGAGGCATAATCAGCTGAGTATAGCTGATTTCTGGTCTGTACTCCTGATCGAACATCTCCAATGACATTGTCCAAAGGATGATAAACATTTATCCGGGATCCAAGAGTGGTGGGAACAGCTACCTCATTATCCAGATTGTGAACCACAACTTCAGTATCTGAAGCTGTTGGAGTATGAGGTTCCGAAGTGTCAGAGGCATCAGGATTTGATGCTTGTGTACTTTCATTAATGGGAACCTGTTCCTCCTGATTCACATTTTCAGTCTCGACTGCTTCATCTTCAGAAGAATAATCACTTACTTTAAGCTCTCCCCCTGAAGGGCTAGTAGTATCATCTAATGGAGCCGTTGATGTCAATTCTGGTAGTGGAGTGTTCAGAACATCGTACATCATCCTGGCGGTAGATTGAAGGACTTGAAGAATCCATCATAGTCAAAGAAGAATGAGGGTCCTTTTCCAGCAGGAGGGGTGGTGTATCTTTGAACATCAACATTGCACCACACTTCTACCTGACCCGTTGAGTTGTTATAAACTCTCTTGTCTGGTATGCTGTATACGAGAAAAATACCTTCTTCAGCCTTCTCACTAAATTTCCCAGTCTGAGTTTTCTTCAGCAGCATGCACGGTGCGCCAAACGGCTCTAGATACTCCAAGTTGTGTTTACGTCGTTGGAGCAGTTCATAACATGTTTTCCCATGTCGTTTGACCACTAAGACTCGATTGAGCGTATAACAAGCATTGGCCACTGCCTCATTCCAGAATTGAATAGGCAGTTTCGAGTCAGCTAGCATTGTCCTGGCAGTCTCTATCAGGCTCTGATTTTTCCTTTCATCAACGCCAATCATCTGTGGAGTGTAGGCAGATGTAAACTGGTGTACAATTCCTTTCTCTTTGCAGAACGCCTCCATCCACTGGTTCTTGAACTCCGTGCCGTTGTCTGATCGAATCTGTCTCACTTTCAGCTTGTAGAGTGATTCCAATGTAGTTACCAGCTGTTTGAAAGATTCAAATGTCTCTGATTTGGATTTTAGAAACATTACCCAAGAGAATCTTGAGTAATCATCCGTGACTACATAACAGTACAAATCACCAGCGATGCTTTTTGTGCTGACAGGGCCAAACAGATCCATGTGTAGAAGTTCGAGAGGCAGGTCAATGGAATTAACTTTCTTTGCCTTGTGAGATTTCTTGGTCTGTTTACCTTTCTTACACGCTACACAAAAATCTGGAAGTTGAAAATTCTTGACATTTACTCCATTCACTAAATCATTCTGGATCAGATGATTCATCTTCCGTGGATTGGCCAAGAAGCATTAAACTTTATGATTGGTTGTGGAGGCTTTTGATAGATCCAAGACATATAAGTCATTATATCTTGAAGCTGACATTAAGATTTTGTCCTCCAGGATAATGTAATCCTTCTTCAATACATAGCACTTCTTGTTATCAAAAATAACTCTGAATCCTTTGTTACAGATCTGGGAGACTGAAAGCAAGTTATTCTGTAGTTGTTGAACGTAGTTGACCTTATCAAACTTGACTTTCTGGTTTCCCACTTCGCCTTGAGCGGTGATGTATCCTCCTTTATTTCCAGCAAATGATACATGTCCCCTTTTAATTTGTTTGACATTGAAAAGGAGAGATAGGTTCCCGGTCATGTGCCTAGACGTCCCACTATCAACAATCCAGGTATTTGTGATAGCACTGTAACGGACACCCTGCACACTAAAAGGAAATGATCAGTTTAGGTTTGGGACCCAAGCCTTAACTGGCTTGGGTGACCTAGAGGAATCACACATCATAAACCCAACCCACTGTCCATTTGAGGGTGAGGGCATATCATTCTTCTTATTATTCTCATTATCGGACAATGGACTTGACTTTTCTTTCCATAAGCCAGTTTTGTGTAAGGCCTGTTTGTGATAAACAGACGACTGGCTTACAGTTTGAACTTTAGGTTCATTAATTCTCTTTGGTTGAGTAATAGAACTCCTTTTCGAAGAACTTGGTTTTGTATCATAAAGTTCAATTTTCTGTCTGGGAGTCTGATAATAAGGACAGTTAGAAGAAATGTGTCCTCTCTTTCCACAACTGTAGCATGATCTCCCTTCTACATGTTGAGGAAACTGTTTATGTGGAGTTGAGTGTGATACAGGTGTGACATGAGTCTGGTTGGATTTGTTCACTACTCGTTTAGATGTTTCTGCTTCTTTAACAAAATTAATTGTTTGCACATTCTTAACATCTTTAGCCTTTAGTTTATTGGACTTTGACGGGAAGCACGTGTTTGATTAACTGATTTGGTCATTTTGGTTCAGAAGTAGACATGTGTGAACCTGACTTTCCATTAACCTTTTCAAATTGATTATCTAAATTATCAATGGGCATTTTTCCTTTTGATTTTAAAGTAGACTCTTTCTGTTTAGTAACAAAGTTCACCGGTTTACCAGTGGAATCTGGATCACTAACCAGAGGAGTGGACACCACATGATCCTTAATTAGGTTGTTATTTACAGGTCTACATTTTGTATTTAACATGATCTCATGTGGTGGTGGAACTACTTGGTAACCCAAACCTTCCCCATTGTTTCGTTCTTTCACTAAGTTCTGTACTATGTGAGAAGAACTAGCCCATCTATGCAGTTTTTGTTTTAATGAATTTACCTCGACTTCTAAAACTGCTTTTTCTTTCTTTGTTTCTTCCAAAGAGTTTAAATAAAACTTTATATCATTAGCTTGATTAAAAGCAAGAACCTCGGTTTCCCTTAGTTGTTTACCTAAAAGTTCTATTTTTTCTTTGTAACTGCACTTATTTTGTTTTAAAATACGATTAGCTTCTATGCATAGTTGTAAATCATTTACTAAGTTATCATTGTGGTCTAATAACCTAGCAAATTTCAAATCAATGCTTTCTCTAAATTTGTTACATTCAATACAAGCATGTTTTTTCAAAAAGTTGGTCTTTCGTACATACCTGTGAAGAATCAGTTGACTCAGCCATCAATGCAGAGTTAGAGGCTTCGGATGTTGGAGATTCTGAACATGTCGTTCTGAGTTCTTCTTCAACCAGGTGATTTACCACATTCACAGCTTCTTCGTTATCTGACATTACTTGTTCAACTGTGATTTCACCTTCACTTGCAGAGTCATCATCCAATCCCTCGACACAGGCAATGTTTGATTCACCCGGAGACACAAAACGGAAGGTCCAGTTCTGCCCTTCGTCACCTTGAGCAGTCAAGGCCTTTGTCTCTTTGCTTGAAGAGGTAGTTCCACTCCTGTCTTTGTCTTGACGGTTGAAGGTTGAGAACGGATTTCCGTTACCTGTTTTCTTGGGCTTTACACATTCACGTTTGAAATGCCCTTTTTCACCACAATTTAAGCAGGTAACTTTGGTTTTGTCGAAACCAAAGGTTGTGTCTTTTGTGGCTACTAAATTCTGTCCTGGCTTTTTCACAAATTTTTGCGCCCTTCTGACAGCACTCGCCAAGGCCCACATGATATCCATTCTCTCTAGTTCATTTTTGTCCACCTGCTCGTAATCTTCATCTGCAAGATGACAATTACCAATCTTCCCTGCAACTAGACCATCATAGGAATGGACAACAGCTGCTAGAAGATCCATATGCTCCTTTGCAACTTCCACTGTGATATTACCGAGATTCTCGGTCTTCAACTTAGTAGCATTGGCTTCAGGTACTATATATTGGGTGCAAGATAACTCTGATGTTTCTGGTCCTGAAGCAGTGGTTGGGAAGGAGTTGTGGAACTGGACACGAACGATGTTCGAAGTGGTGATCCTGAACCAGTTGGAGTGGGAACTGAGTTATATAATGAAGGATTCTGAACGTAAGATCCATTCTTTGACTTGTACTTCATTCTCAGTTCCTCCTCCCTTAACTTCAAGATGAAGTCATTTATGTCCAACGAAATAAGTATGTCGTTTTGTCTCAAGTTGGACACAAATGAATCCCATTTCTTAGGCAGCCCATCTGCAAAGCTTGAAACTTTATCTTCCATAGACGTCATTACCCCATGAGTGTGTAGCTCACTCATAAGATGCTAGAACCTGTCGATGATGTCATCCAAGCCCTCGTTTCCTATAGGAGAAAATTATCAAACTCCTTCTTGAGAGCCTTAGCCTTCAGTACCTTTAACATTGCATTCCCTTCGTACCGCTTCTCTAATGCATCCCACAACTTTTTGGCCTGCTTGTTCTCAAAAAATTGGTGAAAGATGTCTTTCGGGATTGACTGAGTCAGCAGAGCATAAACTTTCTTCTCAGCATTGTAGAGAATCTTCTGAGCCTCGCTCATTCCACCCAAAGTCAACTTTACTCCATTTGCACTTACTGGTACCGTGTAACCAGTCTCTATGGAAGTCCAGAGATTTGGATCCACTCCATTTAGGTAAATCTCGAACCGCTGTTTCCATTGTGGATAGTCATCCAATGTTATAAGCTTTGGCCATTTATTATGATTTCCAACCTCATTCTCCAGAAGCAGAAGGTTCTGGATGCGTGAGTCCTTCCCGGCAGTAAATGCTGAAAACTGATCTTCCATTTGTATGAACTTTTTACTTTGAGAACAGGACAACTTTAATCGTGCGAATGAACAATGCGTATGGATCACTCGTGCGAATGAAGAGTGCGAATGAATTCAATCGTGCGATTGGATACAGTCGTGCGTATGGACAAGGCGAATTGACTCAAACGACTGAAGTGGTTCAGTCGTGCAAATGAAGGATGCGACTGGGGTTCAGCCGTGCGAATGAAGCGTGCGAATGGGTTCAATCGTACGAATGAGCTATTAGTGCGACTGAAGGCTGCTGTTTTTGCAAAATCGAAGGTTTTTGACACTTTGACACAAAAACACGATTTTTCAAGAACCCTAATCTGACGTATGCTGAAAAACGTAAACTTTGAGACCTGGAGATGTTGAAAACATATTTTACTAAAAAAATGACTCCTTTGAATGAAAAACGTGATTTTTACACCAAGACTAATCGAATCACATGCAAAATCAAGAGCCAAAGCTCTGATACCACTTGTCAGGACCGTGTACGTACGGAATACTAACTGATAATGCATGAAACCAGCTCAAATAGTGCGGAATCCTATTTGATTGGCGATCCAATCAGAGAGAACGCAATCCCGATCAATCTAACGATTAAAGAAACGTTAAGAACGAGTAGAAAACGATCAGATGCGAACTATGAACTTGGAATAGGCTTTCTGGACGCTCTGAATGGCTAGGTTATGAGTATGTATCAAAAGTTTTGTTTTTTCACGAATTAAGTTTAGTCGTGCGCTGACCCATGCGACTGATTCATACGCACGACTGAAAGTTCAGTCGTGCGACTGATTCAATCTCATGTCTCACTCATACGACTGATCCAGTCGTCTGGTTCAGTCGTGCGATTAGGTCATTAGCATGATGTATTCATGCGTATGGTCCATAAGTATGGTTCATTAGCATGAATCATCATATAACAACTTCAAACCTATATAAAAAGTTTATATATATGAATCAGATACAAGTAAACATCAAAGCACAAATCATATATTATTACATTGTTTTATTACACATATGTAAGCCATGACAGATTTTTACATTAAGTACATAAACTAAGGACATATGTATCAACAGCTTGGTTCTTGATTGAAACATATAACTTGATCAAAATAACCTATGAAATTTTGGTGATTTTAGTTGTTCTTATTGACACTTTAGTGATTAAAACCAACCAGACCCGAATTTTAGCATTGAGTTGATAGAAGTTTGAGCACTAGAAAAAGTGATCCTATGAATATGTAACGCCCGGTTATTTTCTTTAAAGTCAAAGAAAGAAGAAGAAGAAAGAAAAAGGAAGAAAAGAAATAAAGTCCAAGTGGAGGGACCAATCTTGCCAAAAAAGGGAAAAGTTTGGAAGAGTGGGTGTAAAGGGGATGGCAGCCCATTCTCCATCTCCTATACTCATTTCATTCGGTTCAAGAGAGGGAGAAAGGGAGAAAGAGCAAAAGCTAGGGTTTCGAAGAATCGAGTGCAAAAGTCGAAGGCAAGCGGGTTTGTGTAAAGCTCTACTCGTAGGGGCTGCTAAAGTGAGTTCTAAGATCCCTCTTTTACATGTTTTTGACTGGTTTTGGGGCTAGAACACATAGCAAAATCGTGTTTGGTTGTGTTGGGGTGTGGAACCCGTCTATGTGTATGATTGTGTGGGTGTGCGACCGGGTGGACTCATGGATGGGTTTGTGATGTTTGAATGATGTTGTGGTTGTGTTTCTAGGGCTTAGGATGGTTGGTTTTAGCCTAGAACAGGTTAGAAAGGGGTTGGAGGTTGAGATCTGCAGTTAGGGTTCGAAGGGGGGCTGCATTCTGCACCAGCTAGGGCTCATGCGACTGGAACCCATGAGACTGAATGGCATGCAACTGAAGCCCATACGCCTGAAGTCATGCGACTGAAGGTCATACGCATGGAGGTTATGCGACTGAAGTCCATGCGCCTGAATGGCATGCGACTGAAGCCCATGCGCCTGAAGTCATGCGACTGAAGGTCATACGCATGGAGGTTATGCGACTGAAGTCCATGCGCCTGAATGGCATGCGACTGAAGCCCATGCGCCTGAAGTCATGCGACTAAAGACCATACGCATGGAAGTTATGCGACTGAGGGCTATACGACTGAGAGTCCATACGCCTAAATGTTCATTCGCCCTATAGTGTCCATACGCCTAAGTGTCCTCATGCGCCTGGAATGGCCATGCGACTGAATGGTGCCCATATGCCCAAATAGAGCTCATGCACCCGGAAGAACTTAGTTTATTATCTAATTCTCGGGAAAAAAGGGTAAATGTAGGCTGTGACTTGGGAGATTCCCGAGGGTTTATGTATGTTGACTTTTGAGGTCATAGATGATATGATGGGCATGTATGACGATGTATGATTGATGCTTGTGCATGATGGTATGTTTGGTGTATGTTATGTATGTATGATGGTGCCCTGTATGGTGATGTTGTATGTTTATGTTTATGTTCCTATTATGTATGATTATTTTCCATGGCTTACGTTGAATGATTAATGAATAAAAAATGAAAAGTATTATGTAACGTAAAGCGGAAGATAATGAAAAGAGGAACGTAATGAAAGAATGCATGCATTAATGAATGAATGATGGTAAAGAAAGTCTTGCAAGCACGGTATAGAGAAACACACTCAATGGAGAGTGTTAGTTCAACGGTGTGTGGGATAGCTACCCCAGAAGGATGCACACCGGGGTCTTTCTTTGGGATTGACCATTTGATGGAACCTTTGTCGCTTACCCTAGGTACTGTGGTCAGGCCACTGAGCGCCATGACGGGGGGTCTATGATAGACCTCAGCCCAGTACCCGCTTTATGCATGACGGTGGGGTATAGCACATGATGATGGTACACCTGAACTTACCCTAGGTACTATGGTCAGGCCACTGAGCGCCATGACGGGGGGTCTATGATAAACCTCGGCCCAGTACCCGCTTTACGCATGACGGTGGGGTAAAGTTCATGGTTTTGGATGGAATGTAAAGAGGTAAAGATGAACGTACAAATGAAAGTAAACAATGAAAGTTAACGAATAAATGATGAAGATAATAATGATAGTATCTATGTGTACGTATGATGTGTGACCACATACAAAAGTAAAGAACGGTTTTAAGAAAGTAAAGTATGTTTTACTTAAAACTAGAACTCACTCAGCAATGCTGACTTTTATGTGTTTCCAGTTGGCAGGTAAAGGTTGCTGAGGATGGCACGGGGCGGCTACTCGGCTCATTTTGGATGGCATCCATATTTATAATGCTTTTGTGATGTAATGCAAAAAGTATTTTGTAATTTGATAACGATGTATTATTTTGCAAAAGTATTTATTTTTGAATGTTTCCGTTGCGGTGCTTATTTAAGTTAAATGTAAATATTTGTTTTATGTGCGACGATTGACCAGCTGTAAGTGTCCCGGGAACGGGGCCTTACAAGTTGGTATCAGAGCCAAAGTTTAAGTGAAACGGGTAAATTTTCAAAATAAACCTTAACTTAAACTGAAAATGGGACGGAAAGGAAAGGGATGCCAATCTGAGTAACTGCGTGCCATCAGGTATTTTCTTAATGTTAATCGGTATTACGTGCGCATGTTACGTGGTTTATGTGCTGTATGTAGATTTAGATGCTGATGTAGTCAGGATAGGTAATGCTCGGGGGTACGAAGAGTAAAGTAAGTGGCTAATCACAACTGGCCACTGTAATTAGGGACTTACTATACTTGATATAAACTGAGTTGTTCCCTTGAATGACCGTGTTGGTGTTTGAATATTTCAATGTATTAGAGGATGGCCAGTGGTAGATCTTCGAAGGTTTTGTCAGGTGGAGGTTGTGGTGGACGTGATGCTGGACCGCGTGTCATGAGAAGTATGACTAGGGCTGCTGAAATGGCACTCGAATAGCCTGAGAGGGAGAAAGGGAGAAAGAGCAAAAGCTAGGGTTTCGAAGAATTGAGTGCAAAAGTCGAAGGCAAGCGGGTTTGTGTGAAGCTCTACTCGTAGGGGCTGCTAAGGTGAGTTCTAAGACCCCTCTTTTACACGTTTTTGACTGGTTTTGGGGCTGGAACACATAGCAAAATCGATTTTGGTTGTGTTGGGTTGTGGAACCCGTTTATGTGTATGATTGTGTGGGTGTGCGACCGGGTGGGCTCATGGATGGGTTTGTGATGTTTAAATGATGTTGTGGTTGTGTTTCTAGGGCTTAGGATGGTTGGTTTTAGCCTAGAACAGGTTAGAGTCCTTTTACATAAAATGGAGAACCAATTCTTAACAACATTATCTATTCTATTTATAAAAAAGGAAAATTTATAACTTCATCAGGTTTTATCATTTTAAATTACAAAATAGATAAGAAAATATGGAAATATTATCAGTTTACCTTCCTCAAATCACTTTTAATATTTCCTCCATCTATTGACAACAATATGTATTTTTCTTACACTTTTTAACTATAATCAAATCTTAATATTAGATATAAGTATAGCATATCATGACAATAAATTATCAATTTTAAGTAATAAAACCACAAAGCCCCAATTTTATTATTTAGAGTTAAAAACCAACATGTTTGATTTTATATGTCAACAAAATAGAAGCAATAACAAAGAAACCATTTACAACCCCTGCACGACGTTAACGATGATTCTAATTCCTTCAAAAGCTCCACACACCTGCATAATCAGTTTCATTTGTTAACTACAATATGAATGCATTAGAAAACTTACATAACATAAAATCAATGAAAAGAGAAACATTCCTGATACATCAACATGAATGGCCAAAATCAGTAACCATAGAGAAATTTTAATGCATTAAAAGCTCCTAGACCTGCATAATTAGTTTTGTTTGCTAATTGCCTTAGAGAAATGCGATTGTAACCCAATCCTACCCATTTTGACCCATACAAAAACTTATTAGTTTTGACATCTAACCCAATCCGACCCATTTTGAGCCGTACAAAAATTATTCGTTTTGCCTGTAAACCAACTTTTGTTGTTGCCTGCTTCTACTTAATTAAAAAAACCTAACCTACAATATCATTTTCAATTAGTTACCTACGTATTTGACCGGTATACTTCAGTAAAAACTATCTTTTGAGCATCTTAAAAATGGTTAGCAGCAATACCTTTGCATTTTAGCATCCAATTAACCAAAAGTTGATATTACAGCAGCAATAGTAATACGTTTTAACATTAACAAATAAAGCTCTAAAAATAGTGTGTGCTGCTGTGACTTTACTGCTACATCTGCTTGATCAAGATTTCAACAACAACTCCTATGGCCTTACCTAAAATAACATGGTTACAAAAGATATGAAAAAAATTAAAAGAAAATGTTATTCTACTTGAATATATAATGTTGTCACATCCCGACGGAAGCGTGAGATGCTTTGGATGTGACTTGCTTGTTCAGAACTCATTGATTAAAAAGAATAAACAAATCAACAAAATAGAACACAATTTAACATAATATATCACATAATCATAGATAATTTAAAGTTAGGATTACATCATATCATTAGTAGTCAAAATTTAACATAATATAACCCTGTTACAAACATAATATCTAATTGCTACATCTTCAGTAACGATGGAAGTGCGCTTCCACCGATAGGCTAAGATCGTACATGTTAACAGTTAGATTTACACAAACTTTGCCCATAATTTCTCTCCAGCCATTATAAACATCAAAAGAGAACATTATGCTGTTAGACATGTTGCTTACCTGAAAAAGCATACTCAAAATAGTCAACATAAAGTTGGTGAGATCATAGGTTTAACTTCAAACAAAATATGATGCATCAAATACAACCAAACCTTACTTAATAGTCAGATGATTCATAACTATCATAACATAATTCATAAAATCAGATAATATAGCATCAGAATACTCATCCTGTTGGTGCAGGAAATATTTTCTTAAGTAGCGCTACCTATATTATCCAATGGTTCCACATCCGAATTAATGGTTGTAACATAAATAACAGTAAATCTCAAAAATTCTTATATATGCATCAAAGTTATAACAGTATGTTTTTTCCTCCAAAAGTTTTACAAATATAAAATGGGACTATGAGTCTCACCTTTTACTCCAATAAATTACCTATAAACAAAATATTTTTAGTTTAGAAAATATTTTTTCTTTAAAATTTTCAGCACCTCAGATTATAAAATTTATTACAGAAATTATAATCAAATATATATCATGAAATTTTTACAGCAGATGAGTCCAAAAATCAGATATAATATGTCAAAATTCCATATATCAATTATTTACAGTTTATTTTCTGAATTCTTATATTATTTGCATAAATTAGCAGAAACACCTACGGGTCTATAAAATTTACCAAATTTTGTCAGAATATTTATATCCAAATATATATTTCCTCAAAATTTTTTAAAGTTATAAATCATAGCAAAATCTATTTTCATAATTTTTATCATTCCAACAATATTCGGTAAAAATAGCAGAATATGTACTAAACTTTAAAATTTCATACAAACTGCTCAATTCTAATTATTATACTTTGTGTAAATTTTTTATGATTTATCTTATAGTTTAAATATTTTTCCCAATTTTTGAATAGCGGGAACTTCAAAAATTCATAACTTATGCATAACTTCGAATTAGGCCACAAAACTTTTTCTACAAGTCTTAAAATTCATAAGAATCAACATATAACTTTTCCAGCTTTTTACCAGGTTCGGTTCTTCCACCTGAAAATTCTTTTTCAAACACTTAAATAATTTATATAAATTATTTTACTAATTATAATTGTATCAAAATTTGCAGAACTTTAATCCTTAATATTTCTAATATATTTACCATTTTTATTCCCACAATCACAGTCATTTAAGTAATATACCAAATTTATCGAGTTTATGCATAATTTCAACCCTTATTTGCAATTTTTTTTGTTTAATTTCATAGTTTATCATATTTTTCAGATTCTCAAACCTTTCTTATTGATTTCTGAATAAGATGAAATATTTGTAGTGTTTGATGAAGAACTTTTCATGTTTCAATAACAAGGGTTGATTATATGTGTTGTTTAAACACATATAACTTATAATCTTAGTTAGTTTAAGAGTTAAAACCTTGATTTTGATAATAGGAGAGGGTGAGGGGTAGCTGATGGTAGCTTCTTTCCTTAATGAACCGACTTGATTTGAGCTCCCTGATCTTGATCCTTTTGCAACAATGATTTGGAAGATGGTGGTTGAGTAAGGCTTAGATGGTGTAATGGTGGTGACCGAGAGTGGAGATGATGGTGATGTTCGGTTATGGTGGTGTTAGCCGAGAGGTGAAGGAGTGGTGATGGTTTGTAGTGGTGACCGAGAGTAGAGAGTGTGATGGTGTGTGGTTTGAAAATGTGAAGGTGGTATTCGGTTGTGGTGAAATGATGGTGACCGGTTTGTGTTTTAAGGAGGATCTCGGCCGATTGTCTTTAATGGGCATAATCATGATGGCTACTCCTAGCCTTGGTGAGTGGGCTAAACATAGGTGCCTTAGGTGTCAAGTAAAAGAGTTATCTTGGTGTCACAATGGCTAGGTGGCGGTTGTGGGGTGTGGCTTATGTGTCTCGGCCAATTATTGTTAATCACCAAGCTTAATTGGTGGTTTAATCCTCTAATGGTCCGAGATTGAGGCTTGATTTAGTGTTTAAGTGTTTAAGGTTTACTTAGTTTTGTTTTGATGCCAAGTTCTCTTGATGTTACCTTTGTATTGTGGTGTTTGGTTAGGTTGTTTCTCATTCCATTTGATGTATGTTTGGTGCTAACATAATGAGGTGATTGATCAAATAATGTATGTATATGAATACATGCACACGTAAAATTCATGTATGGATGCAAGCATGCATACGTACAACATACATATATATATGTTAAACATATAAAATTTCGTATAGGGTTAGTCAAGCAATGAGTATCATATATGAGAATTTTTACTTATATTTAAATTTTAGGGTTTTCACATTCTCCCCCCGTAAAAATAATTTTGTCCCGAAATTTATTGGAGAGTAAATTCTAATGTTGAGAAGGACTTATCTGATTATTGACTTAAAATAGATGGGGATATTTCCTTTTGATTTCCTCTTCTCTTTCCCATATGAATTCTTGTCCTCTTTTTGCATTCCACCTAACCTTAACTATGGGAATTCTACTCCTTCTTAACCTCTTTGCTTCCTTGCCTATAATGGCTTCTGGTTCTTCCACAAACTGAAGTTTCTTATCTATCTTGATCTCTTGAATTGGTGCTTTTAATGTCTCATTTGTTAGACATTTCTTTAGGTTGGATACGTGAAAAGTGTTGTGTACCTCACTTAATTCTTGGGGTAAATTTAGTCTATATGCAACAGGGCCAACTTTGTCAGTGACTTCAAATGGTCCAACATACCAAGGTAATAATTTACTTCTTTTTCCAAATTGAACGATTCCTTTTGTGGGTGATATTTTTAGATAGATCATATCTCCGACTTGAAATTCTAATGGCTTTCTTCGTTTGTCGGCATAACTTTTCTGTCGATCACGTGATGCCTTCAATTTATTTTTGATTTATCTGATCTTATTAGATGTTTCTTGGATCAGTTCAAGGCCTGTAAGTTGCATGTCTCCTATTTCATTCCAACATAGGGGTGATCTACACTTTCTTTCGTACAAGGCTTCAAATGGGGTTGTTCCAATACTTGAATGATAACTGTTATTATAAGAAAACTCTATTAAAGGAAGATGTGTATCCCAATTGCCACCAAAATCCAATACACAAGGTCGCAACATATCTTTCAATATTTGAATTGTCTTCTCACTTTGCCCATCCGTCTGTGGATGATATGATGTACTCATGTTTATCTGAGTTCCTAAGGCTTTTTGTAGAGTTTGCCAGAACCTAGATGTGAATCTACTATCTCTGTCAGATATAATTGATATGGGTATTCCATGTCTGGATACAATTTCCCTCATGTACATTCTTGCTAACTTTTCCATTTTATAATCTTCCCTAATTGGCAAGAAATGTGCTGATTTGGTTAATCTATCTACTATAACCCAAATTGTGTCATACCCACTTGAGGTTCTTGGTAGTTTAGTTACGAAATCCATAGTGATATGGTCCCATTTTCATTCTGGGATTTCTGGTTGTTGCAAATATCCTGAAGGTTTTTGGTATTCAGCTTTTACCCTTGAACATGTATCACACCTTTCCACAAATTCTCCGACTGATTTCTTCATGCCTGGCCACTAGTATTGGTTTTTCAAATCCTTGTACATTTTGTTATTCCCTGGATACACGGAATACTTTGACTTATGCGCTTCTTGTAGAATGATTCTTCTAAGTATAGCATCATCGGGTATCCAAGTTCTTCCTTTGAACTTTAGAATTCCATCTGTACTTTCTTCCAAATCTTTTATTTGCCCTTTCATCTTCAACTTATCTTTTCGTTGGGCCTCCCGTATTTGATTTAACAGATCCGATCGTAGTTCCATTCTCATGGCACGTACCCGTAATGGTTTAGTTCTATCTTTTCTACTTAACGCATCTGCTATTACATTTGCCTTACTTGGATGGTATTTGATCTCACAGTCATAATCACTTAATAGTTCTATCCATCTCCTTTGTCTCATATTTAGCATTTTCTAATCAAATATGTGCTGTAAACTCTTATGATCTGTATATATTGTACATTTTGTTCCATACAGATAATGTCTCCAGATCTTAAGTGCAAATACTACTGCTCCTAATTCCAAATCATGAGTAATATAATTCTTTTCACTTCCCCTGAGTTGTCTTGAGGCATAGGCAATTACTTTACTCCGTTGCATTAATACACATCCAAATCCTTGACGAGACGCGTCACAATATACTATAAAATCATCAGTCCCTTCTGGTAATGACAAGATAGGAGCACTACATAACTTACTTTTTAAGAGTTCTAATGTAGCCTTTTGCTTTTCTTCCCAAATGTAGGGCTTATCTTTTTGAGTCAATTCAGTCAGAGGTTGGGCTATTCTTGAGAAATTCTCTATGAATCTTCTATAATATCCTGCTAAACCTAAGAATTGGCGTACCTCTGTTGGTGTTTCTGAATCTTCCCATTTCTTAACAGCCTCTATTTTTGCTGGATCAACTTGTATACCTTCTTGGTTAACTATGTGTCCTAGGAATTGCACTTCTCTTTTCCAGAATTCACATTTTAAGAATTTTGCGTATAATTTTTCTTTTCTTAGTAATTCCAAAGTTAACCTTAAGTGCTTTTTATGATCTTTCTTATTTTTAGAATAGATAAAATTTCATCTATAAAAACTATGACAAACTTATCTAAATAAGGCTTACATATCCTATTCATTAAATCCATAAATACGGCTGGAGCATTGGTTAATCCAAATGGCATTATGAGAAATTCATAATGTCTATACCTAGTCCTGAATGCGGTTTTTGGTATGTCCTCATCTTGAACTCTTAACTGATGATACCCTGATCTTAAATCTATTTCAAAAAGTAACTAGATCCTTGCAATTGGTCAAATAGGTCGTCTATCCTGGGTAGGGGATACCTATTCTTTATAGTTACCTTATTGAGTTCCCTATAGTCTATGCACATTCTAAATGTTCCATCTTTCTTTTTAACAAATAGAACGGGTGCTCCCCAGGGTGACACACTAGGACGTATAAATCCTTTATCCAATAGTTCTTGAAGTTGGTTCATCAATTCTTTCATTTCTGTGGGTGCTAAACGGTAGGGTGCCTTAGCAATGGGGGCAGTTCCTGGTATTAACTCAATTTTGAATTCTACTTGACAAGGGGATGGCAGACCAGGTAATTCATCAGGAAATACATCAGGATATTCATTAACGGTAGGAACACTTTCTAAATTTACCTTATCTAGTTTTGTGTCCACTATATGGGCCAGGAAAGCTAGGCACTTCTTTCTTAAACATTTTTGTGCTTTCTTACAAGAATTTATTTTTATTGCACCATTAGGTTTCTCACCATATAGACAGAGTATTCTATTTTCATTAATCAGAGGAATTCTTATCATTCTCTTACCACATACTATTTCAGCCTGATTTCTACTTAACCAATCCATTCCCACAATAATATCAAACCCTCCTAGTTCAATAGGAATCAGATCTATATTGAAATAATATTCATCTAGATATATAGTGCAATTAGGGATGATTTCACAGGCTTCAATTATCTTACCATCAACTAATTCTATCATATATTTTTTATTTAGCTTTTCTGAGGTTAGATTAAGTAATGGTCTAAACGTATTTGAAACGAAACTACGGGTTGCTCCAGTATCAAATAGCACTGTTGCGTATTATTGTTAATAAGAAACGTACCCGTTACCACCTCCGGTTCGTGTCGAGCTTCTTCAGCTTGCATCACAAAAGCTCTTCGTCGAGGGTTGTTTTGGTTGACTGGAGCCTTACCCTTCAATTGTGGACATTCATTTCGAAAATGGTTTTCATTCTCACATTGATAACAGACTGGTTTTAGGTTGGTGGGGCTCTTACAGTCTCGGGATATATGTCCCTTCCTCTTGCAGTTATAATAGATTACCATCATGCAGTTACCCGGATTTTATCTCTGACAGGTACTGCACCATGGCTGATTCTCTATTTGTGGTTTCTTCTCCCACGTCATTCCTAAGAAATTTATGGTGGGTTGTCGGGCTATCCTTTTCTGAGGATTCCCTCCAAAATTTTCCGCTGGATCTTGGGTTACTTAAAGATCCGTTTATTATCATTTCATCAGTCAAGCTTCCTGATAAGCTTATGACATCTTGGAAAGTTCTAGGCATGATGGATTTCACTAGTCCTCTTATTTGTGGTACTAAACCCCAAATATATCTCCCTATTCTTTTGTTTCCGGGGTCACCAAGTGTGGTACTAGTCTTGAGAGTTCATTGTATCTGTCGGTGTACTCTCGATGTGCTGCTCCTTTCATTTCTAGTACCAAGAATTCAGTTTCTAATTTTTTTATTTCATTATAGGGACAATATTTTTCGATTAATAAACTTCTGAATTCTTCCTAATTTAATCCATTCATAATATGCCTACCTTTTGTGTGCATTTCCATTTTCCACCAGGATTGTGCCTCTCCTTTTAGTGAATGCGAAGCAAACAGGGTTTTGTTAATGTTGGCACAGTTACTAATTTCCAAGGTTGATTCCATCTCGTCCAACCAGCGTAAGGCTTGTACAGCTCCGCCTTTACCATCAAATTCTCGGGGCCTGCATGACATAAAAGCCTTATAGGAGCATCCCTTTTCAGTTACAACTCCTTCTTCCTGTGGTCCCCTTAAATTGTCGTCTATTGGTATTTTGTGTCTTTGTGTCGTAGTTCCAAGGTTTAGGCTTTGTTGAAGTTGGGTTATCAATGTTGGTATGGCAGCCTCTATTTGTTGAGCCACTAATTGTGAGATCCTTTCATCCTCATTTGTGGTTGTGTTCAAAGGAGTTTCTTCTCCCAGTCTGGTTCTGGGTCGTTCAACTCGCGCCATCTGTGACAACCCTAGATTAAGAAATTTTATACACTAAGTTCATTTAAATATTCTAAGCCACACCTAGGGTAATATATATATATTTTTCTTTACATACATGTACGTATGCATGCTTTTATTTTATTTACATAAGTATGTTGCTCACATATATATATGTATACGTATGCATGGTCGCATGCATACCCTTTTACGTGTGCATATACCATCTTTTGCTAAGAAACATTTACACATCATATGAATACAAGTATTATTCATTGCATGCTTGCATGCAAACTCAAGAGGTTACGTATGCATGTATCTATATTCATAACTTTATGATACCAAATGCTATATAATCAAAATACATCAACTACACAACATCAAACAAAACCAAAACACAACTCAAACAAACATCACAAATACAAGATAACATATAGAGAACTTGACATCAAAACAAAACTAAGTAAACCTTAAACATATAAAACACTAACTAAAACATCAAAGACCCGACCTAAATGACTAAGATTAACCCCTAAACAATAGTTAACATAACCATTATGAAACCGGTGACTCAAGAGGCTCTTGAGTCGACACCTAGCCTCACCAAAGAACACCCAACACATCTACAACCCGCCACCTATGCCTAAGAGGTGACTAAGCAAACCTAAACCTCACCACCTCACTAACCTATAGTCTAGCTTCATCATTACAAACCTTCACTTAATTCCCCCACTCGGCCGAAGGCCATTACCGATCACCACCACCCCGAAATCCATCACCACCATCCCTATTATCTTGTCCCTCGGCTAACACCATCCTCTCCATTTTTTTGTCTCTCGGTTACCACCTTCAAACATCACCACCGTAAGCCAACAAGTCACCATCACAATCCTCTCGGTCGCCACCTCTCCAACCAAATACCATCCTCAACTTCACTCGGTCACACACTCTCGGATACAAGGCAGCAACATCCAAGCCTCGTGGAAGCATCACCTCCTGAAAGATTATCAAGAACACCAAACACAAGCAAGCTTAGATCATACTCACCTTCTTCTCATACTCTCCTTCTGTCAAAATCAAGGTTTTAACCCCTAAAACCCTACTAGATTAAAGTTATGAAAATCAAACATGTGTTAAAACAAACACATGTGATTAACCCTTTTGATTAAACATTCAAGGTTTTTATAAAAACATATAAAAATCAAACTTATTTTTCAGACAAAAAGAAAGATTTTTAAAAATCTGAAATAAGTAAAACAAACCTTAAAAATCAAATTTATAGCAAGAAATTATCAACAAAAGGGTTAAAAATCTAGTAATAGTTTGTTAAATTGATTCTGCATATAAAATAACTATGATTGTGGGAACAAATAATAAAAATATATTTAGAATATTAGGAAATAGAACTCTGCAAAATTTGGTACCATTCCTATGAATTAATTAATTTATATGCAATATTTAAAGATAAAAAGAGAAAAATTATATTAAAAGAACCGATCCTAGTAAAGGTATAGAAAAATTATGTAATGACAATTAAGAATTTTAGAATCCACTGCAAAAATTTCGTGACCTAACTCAAAACATTTTCTGAAATATTAATTTTAAACTATTCTGTTAACCAAAAATCGGGAAAAATACTTAAATTATGAAATAAATTATGGAAATTTTATAGAAAATATAAGAATAAAAATGGAGCGGTTTGTGTAAAAATTAGAATTTTTGGACATGACTTGGTATTTTTAGCAAAATAAGGGTAAAATAGGAAAAATTATAAAAATAGCTCTGCTATAATTTAGAGCATGAGAAAATTCTGAAAAACCTTACGAATTATAATTATTAATCTGACAAAATTTGACTAATTTTAGAGGCCCGAAGGTATTTCTAAAGAATTATGTGAATAATGTAAAGATAATAAAAATTAGCCTGAAAATAATTTGAATATGAAATTTTAGTATATTTCACCTAACATTAAGATACATCTACTGTAAAAATTTTGGAATTTATACTAAGACCTGAGTTATAAAATAAATTCTTCAATCTGAGATACTAAAAATGTTAAAGAAATATACATTTTCTGAATTATAAATATTTTTCTTGTATAGGTTACCATTTGGAGTAAAGGTGAGTTTCATGGCCCATTTTGTTTTGTAAAAGTTTTGGGGAAAAAGCATACTATTTGATGCATTATTTTCTGAGATTTATGTTACAACCATTAATTCGGATGTGGAACCGTTAGATAATATTGGTAGCGCTACTTAGGAAAATATTTCCTGCACCAATAAGATGAGTATTGTGATGCTATATTATCTGATTTATGAAATATGTTATGACAGATATGAATGATCTGGTTGCTATGTAAGGTTTGGTTGTATATAATGCATCTATATTATATGATAAATCTGTGAAGCTCACCAACTTTATGTTGACTGTTTTGAGTATGCTTTTTCAGGAATTCACCATGACTAACAGCTTAATGTTCTCCTTTGATGTTTATAATGGCTGGGGAGAGGTTGTGGGGAAAGTTTGTATAAACCTGACAGTGAACTTGTATGATCTCAGTGTCTCGGTGGATGCTCACTTCCATCGTCTCTGAAGATGTTACTGTTAGGCTTTTAATGTAATAGGTTATGTTAGTTCAAATTTTGACTATGATGAACTGATGTAATTCCAACTCCTTTATTATTAATCTGGTTATGTTATATGATATTATATATATTTAATATGTCTCACCATGAAATATATATATTTATGTGATATGTTGTAATAATTGTAAATCAATGAGTTCTGAGCAAACAAGTCACACCCTAAGCATTTCACGCTTCCGCCGGGATGTGACAGGTTGGTATCAGAGCCATTGGTTATAGAGAATTAGGTACCATAAAATACCTAGACTATAACCATAAGCTCATGTCTGTGTAATTATGTGTATATATGATTTCGCATGTCATGATTCCATGAATATTAAAGCATTTTACTTATATATATAAAAATAGGTAACTAACTGTTGGGTTCAAACCATGAAAGATTTGTTTTGCAGCTATGAGTACCGATAACAATTTTTGTGAGACTAACTCATCGGATACTCGGATTATAATAATCACAAAGAACTTCGCCTGAACCTAAACCTCAGCAAATTCTAGAACCTTTTCCAACCAAAAGGGAAGATAATCCTAAGCCCAAATTTTATGTCCGTCGTGCACCTGTAATGGTAGGAGGATATACCATTAAAACTCCTAGGAAAAGGGTACGACCCGGGAACAAATTCAAGACCAAGCAAGACGAAGGCAAGGAGATACAAGAAACTGACTCCCTCAGAAACGAAGAAAGTGAAGCTAAAAGACAAAGGGTGGATGGAGATCAGAACGCAGCCACTCAACAAATCCTTAAACAGCTCTAGAAAATTCAACAAGAGATCAGGAAGATTCAGAAGGATGTGAAGGAACTAAAGGCACCCAAGGGAAACATCTTCTCAAGAATATGGAAATGGATGCAGAGAAATTAGGAGCTAACTTTAATGTGAAATTTTTGAATAAAAACTTAAATGAAAAACATCTTTAGTGTTTGAACTATTACTTGCTTATGTGTTAATTAGAATATTGTCGAGAATCTAAAATTCTTTTTAATATTTACTATAATTAACTATAGAAAAGCATGCCGCCAAGAAGAAATACGCAACCCATAAGGAGGACTGCGAGAGTGGGACGACCTAGAACTAGACTTGGAGAAGAAACACCTGTTAACCCGACAACCAATGAAGATGAAAGGATCTCCCGAATAGTGTCACAGCAGTTGGAAGCTGCCATACCCATACTAGTAACTCAACTTCAACAAAACCTAAACCTCGGTACCACAACCCCCGGCAACGAAATACCAACTGATGATGCCATAAGAGAACAACCAGCAGAGGAGATTATAACAGAGAAAGGATGTTCCTACAAAGCCTTTATGTCATGTAGACCTCGAGAATTTGATGGTAAAGGCGGAGCAGTACAGGCTCTACGCTGGTTAGATGAAATGGAGTCAACTCTGGAAATCAGCAAATGTGCCAATAACAACAGAACCTTGTTTGCTTCACACTCATTGAAAGGGGAAGCACAATCCTGGTGGAAGATGGAGATGACCACTAAAGGTAGGCACATTATGAATGAGTTGAGTTGGGAGGAATTCAGGAATTTGGTTATAGAGAAATACTGTCCATATAATGAAATAGAAAAATTAGAAACGGAGTTTTTAGCTTTAGAAATGAAAGGAGCAGCACATCGGGAATATACCGACAGGTACAATGAACTCTCGAGGTTAGTACCACATCTAGTGGCCCCAGAATCAAAGAGAATAGGAAGATATATTTGGGGACTAGTGCCACAAATAAGGGGATTAGTAAAATCAGCTAGGCCCAAGACTTTTCAAGATACTGTAAGTTATCAGGAAGTCTGACAGATGAGATGATAAGAAATGGATCACTAGGTAACCCTAGATCTGGAGAAAAGAGAAAGTGGAGTGATGATAACCCAGGGGGAAGATTTAAGGGAACCCCTCAGAAACGAATAGTTAGACAGCCTCCTCGAAACTACCTAGGAATGACACGGGAAAAGAAACCCCAGACAGAAAACCAGCCATGGTGCAACACTTGCCAAAGATACCATCAAGGCAACTGTGCGATGGTAATCTGTTACAACTGCAAGAAAAAGGGGCATATATCCCGAGACTGCAAAAACCCTGCAAATCCAAAATCAGTCTGCTATCAATGTGGAATGAAAATCATCGCCGAAACGAATGCCCACAGCTGAAAGGAAAGGCACCGACTAATCAGAACAACCCTCGGGGGAGAGCATTCATAATGCAGGCAGAAGAAGCTCGACACGAACCAGAAGTTGTCACGGGTACGTTCCCTGTAAACGATCAGTATGCTACTGTATTATTTGATACTGGAGCAACCCGTAGCTTTGTTTCAAATACATTTAGGCCACTACTTAACTTGACCACAGAAAAGCTAAATCAAAAATATATGATAGAATTAGCGGATGGTAAGATAATCGAAGCTAATGAAATCATTCCTAATTGTACCATGAATTTAGATGAAAACTATTTCAATATAGATTTGATCCCTATTGATTTAGGAGGATTTGATATTGTTGTAGGAATGGATTGGTTAAGTAAGAATCAAGCTGAAATAATATGTGGTAAGAAGATGATCAAAATCCCTTTAGTTAATGAGAATAGAACACTGTGCATATACGGTGAAAAACCTAGGGGCACCATAAAAATAATTTCTTGTAAAAGTGCACAAAAATGTCTAAGGAAGAAATGTTTGGCTTATTTGACTCACATTGTTGACACTAAGATGGACAAAGTAAACCTGAAAGATGTTTCAATTGTCAATGAATATTCAGATGTATTCCCTGATGAATTACCTGGATTACCACCCCCACGTCAAGTAGAATTCAAAATTGAATTGATGCCAGGAACAGCCCCTATTGCTAAGGCACCCTACCGTTTAGCACCTACTGAAATGAAGGAATTAATGAGCCAACTTCAGGAACTTTTGGATAAAGGATTTATACGACCTAGTGTATCACCCTGGGGAGCACCAGTTTTATTTGTTAAGAAAAAGGATGGAACATTTAGAATGTGCATAGACTATAGGAAACTCAATAAAGTAACTATAAAATAGGTATCCCTTACCTAGAATAGACGACCTATTTGATCAATTACAAGGATCTAGTTACTTTTCAAAAATAGACTTGAGATCAGGATATCATCAGCTAAGAATACAGGATGAAGATATACCCAAGACAGCATTCAGAACAAGGTATGGACATTATGAATTCCTGGTAATGCCATTTGGATTAACCAATGCTCCCGCCATATTCATGGATTTGATGAATAGGATATGTAAACCCTATTTAGATAAGTTTGTCATAGTCTTTATAGACGACATTTTAATTATTCTAAGAATAAGGAGGATCATGAGCAACACTTAAGATTGACCTTGGAGTTGTTAAGAAAAGAAAAACTATACGCAAAATTCTCAAAATGTGAATTTTGGAAAAGAGAAGTGCAATTCCTAGGGCACATAGTCAATCAAGAAGGAATACAGGTAGATCCAGCAAAAATAGAAGCTGTTAAGAAATGGGAGGATCCCAAGACACCAACAGAAGTACGTCAATTTTTAGGATTAGCAGGATATTATAGAAGATTCATAGAAAATTTCTCAAGAATAGCTCAGCCCTTGACTGAACTAACTCAAAAGGACAAGCCATATGCTGGGGAGAAAAACAAAAGAATGCATTCGAACTTTTGAAAAGTAAGTTATGTAGTGCACCTATTTTGTCATTACCAGAAGGGACTAATGATTTTGTAGTATATTGTGATGCGTCTCGTCAAGGATTTGGATGTGTATTAATGCAACGAAGTAGAGTCATCGCATATGCCTCTAGACAACTTAGGGGAAGTGAGAAAAACTACACTACTCATGATTTGGAATTAGGAGCAGTAATCTTTGCACTTAAGATTTGGAGACATTACCTGTATGGGACAAAATGTACAATATATACGGATCATAAGAGTTTACAGCATATATTTGAGCAGAAAATGCTAAACATGAGACAAAGAAGATGGATAGAATTACTGAGTGATTATGATTGTGAAATCAAATATCATCCAGGTAAAGCAAATGTAGTTGCAGATGCTTTAAGTAGAAAAGATAGGGTTAAACCGTTACGAGTACGAGCCATGAGAATGGAACTACAATCAGATCTGTTAAGACAAATATGGGAAGCCCAACAGAAAAGTAAAATAGAAATAAAAGGACAGGAAAAGGATTTACAGGCAGACACACATGGAATTCTAAGATTTAAAGGAAGGACTTGGATACCTGATGATGCCATACTTAGAAAGATTATATTACAGGAAGCACATAAGTCAAAATACTCCGTACATCCAGGAAATAACAAAATGTATAAGATTAATAAAATCATTACTGGTGGCCTGGTATGAAGAAATCAGTTGGGGAGTTTGTAGAGAAATGCAATACGTGTTCAAAAGTTAAAGTAGAACATCAGAAACCTTCGGGATATCTACAACAACCTGAAATTCCAGAATGGAAATGGGATCAAATTACTATGGATTTTGTAACCAAGTTACCAAGGACCTCAAGTGGCTATGACACAATTTGGGTTATAGTAGATAGGTTGACCAAATCAGCACACTTCCTGCCAATCAGGGAAGATTACAAAATAGAGAAATTGGCAAGAATCTACATACGAGAAATCGTATCCAGACATGGAATACCAATCTCCATTATATCTGATAGGGACAATAGATTCATATCAAGGTTTTGGCAGACCTTACAAAAAGCTTTAGGAACCCAAATAAATCTTAGCACAGCCTTCCACCCACAAACAGATGGACAGAGTGAAAGGACAATACAAACGCTAGAAGATATGTTACGTGCTTGTGCATTAGACTTTGGTGGCAACTGGGATATGCATCTACCTTTGATAGAATTTTCTTATAATAATAACTATCATTCTAGCATTAAAACCGCCCCGTTTGAAGCTTTGTATGGAAGAAAATGCAGATCGCCCTTATGTTGGAATGAAATAGGAGATAGACAACTTATAGGTCCTGATTTAATTCAAGAGACATCTGACAAGATTAAAGAAATCAAGAATAGATTAAAGACAGCACGGGATCGGCAGAAAAGTTATGCAGATAAAAGAAGAAAGCCGTTAGAATTTCAAATTGGAGATAAGGTCTATCTAAAAATATCACCCACCAAGGGAATCTTTCGATTTGAAAAGAGAAATAAGTTGAACCCAAGATATATTGGACCATTTGAAGTTATTGACAAAATTGGTCCTGTTGCGTATAAGCTAGATTTACCCGAGGAATTAAGTAAAATACACAACACGTTCCACATGTCCAATCTGAAGAAATGTTTAACAGATGAAACATTAAAAGTTCCAGTTCAAGAAATAAAGATAGACGAGAAGCTTCATTTTACAGAGGTACCCATAGCCATATTAGATAAAGAAGTTAAAAAGCTAAGAAGAAGCAAGATCCCCATAGTGAAAGTTCAGTGGAACGCTAAGAGAGGACCAGAGTATACATGGGAAAGAGAAGATGAAATCAGAAGAAAATACCCCCACCTATTTTAAGACAATGGTCAGATAAGTTCATTACTATCCAAATAAATTTCGGGACGAAATTATTTTTACGGGGGGAGAATGTGACAACCCTAGATTAAGAAATTTTATACACTAAGTTCATTTAAATATTCTAAGCCACACCTAGGGTAATATATATATATATATTTTTCTTTACATACATGTACGTATGCATGCTTTTATTTTATTTACATAAGTATGTTGCTCACATATATATATGTATACGTATGCATGGTCGCATGCATACCCTTTTACGTGTGCATATACCATCTTTTGCTAAGAAACATTTACACATCATATGAATACAAGTATTATTCATTGCATGCTTGCATGCAAACTCAAGAGGTTACGTATGCATGTATCTATATTCATAACTTTATGATACCAAATGCTATATAATCAAAATACATCAACTACACAACATCAAACAAAACCAAACACAACTCAAACAAACATCACAAATACAAGATAACATATAGAGAACTTGACATCAAAACAAAACTAAGTAAACCTTAAACATATAAAACACTAACTAAAACATCAAAGACCCGACCTAAACGACTAAGATTAACCCCTAAACAATAGTTAACATAAACATTATGAAACCGGTGACTCAAGAGGCTCTTGAGTCGACACCTAGCCTCACCAAAGAACACCCAACACATCTACAACCCGCCACCTATGCCTAAGAGGTGACTAAGCAAACCTAAACCTCACCACCTCACTAACCTATAGTCTAGCTTCATCATTACAAACCTTCACTTAATACCCCCACTCGGCCGAAGGCCATTACCGATCACCACCACCCCGAAATCCATCACCACCATCCCTATTATCTTGTCCCTCGGCTAACCCATCCCCTCCATTTTTTTGTCTCTCGGTTACCACCTTCAAACATCACCACCATAAGCCAACAAGTCACCATCACAATCCTCTCGGTCGCCACCTCTCCAACCAAATACCATCCTCAACTTCACTCGGTCACACACTCTCGGATACAAGGCAGCAACATCCAAGCCTCGTGGAAGCATCACCTCCCGAAAGATTATCAAGAACACCAAAACCAAGCAAGCTTAGACCATCCTCACCTTCTTCTCATACTCTCCTTCTGTCAAAATCAAGGTTTTAACCCCTAAAACTCTACTAGATTAAGTTATGAAAATCAAACATGTGTTAAAACAAACACATGTGATTAACCCTTTTGATTAAACATTCAAGGTTTTTATAAAAACATATAAAAATCAAACATATTTTTCAGACAAAAAGAAAGATTTTTAAAATCTGAAATAAGTAAAACAAACCTTAAAAATCAAATTTATAGCAAGAAATTATCAACAAAAGGGTTAAAAATCTAGTCATAGTTTGTTAAATTGATTCTGCATATAAAATAACTATGATTGTGGGAACAAATATTAAAAGTATATTTAGAATATTAGGAAATAGAACTCTGCAAAATTTGGTACCATTCCTATGAATTAATTAATTTATATGCAATATTTAAAGATAAAAAGAGAAAAATTATATTAAAAGAACCGATCCTAGTAAAGGTATAGAAAAATTATGTAATGACAATTAAGAATTTTAGAATCCACTGCAAAAATTTCGTGACCTAACTCAAAATATTTTCAGAAATATTAATTTTTAACTATTCTGTTAACCAAAAATCGGGAAAAATACTTAAATTATGAAATAAATTATGGAAAATTTATAGAAAATATATGAATAAAAATGGAGCAGTTTGTGTAAAAATTAGAATTTTTGGACATGACTTGGTATTTTTAGCAAAATAAGGGTAAAATAGGAAAAATTATAAAAATAGCTCTGCTATAATTTAGAGCATGAGAAAATTCTGAAAAACTTTACAAATTATAATTATTAATCTGACAAAATTTGACTAATTTTAGAGGCCCGAAGGTATTTCTAAAGAATTATGTGAATAATGTAAAGATAATAAAAATTAGCCTGAAAATAATTTGAATATGAAATTTTAGTATATTTTACCTAACATTAAGATTCATCTACTGTAAAAATTTCGGAATTTATACTAAGACCAGAGTTATAAAATAAATTCTTCAATCTGAGGTACTAAAAATATTAAAGAAATATACATTTTCTGAATTATAAATATTTTTCTTGTATAGGTTACCATTTGGAGTAAAGGTGAGTTTCATGGCCCATTTTGTTTTGTAAAAGTTTTGGGGAAAAAGTATACTATTTGATGCATTATTTTCTGAGATTTATGTTACAACCATTAATTCGGATGTGGAACCGTTAGATAATATTGGTAGCGCTACTTAGGAAAATATTTCCTGCACCAATAAGATGAGTATTGTGATGCTATATTATCTGATTTGTGAAATATGTTATGACAGATATGAATGATCTGGTTGCTATGTAAGGTTTGGTTGTATATAATGCATCTATATTATATGATAAATCTGTGAAGCTCACCAACTTTATGTTGACTGTTTTGAGTATGCTTTTTCAGGAATTCACCATGACTAACAGCTTAATGTTCTCCTTTGATGTTTATAATGGCTGGGGAGAGGTTGTGGGGAAAGTTTGTATAAACCTGACAGTGAACTTGTATGATCTCAGTGTCTCGGTGGATGCTCACTCCCATCGTCTCTGAAGATGTTACTGTTAGGCTTTTAATGTAATAGGGTTATGTTAGTTCAAATTTTGACTATGATGAACTGATGTAATTCCAACTCCTTTATTATTAATCTGGTTATGTTATATGATATTATATATATTTAATATGTCTCACCATGAAATATATATATTTATGTGATATGTTGTAATAATTGTAAATCAATGAGTTCTAAGCAAACAAGTCACACCCTAAGCATTTCACGCTTCCGCCGGGATGTGACACCATCCTTCGTACGAGCTGAGTATTCCTTCTTGGCGGCATGATTTTCTATAGTTAATTGTAGTCGATATTAAAAAGTTGAAATTTAAAATTTTAGAAATATTTTATCTAACACATAACAGTCAATGATTTGAAACACAAAAGATATAATTCATTAAGTTTTTATTTTCTAAGGATTTGGCATTTTAGAATTTAGAAGGTAATTCTAATTTCCATAAACCCATTTTGTAAGGCCCCGTTCCCGGGACACCTACAGTTGGACATTCATCGCACTCAAAACATATATTTACATTTTCCTTTCATAAATAGTTGCAGCGGAAACATTAAAAACATAATTTCATTCCATCAAAATACTTTTGCACAATAGTACAATCGTCTTTTTAACAATATCATGACACATTTATTACAAAAGCATTAAACATAAAGATGCCATCCAAAATACGTTGAGTAGCCGCCCCGTGCCATCCTCAGCAACATACCTGCCAACTGGAAACACATCAAAGTCAGCGTTGCTGAGTGAGTTCTAGTTTTAAAATAAAACTTACTTTCCTTTCATAAAACCATTCTTTACCTTCTTTATAAAATCATTCGTTACATACATGCGTTCACACATCATACGTACGTACAGATAATATCATTATTATCTTCGTCATTACGTTCGTCACATTCATCATTCATCATTCATCATTATCTTTCTCTTCATTCTAGATCCTGTCAGACTTTACCCTCTTCATGGCACACAGCCACGATTACTGAGGTCGAATGACAAGGATTCCATTTCATACATTATTAGGATCATTCGTTAACGTTCATTTCATACATTCATTCTTTCATTCATCTCTTTACTCATTACCCTTCCTTACTCGAATCTTGTCTTATGCAATATCCCCGACTCATACTCGAAAGCTGATGCTGTGCCGGGACTTGCTCACAAGCCCCCGACTCATGTCCGAAGACTGACACAACATCGGGATACGCGACAAAGATCTCATACGAGTCAATCACAGGGATTGAACTCCATCCGAGGTTGTTGCAACACCAAGTCGCTCACCTCAATAGCCATCTCAATGAATGTAGCTATCCGAGTCTTTTGCACCCCTAGGGTTGCTCACCTCATTGCCCATCACGATAGCAAGCTATCCGAGTCTTTTGCAACAACAAGGTTGCTCACCCCAAGGCAACATCACGATAGCACGTACTCGAGTCTTTTACAACGACCGAGTTGCTCACCTCATACATATGCATGGCTTCATGCTACACCCCCGGAGTTATGCGTAACCCGGGTAACCATCATACATTACACCCCCAACATTATGGGTACTACACCCCCACCGAAGTGGGTACATCACCCCCACCGAAGTGGGTACATCACCCCCACCGAAGTGGGTACATCACCCCCATCAACATGGGTACATCACCCCCATCAACATGGGTACTTCATCGAAGGTCAGTCACAAAGACTGGAACCCTTGCGTGCACACTATAGACTAGCTGAACCTCTCACGGTTGAGCTTAAGGCATTAGAGCCGTGCACTTCACTTCGCTTCGCTTACATACCTCACACGATTTCATTCATTCATTAATGCATGCATTCATTCATTACGTTCCTCTTTTCTTTATCTTCCACTTTACGTTACATAATACTTTCATTTCATTCATTAACGTTCAACGCAAAGACATAGAAAGATAATCATACATAACAAGGAACACAACATAAACATAAACATACGGCATCGTCATACATACGCATCAATCATACATCACATCACGCACATCATACATACTATGGATCACACGCATTGCCATGCCTAACATAACAAATAACATCATGCATATTATCATCATCTCCATCAACATCCACATCATAATCTCATCATCCTGCGTTACCTTATACCGTCCATGCCCTTCACATCGTCGAGGAATTCCATCTCGGTTATCATTTCTAAACACTTAGGCGAATGGGCATCTATGCGAATGAATTATGGGCGAATGGACCTCTATGCGAATGGAGTCCCAGTCGCATAGCTTTCATGCGTATGGCCTTCAGTCGCATGACTTCAGGCGTATGGGCTTCAGTCGCATACTCTTCATGCGAATGAACCTCAGTCGCATGGCCTCCAGGCGCATGGACTTCAGTCGCATAACCTCCGTGCGAATGAACCTCAGTCGCATCATCCCTCAATCGCATGGCTCTCAAGCACATGAACTCCAATCGCATGACCATCATGCGTATGGACCTCAGTCGCATAGCGAACGTGCGTATGGACCTCAGTCGCACTTCAATCGGCCAAATGGCCTCTAGTCGCCCTCCAGTCGGTCGCCTAGCCCTAGTTGGTGCAGAGTGCAGTTAGGTCGACTGCAGCCGCGGGTTTTCGACCTCCAACCCTTTCCAAACCTCTTTTAAGCTCAAATCAACCCTTCTAAAGGTTAGGGAAACATACCATGACCTCAGACAAGCATAACCAAGCAAGAAATCGAGCCTCAAACGCATCATACACATACATACATACATCAAAACGGGTTTTCACCCAAAAACTCGAAAATAGGTTTTTGGATGTGTTCCAGCCCCAAAATCAGTTGAAAACGTGTAAAAGAGGGGTCCTAGAACTCACCTTAACGATCCCGTCGAGTAGAGCTTCGATTTGGCTCGCTCCACGTCGAATTCCACGCTCGAACCCACCCGAACCAACTTTTCTCCCCTTTTCTCCTTCTCCTCTCTTCTCCTCTCTTGGCTGAAATATGGGGAGAATAGGAGTGTCTCCTCCCTTTTATACTCCCGTGCGTCGAAGTTTCTCTCGTTGGCGGGTTTGGTCCCTCGACTTCGGTCTTTATTTTTTTTTCTTCTCTCGTTGGCTACAAAGGAAATTTCCGGGTGTTACACATTTCCATATCTTTGTTAAGATATTTTTCTTGGGTGCCTTCAATTCTTTAACATCCTTTTGGATTTTTCAGATTCCCTGTTGTATTTTCTTAAGCTTTTTAAGGGTCTGCTGGGCTGTCATCATTTGATCCTCATCCAACTTTTGCCTTTTTGTTTCTTTTCCTTCATCCTTGGGAGAATCGGAATTTTGTGTTCCTATGTCTTCGTCTTGCTTAGCCAGAAATCTGTCTCCTCGTCGTATCTTTTTCCTGGGGGTTTTAATTATATCTCCCCCGACTGTTACCAGTGCACGTCGGACATAAAATTTTGGCTTAAATTTATTCTCAATTTCAATTTGAGGAGTTTCCATATTTCGCTGGGGTTCTGGTTTGGGTGTTATTTCCTTATAATTGCTATAGTCTGAATACTCAGAAGGGTCAGTCTCACTGGGATAATTATCTGAGCTCATAGCTACAAAAATCCTTTTTTATAAATTTTTAGGCGAAATAGTTAGTCACATAATATTCCACATATTATATACATCTCAAAATAATTTTTGCTTTTTAATCTACTAAATAGTAGTGTTAAGATATTTATGAAATCACAAAAGTTCACGTATACACATAACATGCGTGTTCATATTTGTCATGATACGAGCTTATGGTCATAGTCTAGGCATTTTATAATACCTAATTCTCTATAACCAATGGCTCTGATACCAACCTGTCACATCCCGGCGGAAGCGTGAGATGCTTTGGATGTGACTTGCTTATTCAGAACTCATTGATTAAAAAGAATAAACAAATCAACAAATTAGAACACAATTTAACATAATATATCACATAATCATAGATAATTTAAAGTTAGGATTACATCATATCATTAGCAGTTAAAATTTAACATAATATAACCCTATTCCAAACATAATATCTAACTGCTACATCTTTAGTAACGATGGAAGTGCGCGTCCACCGATAGGCTGAGATCGTACATGTTAACAGTTAGATTTACACAAACTTTGCCCATAATTTCTCCCCAGCCATTATAAACATCAAAAGAGAACATTATGTTGTTAGACATGTTGCTTACCTGAAAAAGCATACTCAAAATAGTCAACATAAAGTTAGTGAGATCATAGGTTTAACTTCAAACAAAATATTTTTGATGCATCAAATACAACCAAACCTTACTTAATAGCCAGATGATTCATAACCGGCATAACATAATTCATAAAATCAGATAATATATCATCAGAACACTCATCCTGTTGGTGCAGGAAATATTTTCCTAAGTAGCGCTAGCTATATTATCCAACGGTTTCACATCCGAATTAATTGTTGTAACATAAATGACAGTAAATCTCAAAAAATATTATATATGCATCAAACTTATAACAGTATACTTTTTCCCCCAAAAGTTTTACAAATATAAAATGGGGCTATGAGTCTCACCTTTTACTCCAATAGATTACCTATAAACAAAATATTTATAGTTTAGAAAATATTTTTTCTTTAAAATTTTCAGCACCTCAGATTATAAAATTTATTACAGAAATTATAATCAAATATATATCACGAAATTTTTACAGCAGGTGAGTCCGAAAATCAGATATAATATGTCAAAATTCCATATATCAATTATTTACAGTTTACTTTCTGGAATTTTTATATTATTTGTATAAATTAGCAGAAACACCTACGGGTCTATAAAATTTATCAAATCTTGTCAGAATATTTATATCCAAATGTATATTTACTCAAAATTTTCTAAAGTTCTAAATCATAGCAGAACCTATTTTCATGATTTTTATTACTCCAACAATATTCGGTAAAAATAGCAGAATATGTCCTAAAATTTCAAATTTCATACAAACTGCTTAATTCCAATTATTATATTTTGTGTAAATTTTTCATGATTTATCTTATAGTTTAAGTATTTTTCCCGATTTTTGAATAGCAGGAACTTCAAAAATTCATAACTTATGCATAACTTCGAATTAGGCCACAAAACTTTTTTTACAAGTCTTATAATTCATAAGAATCAACATATAACTTTTATCTTTTTACCAGGTTCGGTTCTTCTAGCTGAAAATTCTTTTTCAAACACTTAAATAATTTATATAAACTATTTTACTAATTATGATTGTATCAAAATTTGCAAAACTTTAATCCTTAGTATTTCTAATATATTTACCATTTTTATTCCCACAATCATAGTCATTTAAGTAATATACCAAATTTATCGAGTTTATGCATAATTTCAACCCTTATTTGCAATTTTTTTTTGTTTAATTTCATAGTTTATCATATTTTTCAGATTCTCAAACCTTTCTTATTGATTTCTGAATAAGATAGAATGTTTGTAGTGTTTGATGAAGAACTTTTCATGTTTCAATCACAAGGGTTGATTATATGTGTTGTTTAAACACATATAACTTATAATCTTAGTTAGTTTAAGAGTTAAAACGTTGATTTTGATAATGGGAGAGGGTGAGGGGTAGCTGATGGTAGCTTCTTTCCTTGATGAACCGACTTGATTTGAGCTCCCCGATCTTGATCCTCTTGCAACAATGATTTGGAAGATGGTGGTTGACTAAGGCTTAGATGGTGTAATGGTGGTGACCGAGAGTGGAGATGATGGTGATATTCGGTTATGGTGGTGTTAGCCGAGAGGTGAAGGAGTGGTGATGGTTTGTAGTGGTGACCGAGAGTAGAGAGTGTGATGATGTGTGGTTTGAAAATGTGAAGGTGGTATTCGGTTGTGGTGAAATGGTGGTGACCGGTTTGTGTTTTAAGGAGGATCTCGGCCGATTGCCTTTAATGGGCATAATCATGATGGCTACTCCTAGCCTTGGTGAGTGGGCTAAACATAGGTGCCTTAGGTGTCAAGTAAAAGAGTTATCTTGGTGTCACAATGGCTAGGTGGCGGTTGTGGGGTGTGGCTTATGTGTCTCGGCCGATTATTGTTAATCACCAAGCTTAATTGGTGGTTTAATCCTCTAATGGTCCGAGATTGAGGCTTGATTTAGTGTTTAAGGTTTACTTAGTTTTGTTTTGATGCCAAGTTCTCTTGATGTTACCTTTGTATTGTGGTGTTTGGTTAGGTTGTTTCTCATTCCATTTGATGTATGTTTGGTGCTAACATGATGAGGTGATTGATCAAATAATGTTTGGTATTAAAAACTTATGTATATGAATACATGCACACGTAAAATTCATGCATGCATGCAAGCATGCATACGTACAACATACATATATATATGTTAAACATATACAATTTCGTATAGGGTTAGTCAAGCAATGAGTGTCATATATGAGAATTTTTAATTATATTTAATTTTTAGGGTTGTCACAAATGTAGCTACTTGAAATATAAGACTTAAATTACCATAATATCATAATAAAATCAGATGAAATAACAATTTCTCCTAATGAATTAGTCTTAAAATACACAAATCAAATTCCAGAAAATGGCATGACCATAAAATGTATCATGATACACTTGCAAGTCCTATGATAAAACAAATTAAGAGAACTAAAACCTTACAAGTTTATAAAAAAGTTGTTTACCAGAACACAAAGAGTGATCATTGCATTGCCAATAAAATGCCCTATATCTAAGAGCAAAGGACTTATAAAACCACTGAATATTTTCTATATAAAAAAGCTCTGAAATGAAACACATTACCTTGTTATATACTTGTATATAATAAACTTTTTTACACCCCTAACACGCATAGAGAAAAAATTATAAACAAACTATATCAAATTTGACCAAAAATTTGGAACCACATGAATAGGATGATGTAAAGAAACAACCTTCGAGTACCTAAAATCACAAATCTTTAAATGGGGAACAGAGCTTCCATCCAACAACATTTTCTAGCTTCAATCTCAGTGATAAAACTTGCTTTAATAATGAAAAACATCAGAAAAAATATGTAATCAGCTAAGTTAAAGTCATAAAAAACATGAAAAAAGAGAAAGTTAGGAGTACATAAGTTTCAATTATCATATAGAGTGACAGTATGTAACTCCAAATTTGAGTTCTTGAAAGATGAATCACTCTTGCTTAAAGTCAACAGAAATAAACATTTTCAAGAAAGAGAAGTCAAACATTACTTCATGATATTAACAAAAGAACAACTCATCCTCATTCAATTGCCTGTATTACAAATTTGATCAAAAATGTCCCCTCTAAAGGCATGTTCCATCATAATTGCCAAATGGGTTGGTGTCAATATGAGCTGTTACATGTCAAATAATAAAAATAATAACTACTTCCTAATCTAAATAACCATCAAAGATCATGCTTTAAACAAGAAAGGAAACAAAATAACCTCACCTTTTGAACCTAATTCTATTTGGATATCATAGAGACCTGTAGTTATGACTTCACTTTGAACATTCTCATCTATTTGCAAACAAAATTTCATCTCATCAAATGCAACAACAACAATTAAAATAATCATATTCAAGATGTGATTTTACAACACGAAGAAGCTTGTCATCATCAAACACTAAACTTACCATATCTGCCAAAAACCAAACACGCAAATCCAAAAGCCATCGCCGTTAACTTCACTGGAACCTAAATCAACCATGTCATCGATGCATTGGTGTTCATAGTGTAGCTTTATTGAGAAATAGATGACCCGACGGTACCAGATGCAAGGCGTAGGCACTTCTTCCTTCCCCTATCTACTATGGAGTCAAATCATATCACCATTGATGATTCATCTAGATTTGAACCTGGTGCCCCACCATTCATGCCACCATAGCTGCACGACCACTCCAGTAAGCAATAACCAAAAAAGGGCCGCCAAAAGAAAGCTTAAATATTACAGTCTGATTGCTGCTGTTTTGTGCAGCCGAAGACCGACCGTCACCCCAACACCACAATCGGAACCCATCACCACTCCCTCTTCTCCGATTATAACACCTTTCTTATTACTTTTGTATAGATAGATTGGAGGTGTACACGTGAAAAAAAGACATGGCGATAGTGACGCAGATGGAGATCTATGTTGTGTTTGAGTTTGATGTTTTAAATTTGAAATTTGAATTGAGAAACTAAAATGGGAACCCGTGTTTGAAGTTTAGGAGTCCAGAGCTGTATAGAGTTGTACAAAATGTATCAGAGGCTGTAAACTCAAAAAATTAAGAGTTTTGAGTGAAAAGACTATCTTGCCCTCCCATATACACATTAATATAGTATATATATATATATATATATATATATATATATATATATATATATATATATATATATATATATATATATATATTATAAGTATAACAAGTACTAGTATTAAGACCCTTGCTGCTAATGGGAATATAAAACCACGAAAAAAGTAACGTGGCGGCGTTTCCACAAACTCACACGCTGAAGGAGGCGTTGATAACTTAATATTATATACTAGACGTTGTATACCGCCTTATGGTGGAGACGTAAAACCATTAAAAGTAACGCTATAACGTTGCCGAGAACCCGCGCGTTAAACGGGGCTTGATAACACACATAACTTTTTATCAAGAAAAACAAAACTTGGATGCTATTGATGGCGTTCACAACCTTATATAAAAAAGCAACTCTGTTGCAGATCTGTACGTTGCTGGGATGTTAATAATAGTTAGAAATTTATGTGATTAGAATAAGCTTATTGTAATAGGAAAATAAGGTGATAAACATAAGCATGTACAGATTCATATTTTGATAGTTGTAGGACGAAAAGAAAATGAATATATTTAAAAGTTAAATCAAATTTTACAGCTTGTATATTTATGTCTTGATAAATTGTATAATATTTCGCACAACCTCATTTTGAATGAACTAATATCTAAACATAGATAAAAATAAATGTATCGTAACACTATATTTCAAATTTTATAAAACATTATTTTTTTACTTATAAGAGGAAAAATAATATGAGTGTGCCAAAAAAAAACAAATCAACAAGTATAAGGTGTGAAGTGTATCTATAGTTAAACTTGAGGTGATAGAAAGTAAAATTGAAACTTAAACCTAAGAAAAAACCTTAAAGTATGAGAAAATTACACAAATGGCATTGCATGGTGACTTGTACTGTATGCATCATTTGTTTACATTTTCATAAATATAAATACACAAAATATATTATAATTATAATATTCATTTACAACTTCAACTGCCCATGCTCTCCCATACATTATTATCTCGAACCTTGCATTGACCATGTGTCCAAAACCATGCCACAAAAACTCAATCTACAGCCATTACAAGTACAGTTCAACATAACACATGAAAGTATTGCAAGTATTATCTTTGATACTTCTTTGCATTACTTAAACCCCGCATCAATGACTTTTCGAGTGCATATTCAACATCTTTATTCTTCATTATTAGTAATGGGGTCTCTAAGTACCATCATCCTGGTTATCATCATGTTCATTTTTGTTAGTAGGTTTTCAAAAAAGAAATCTTCGAGCAACCCACATTCATTACCACCTGGTCCAACCCCTTGGCCGTTCATTGGAAGCACCATGCAAATGCTTATAAATAAACCGACTTTCCGATGGATCCATAAGCTCATGGACCAATATCACACCCCGATCCTTTGCATCCGGCTCGGACCATCAACCCATGTGATTGTAGTTTCATCCCCTGACATAGCATGTGAGTTCCTCAAGAAGCAAGATGAAGTATTCATCTCAAGGCCTGATTTCTTGTCAGCCAATCTGATAAGTGATGGATATCTCACAGCAGGCATGTCTCCTTTTGGAGAACAATCAAAGAAGATGAAAAGAGTCATCTATCGGGAGATGCTTTCATCGCCAATACACAAATGGCTCCAACCTAAACGTGATGAAGAAGCTGATCTATTGCTTAGGTACATATTTAACCAAATAGAAAAAAAAGATGCTATAGTTAATGGTGCATTAATAAACGTTCGAAATGTGAGCCAACATTTCTTTGCAAATGTGATGAGGAATATTGTTTTTGGGAAAAGACTCATTGGGCAAGGAATGGAAGATGGAGGGCCGGATGAAGAAGAAACTAAACATGTCGCTGCACTTTTTATCCTTCTAAAACATCTTTATGCATTTTGCATCACTGATTATTTTCCATGGTTAAGAGGGAAGACTGATTTAGATGGCCATGAAAAGAACACAAGGAATGCAATAGCTATTGTTCGAAAGTATCAGGATCCATTAGTCGATGAACGAATTCAAATGTGGAAAAATGGAGCTAGAAAGGAAAAATGTGATATACTTGATGTTCTTATTAAACTTGAAAATCCAAAGCTTACACCAGAGGAGATTAAAGCCCAAATTATTGTAAGGTTCTCACCATATATATCTATTACCATATGCACATGAAACAATTGGCAAATGATGATTAATAATGTCAAGAAACTTTCTCTCTCTTCTTTTATGACTTGACTTCTACAGATTTTAATAACGTTTCATGAATGTGCTTTTTTCTAATGTTTTTGTGCCTTATCTCATTTTAGGAATTCATGTTTGCCGCGATTGATAATACATCTAATGCAGTAGAATGGGTGATCAGCGAGATGATCAATGATCCTATAATACTAAAAAAAGCAGTCAAGGAATTGGATCATGTAGTTGGTCATGATCGGTTGGTGCAAGAGGAAGACATTCCCCATCTAAATTACTTAAAATCATGTATCAAAGAGGCTTTTAGGTTGCACCCTTTTGTACCTTTTCTTCCGCCCCATGTTTCAACAAGGGATACTATAGTTGCTGGTTACTTCATACCCAAGGGTAGCCATGTTATCCTAAGTCGATATGGGCTCGGAAGGAATCCAAATGTATGGGCGAATCCATCCCGGTTTGACCCAGATCGACATCTAGAGGGGGAAGGAAAAAATGTGGTTCTTTCGGATAATAACTTGAAGCTAATCTCATTTAGCACCGGAAAACGTGGTTGTCCTGGAATGACGTTGGGCACAACTATGACTATAATGTTGTTAGCAAGGATGATCCAAGGGTTCACCTGGGAGGCTCCGTGTGATGAGTGGTCCATTGAACTTGTCGAAAATCATTATGATATTTGTTTGACTAAACCACTTGTAGCAATTGCTAAGCCACGACTACCTCAATATATGTACCCTCCATATTGACAACAAGAACTTGGGTATTGAACGGGGTGCAGCCATATCTATTTTACTCCTAATATAATGAAATGTCAAAAACAAGAGGATTAGTATCTCATTCTAATGTAAGTTTATCTTTAAACTTATATAACTATATATAGTTAAATTAATTTGATCTTAATGGCACACCCTACCCGCGTTATCTTGCACAATTGATACATAACATTGGAAGGATAATAAACTTTTATTTAAACTATAACATTCTCATTACAATGGTTAAGATTACAATGGTTAATAATTTATAATTACTTAAAAACTTAAGAACTTCTTGGCCTTCAAGGTGATCAATCAACAAGTAGTTCACGGGATTCCTGTCACGGTTCGCTTGTGATACATATACTTAAATTGACATTTTATTGAATATTCCTTATACTTAATAAATAGATCGTGCTCACGCATTTTAAATTAGATTCCAGATTCCTTAATTCTTTCTAACATACCCTTGCGAGATGATTTTTCTAAAGTCAACGTACTCCACTCATGAAATACCGATGAGCATTTACGTATCATTTTAGCATAATGGTTTGTTTTATAATATAAGCTTTACACACAGAAGAGCATGTGAGAAATTTACTAGCTTATATTTATAATATAACATTTCAAAATGTGTTAAAAGTAGATTATCATTTTTTATGCGGAGGGTACTTATTTTGTTATGTGTCCTATTGCCACACATCTCCCATTACCTCCTTCCTCAAGTAGTGACCCTTAGGGGCTGTTTGGCAACTTCTGAATGATTAAGTGCTGAACCAATAAGAGGTCTGAATCATTAAGTGCTGAATCATTAAGAGGTCTGAACCATTAAGAGCTAGTATATAATTTAACTATTCAAAGACAAATGTCTGACCAATTTAGATAATATGTCTTAACCATTCAGCATTAGACCTCTTAACCATTCAGCATCATTATGATGCTTAACCATTCAGAGGTAAATCTTTTAACCATTCAGACATGTGCTCGCGAAACAAACAGTCTGAACCATTAAGTGCTGAACCATTCAGACATCTGAACCATTAAGAGGCTGATTAAGAGGCTGCCAAACAGCCCCTTATTCTTCCACATCTTCAGCCCATCATCGATAACCTCATCTGTACTACTCACTTTATCAGACCCTCCAATGAATTCCCTTTACTCACCTTCCATCGCCAAGCGCTTCAAACCTCCGGTCGATCATTTCAACATGGACACTTTATTGACGTCCTTCATAGTGGGTGTTTGAGATTTCTTATTGAAAACTTTTTTTTAATTTTTGAAAATAAAATAAATTAAAAGGAGATGAAAATGTATTTAGATGGAGACGAAGATGCGAGGAGAAAACTTTTTTTTGAAAAGTTAAAAATTGTAACTTTTCAATAGTCCTTCTGAGAAGTTAAAATGATGCTTAAATAAGCAATCCCAAACATGACATATAGTCTCTTCGATTCACTGGTAATTGACATCTCCTACGACCGCCTCATCCAGTCTGCTGCATTAGGGTTATCTTGAGGACAAAAGGTTTATCAGGAGTTGCAACTTGCAAGTACCGTCTCTGATCAGATTGAATGTCGCAAAAGTGATTATCGGTAAACTGTCGCCTCTGATGACCGGAAAGGGTGTAAAAAGCTGCAGATGGAGATGTCTACACCCTTCGGTGGTGGTTTACGCAAATGATGGTGGTGTCTTCTCACATGCAAACTTATTATTCTCGATCTTTAAAATAGGATCTGGTAGCCAACGAATGTGCTTTCTCTTTTGATTTTAGAGAATGAATGCGTCTGTTTTTTGATTTTAAGGGAATTTGATTTGACCCCGTCGTTGTAATGTTTACTTTCTTCTTTACTAAATTACAGGTGAAAAACATAAGGGGTAAAGAAATCATCATCATCTTCAAGTTTTCTCTTCCCTTAGTAAGTGTTCTTAAGCCCTCAACATGTTGCCTGTATGATAGTGAATGGATTTGCTATGATGTTTACTTTCTTATTCACAAAATTACAGGTGAAAAACAAGAAAATGCAAAGAAATCATCATATATTATCTTTAAACATTCACCTTACTTGGTAAGTGTTCATAACCATTATGTATCAACATTGACAAATCACGGCATTTGAACTTCACTATGGACCTTATTTCTATTGAAGTGTTAATTAGAATTCTAGAGAGGCTTTCTGTAGATATTGTGAGTTTTATATCCATTTGAACCAAAATTTAAGAAATTTTACCAACACAAAGCTAAGGGGACTAACTTTAGCTTTATGATTGATGTTTAATTTTGCAATAATTTGATATAATATCATTATTCATCATCATATAGAAATGTTAGTATACATTTGTTCAAAATGTAAAATGTAGTATCCATTTTTGTTTGTTAATTGGTTGTTGTTGGGTTTCAGGATGTTTCTCAGTGCCATAAATGTTCATTCTAATAGAACGGATGCTCAATTGAAAGTGACAGAGGAATACTATAGTTTCAGGATTAGAAATTTTTGATTTTGCATATGTATTATCCAGTAAAAACATTCTGGTTCTGGACTCATATGGATATATTATCACTTGCTCACATGTAGAGGATTCACTATATCACTACCTTGCCCTCAAGTTGGGAATGAGAAAAAGGTGTGTTACATGCCCATGGAGGTAACTTTGTAACTGATGTAAAATTCTCTTGAATGTTTCATGTCATTTTATGAATTTATTGTTTCTTTTTAAATGTATTTGTGAATTTTCAAGTATTATCTAAGCTTGCAAGATTGTTGAAGGACAAATGCGTACAAAAGGAGTGAACAACCAAAAGATCATATTTTTTTAACAATATTTATGCTAGAAGCCGAGGAACAAGAGAAGAAAATAGCACAGATTCCTTGACTAACTAACCATTTTTCTTACGGGATCGGTTGGCTAATTGATTATTTTTTGCAGTCAATGTCTCAGAAATGCTATAAAGAAGACCATTACCGAAAGGAGTTTGGCATTACTATTGATGAAGCACCTACATCCATTGATGCTTGAGTTCTTCCTGCCCCATGGGTAATTTTGTTTACAATTCTTGGTGATGAAATTTTTAATGAATAAGGTTTATGAGAGTGGTTGTTACGTACTAAGAACTTTAAAGTACATAAATCAGAAAAAATCTATAAAAAATTATGAATTTATTATCCCAAGTTTTTTTAGGATTGTGTTTATCACAATCTTCATATTATAAATTTATAAATTACACTATGTTTATATGCTATAATCCTAATCTGGGATTCTGTTTTTGTATTTGATTGTAGTTTCAGAGTAAAAAGGGGAAATATAAGAATTTTGTATTCGATTATAGTTTTAGGTAATATTTAATTTTACTAGGTTTTTGTATTGTAATCTTAGGATGTAGGAATGGATAGGTTAGGTCCAATTTGGAGTTCTCTTTTTGTATTTGATTATAGTTTTAGAGTAAAACAGAAAAGCTTCAAAGATTTTCCATACTCAGAATTATCTCAAGAAGAGTGAAAGCTGAATTCACAATCAGGATCATCGAAGTAATCCTTTTACCAAAGTTTCTTTTGTATGCCAACGTATTGTAAGGTTTTCGTTTTCTTACTTTTGTTATTCCGATGATTTGCAGATCAGTTGGATGACTATGGTAGGATGAAATTGTGCCTACAGTAATCACGGCAGAACTTCACAATCAGGTAAACCAAGTAAAATTTTACTTGTAGTTAAACTATTTTGAATTATATAGTTATGCATGTAAATATACTTATTTAGTAATTAAAGTATTTTGGATTGATCTATAGGAAAACAGAGATTGATTTGGAAGCTTTTTATTTTATAAAAAACAATAAAAAAATCTGGTTTAAATATTTAGAATGACAATCACCAATTTAACATAGAAAGGTCAACAATTTAACATAGAAATGTCAGATTCATTGACAGAAGTGGACATCGAATTTGATTAACGATCGAATATCTGATGTATATTACTTTGTTTGAATGCTTATATTAATATATATGAATAAATCTGGGTTCAATGCAAAGAAAATTATAAAGGAAACATTAAACATATAAATGAATGAATTTGTGTTTAATGGAAAGAAAAATACAAGGAAAAATACTAGAATCTGATGGTAATGGATATAGCATTTGGAAATTACAGTTCCAGTGGATGCAAATTCAACGCATTTCAAAAAAGTCTAAGGATTCAGACGGTTAAAGATTGAAAGAGGGCAGTCTAGGATGAGATGGCAATCTGCAACTTTGGTAGATTGATTTTTGGTTTTACAGATTTCTTTCGATTGTTATCTCGAACGATCAAACCATAAGAGCCTGACGCAACGTGCACATGCGGGTATGTTTAATTTGATTAGGGTTTCCAGCTCATGGATTTAGTGATGGATATGTCTGTACAAAATATATTGTATCATACATTTTTGAAGGTTTGACTCCATACCATCTCACACAAATTGCTTTGTATGATACTCAATATGCTATCTGATCTTTAGTTTCTTATCCAGGTTGGATGGGTTATATACGTTGCTATCAAGTGTAAGTTAGACATTCACGCAAAACCCACCGCGAAGCGCGGGGAAAATTACTAAATATTATTTTACAATCATACCTTTATGGTCGTTCGACTCGAGTCATGAAGTTGCTCTTTGGACCTCGTGGTCTAATGTTTACCCTTTTTCCTTTTTCTTTCTTATGCCTTTTTTTTTAAAAAATCAATGTCTTCAATTATTATTTAACTACATCTTGAATCAATATTTTCTTTCGTTTAATAAGTTATATATAATAATTTATCTTAAATTTTGAACTGCATGTGATCTTTAATAGAACTAGTGAGGTCCATCTATACGCGTTGCGCGTATGATAGAGAGGGTGAATCAAATCTCATATATGTCAACATACCTGCATACGCATCGTTTCAAATGATTCTTATATTGTTGAAGCATGTGGTTTAAGTTTAAAAGAAATCCCAATTAACTTGTATTGTTTTGTTACCAACATAGGCAAAGGATATTAGGGGCCAGGGGGTCACCGCCCCCCTCTTTTTGTTCGTCAGTTGTATTAATTTTAGTCCAATAGTGTAATTTTTTAGCTCGGTAGTGTAATTTTTTTTACATATATCGAGTTCGCCCCACCTTTAATTTTAGTTTCACCCAAATTGAATTATTATTCTCATTCTCATTACTTAATAGCAGAAAAAGCCTCCACCTTTACCTTTATTTTGGTTTGTTGGTAGGAACTATATGAATCAATGCAACCAATTAATAATAAAAGAAACAAAACACACACTTAGATCATAGTATCCACTTACACACGTACAGACACTCTAAAAATCTTGAATGAAAAGGTTGGATTTTGGCATTAAATTAAGATGGTCATGCAAAACAACCTGCAACACATGTTCTTTAAATTTATTCAAAATAATAATATTACTCTGTGGCGGTGTTGATGATAATTTCAGCACAGAATATAATCCCCAAAAGGCCAAAAATCCACAATAAAATAAAACAAAATTGAATAGTTTCTTATGCATCAAGAACCCATTTTGTAACATGAGACAAATAGTTGGTGAGCATTGCAATCAAGAAGATAAAATGCAAATTAAAAACAGAAAGGAAGAATAGATAATCAAAATCAATTGATAAATAAACCAAGTTTGCATGAGATGGCAAAGACACACATGAGTATGGGCCACAAAAATGCCCGCAGTGGCCCTACACACCACCATCACAACCTTGAACGACTTGAGATGGCCGCCATGTCCACCTCTAACCATAAATGGGAGGTAAAACGGCAAACCGAAACAAGAACCATCGCCATCGCCATAGAACATGGCAAGATTTGAAACCCTAAATGGTATCAGAGACAAATAACGACCTCACCACACCACCCTTGAACGTTAAGAATCACTGGGGGGCAGGACAGCGGTGACGAGAACCATCGCCGTAAGACTTTGACCGACGACCTTTAACAAAGGTACGAGCGGTAGGTAGAACCAATATCAACCACATATTTTAGTCACATGTCACTTCCACCTTTTTTTTAAAACGTTCATAACTTTTTTTCACGATATTATTTTTTCAAAAAAAATTAACCATTAATTTCAGTATTTTTTTTATCTTTCAATGCCTACCATATTAATATACTTTTTAAAAAAATCGTCCACCCTTATTTACACATGTGTAAATTAGTCATTACATACGTGTAAATACTCTTTTACACATGTGTAATTTCAAGAATTACATATGTGTAAAATGAAGTTCGTAAAAAAACGAGATTTTTTTTTTTTTTATAAAAAAAATTATTTTTCAATGATAGAGGGAAACTAGGAAAACACTTCTGTGTTTTTACATTTTTTATTTTTTTATTAATTTTTGTTTTATGATTTTTTTTATTATGTTGTTGTTAATTACCATTTTGTCATTGAAAACTAGTGGCTCACATTGGTTTCTAGAGTTTTCACAAAAAAGGGTGTTCTCATTTAATCCCTTCCCTATATATATATATATATATATATATATATATATATATATATATATATATATAGATATATATATATAGATAGATATATATATATATATATATATATATATATATATATATATATATATATATATATATATATATATATATATATATATATATATATATATATGTATATATATAATAGAAGAACACTAGTGTTACATATACGTAAGTGTTACATATACGTACCACCTTTGAACGCAACTTCTGCTTTTACGTGTATTCTTTCTCTATTTCCTTTGTTTCTTTTTCAATTACATAATTTTATTATTCAAGTTTATTGTTTCATGTATCTTACATAGTACAATGTTACATATACGTAACATATTGACACAAAATCGACTGAACTTGGTTTACATATACATAACACATCCTATGTTTATTACACATAAATTGTTAAATATACATAACACCTGTTGCATATAAGTAACTCTCTTGTTACATGATTTGCTTGTTATTCGTCATCTTCTTTGATTTTATGTAGATAAATTTTCATTTCTTAGATAAACAATGTGAATGTAAATGAGAGTTTTTAAATTTTGAATGAAACAATTTAGAGAGAGAAGGGGAGAGAGAAATAGTGATTTTAGGGATTTGATTAACAAAAAATCAAAGTTTCCATATTATAAATATGTGTTTTGTCTATTCTGCCCCTACAACGATATAATTAAATGTTTTCAACATCATTTAATTACAATTTTGCCATTGTATGATCTCAGTCATAGATTACAAAAATCAAGGATGGATTAGTGGTTTGTTTGGTTTTCTAATAAAATGAGGTTTTCATTGGATCCCTCCCCTATATATATATATATATATATATATATATATATATATATATATATATATATATATATATATATATATATATATATATATATATATATAGGGTAGGGTTATCTTGAGAACCACCCTTTTTAGTGAGAACTCTAGGAACCAACATCAACCACACATTTTAGTCACATGCAAGTCACATGCCACTTCCATCTTTTTTTTAAAACATTCATAACTTTTTTTCATGACATTATTTTTTCATAAAAATTTCACCATTAATTTCATTATTTTTTTATCTTTCCAACGCCTACCATATTGATATATTTTTTAAAAAAAATTCATCCACCCGTTATTTACACATGTGTAAATTAGTTATTACATATGTGTAAATTCTGTTTTACACATGTGTACTTCCAAGAATTACATATGTGTAAAATGACGTTTGTAAAAAAAACGAGATTTTTTTTTATAATTTTTTTATTTTTTTAATGGTAGAGGGACACGAGAGAAACACTTCTGTGTTTTTACTTTTTTTTATTTTTTTATTATTTTTTATTTTATGATTTTTTTGATTATGTTGTTGTTAATTACAATTTTGCCATTGAAAACTAGTGGGTTCACATTGGTTCCTAGAGTTCTCACAAAAAAAGGGAGTTCTCATTTGATCCCTCCCCTATATATATATATATATATATATATATATATATATATATATATATATATATATATATATATATATATATATATATATATATATATAGCTATATATATACACATGTGTATACATGTTTATATATATGTATATATGTATATAGGGTAGGGTTATCTAAAGTACCACATTTTTTGTAAGAACTCTAGTAACCAAAATCAACCACACATTTTAGTCACATTCAAGTCACATGCCAATTTCATCTTTTTTTAAAACCTTTATAAGTTTTTTTATGATATTATTTTTTTCAAATAAATTTCACCATATGTTATACGTATCAAGCATTTTATTCTTTTTAATTTGAGTATAGTATTGCTATAGTTTTTTTTAAATAACACTTTTTCAAAAGATTTCTATATGTTATGCAATAACTTGCGTGATTATTAACTAGGTAATTATGAAAATAACTTTCATAATTATCATATAACTTGCGTAATTATAAATATAACTTGCATAATTGTTTTTATAACGTGAGTACTTTTAATTTGCGTAATAATAGATATAACTTGTGTAATTATTAATATAACTTATGTAATTATATACCTTTTATGCGTAATTATAAGGCATACGAAACTACTACGCTGTCAAAAACCACGTGTCATGCCCTGGTGACTTCGTACGCTTTTCATGAAAATTACAATTTGTATAGTAACCGGGCCTTTTCGTGCGAAGTGTATGAAGTTTGTGTTGGAATTATCCCGTAAACACAAGTAATAATTATGCAAGAAGGATTACACTTGCTTGTTATTATCAGGAATTGATGGAATTATCAATCAAGAATAACTTATTGCGTGATAATTCAACCTTTGCGTGATAATTCAATCTATGCATGATTAATTCTAATACTTGCGTTATATTAATTTAACCCGTAAAGCTTATTCTTGCGTGATAATTTTGTACGATTCGCACGAAAAAATCACTTTATACTGTAACTTTTCTATATATATAATATGCACACGTTTATTAAATGTATGCTATTAATATATTAATATATTATAATTTGTCTAACACGTGTGGCATGGGTATATAGGCTATTAAACTATAAACTATCATAACATTTTCTTTTGAAATTTGCCTTAATGGAACAAGAAAGGTAATTAACCTTTTGATTTCTTATTTAATAAGTAATTAAGATTAAACTAATGGGCTTTAAATTAGCCGTAAAATATTATCGACCGATACTCGAGGTCGAGGTTCGATGGTTTTAAATATCAAATATTGTTGATAGAATCTCTATATCTTATAAATTGCATATAAATACATTCTATAGTTAAACAAAATTAAATATGAGACTAACAATCAACCCGATTTGTCTCCGGACTAAATTTACATCAAACCGTAAAGTAACTTGAATTTATATTGCTAAACGAAAACGTAGTATACTTTATCTGCCTTTTTTCCAAACAAAATTTTGTCAAAACTTAGACCAACTCTTACATGAAGAAAGCACGTAGATTACAATCGTTTGCGAATTAAATTTACGTAAAACGTAAAGTAACTTGAATTTATACTTGAGAGCTAACCACCCCCCATCCCAAAAAATCCACGGCAATCGACCAATGTTTCTCCCTTAGTTGCAAGAACAAAGAAATCTCTTGGTACTAATCAGTTCAGTTGTATAATCTTTCAATTCAATTCCTTATGACAAACACAACACTAATGATATCAAGCCATCAAAATATATGTTCAATGCAACCAACAGTAAGTCAGTAAGAAATAATGATTCTGCAAGCTTATCTCCATGAAAAATGCATTACGATGAAAATATTTTTTACAAAACAACCATTACCATTATTCACTACTTTATCATGATTTAATTAACTGAAATATCATTGCAATCAAATTCACATGATCCTATAACTCAAAGTCCAAAGGAATTATGGAACTCAAAGTCAGAACCGTAACTAAATATCATTTAGTTGAAATTAAGAGCTATTTTTGCCTATATTCCTTTCATATGCCTCTGAATTAAATCATTATTTAAATTAATAAAAAAACCAAAATTAAATGAACAAATGCACTTACGAATCTTCTTTGTAGCGTCGGTGCAACTGAGACAAAGACATCGAGGAAGTGAGTTAGGTTGGTACCGCCGCTACCATCGGACACATCGCTACCTATGGTTCCCATGAAACCCGACGGTGATGTCGACCATCAAACGATGGTGATAGTCGACGCCTCCAAAGCTTTATCACAACACCTACCCCCCATCTCTTCACCACCAAGTCGTCCATTTCATCGCCACCACTGTACGTTATCTTTTTTCGCATCGAATCACCACACCCCTATTTTGTCGTGAACCCCCACAAATGTTAGAGGATGTTTGTGGTCTTGAAGCTTAGAGGAGAAGTTAGCCCCCAACACATGCACCATTGAAGAAGTTGCTCAGGTTAAAAAGGCCATCACCATCTAGTGACACCAAAGTTGCTCAGAATGAAAAAGCCATCACCATCGGCTTATTTAGTAGTGTTTTTCTGTGACTCATCGCCCAAATCAAAACATTGTGCCTGTGAGTTGCTGTAAAGAGGTTCCTTGACTTACTTCATAATATGATGGCTAATATGAAAACTAAATGAAAGGCATTTGTGGAGCAACATGTAAGGGTTTTTACACGTCAAAAACTAACTTATAGAGACACATGTTACTCCACAAACCTATCTGTCAGAATAAGTGGCAACAAATAATGATGCCATACGGCCCAATCATGATCAGGAGGTGTAGAATCTCACCATCTACTTTAATATGGATATATATTAGAATATCAAAACTGTAATGGCAAATTCAAAAAGTAATGAACTTCATTGTAACCACCGACATCTTGTAATAATATAGATTATAATCACTTAATTAATTTATTATTAATTTAAACATAACCACCAAGAAATAGTTTTTACAATATCTTCTAACCCTTTATACAAGTTTTCTAGATATGTTTCACCCTTACACCAAACATAAAAAAGATGTTAAACTTGATGGACATTGTGGATTTTAATCGATTGTTGTATGTCTTGGGCTTAATGGCTTATTGATGATTGATGCTTCAAAATTCAGCATCAACCGTTGGACATGCTACATCACACAAAAGATCAACAAATACGCATTTTTGGCATAAACTTTGGTGGAATGCATAAGTCTTGTCTGTTGTAGGAACATTACTGCACCACTAAAAGAGTGGATTATTATGCTTGACAGAGGTTGCAAGCTGGTTGGGTGTCATCGTTCATTACTTGAGTAAAAAAAGTTTTAGCACTTGCCCCCTCCACACATGGAAAGGCAATAAAGAAAGAAGATACCATAGAGCACTTACTATTACACATGTACATGATATACAGTACACTACAAGAATTTACATATGTGGCTACAAACCCTATGGCGACGACACACCCTAGTCGCCATTGGTCCACCTACGGTGACGACAAGTCGTCGCTATAGAGAAATCTGGATTTTTAACTATCCTAACCCTATGGCGAGGACAAGTCCTCTCCTTAGGTAGACCTATATCGACAAAATTTTGCTCTCGCCATAGAGTTCTTTTTGTCGTCGCCATAGCCCCATTTAAATTGATTTTTGATTTATTTAAATAAATATAAAAAAATAAAAATTAGTTGACACCCTATGGCGACGACATGTCATCACCATAGGTTAAAACTAATTTTTTGTTTTTTGTTTTTTTCCTCTAAAAAAGTTGGAGGGAAATAATCCCGTCATTATGAAAATCCTATCGCGACGACATGTCGTCGCCATAGAGTGAATTATTTTTTAATTTAATATTAATAAAATTAATTGTTATTAGTCTGATCATTATTATTATTATTTAATTAATGTACATTGTTATTGTTATATGTACTATTATTAATTAGAAGTAAAATAAATAAATAATAATAATATAAGAAATATTATTATATTAGATATTATTATTATATATAATAATTATAAACAAATAATGTCAATTTGGGCCAAAGATGTTCGGTTATGATATTTAGAGTCGGTTACATGCATCAAAAGTTAAGTATGATTGAATTACGATCATTGGTGTTGAATTTCACACTTTGATGATAATTTATGGGAATTTAAGCTTATCAATGATAAATTAAGTTTGCTAATGTTTAATTATCATCAATGAGTGTCAAACAATGTTAAAAATTTTAGTTATGATAGTCGGGGTCGATTACACACGTCAAATGTTAGTTATGATCGAAATACGATCATTGGTGTGAATTTCACTCTTTGATGGTAATGTGTGGAAATTATACTTATTACCGTAAATTAAGCTTGTTTATGCTTAATTATCATCGATAAGTGTCAAACATTGTCAAATATGTTTAGTTATGATAGTTAGGGTTGATTACATATGCCAAAGATTAGTTCTAACTGAATTATCATCATTGGTGTTGAATTTCACACTTTGATGGTGATTTACGTAGATATATACTTAATTATCATCAATGAGTGTCAAAAAATGTTAAATATGTTTAGTTATGATGATTAAAGTCGATCACATACCTCTAAGGTTAGCCATGTTCGAATTATTATCATTAGTGTTGAATTATATACGTTGATGGTAATTTACGAGAAACTATGCATATTAACGGTAAATTAAGTCTGTTTATGCTTAAATATCATCAATGAATGTGAAACAATGTTAAATATGTGCGGTTATGATGATTAAGGTCGATTAACTACGTCAATGATCCATTATGATTCAATCATGATCAATGTTGTGAATTACACGTTTCTGATAATATCGTAATAATAATAACAAAATCTATATTCACAATACGTTTTATTGGTAATAATATTTTTGATATTGAAATAATAATAGAATAATAAACATAAAATTAATAACAACTATAATAATAATAATAATAATAATAATAATAATAATAATAATAATAATAATAATAATAATAATAATAATATTATTATTATTATTATTATTATTATTATTATTATTATTATTATTATTATTATTATTATTATTATTATTATTATTATTATTATTATTATTATTATTATTATAAAATAACAAAAAAAATTGGAGAAGACCTAGTCGCCATAGACCTTTTCAGTTTGCCGCGTGTGTACCCCGCCTTTCATTAATAAAATAAATTAAAAAATAAAATAACCCTATGGCGACGACACATCGCTGCCACAGGGTTCAGGTTGCCCTAAATCTACACCGATCCTTATCTCTTCTTCACTTTCCCAAAACCCACCACCACCACACCTGCGATCTTAACTCTTCCCTACCGGCGAACCAACAACTAAAACTCACCACCACCACTCTCATAACCCTCCATCTTACTCCCTTCAGCCCCATTTCCACTCCTATGACCCCCACCACCGTAATTCTATCACCACCGTCAAATACTTTCCACCACCGGGATTTCATGCCAACACCACGACTCTTGCCCTATACCACCATCCAAAACCCATCACCACCACTGTTCTAACCGGCCACCCTTCTCGTCACCCCCAACCACCACCAACAACACCATTCCTTTAAAATTTTAAGGTGTGTATGTTTAACATTTCTTGTTAATTTGTTAACATTTTAAAATGAATTTTGTTTTGTTATAATGATAATATAAGTTGTTTGAATTGTTTATTAGTTTGTGTTGTTAGAAAGATAATTATTATTTTCTTGATTTAATTATTAGTTTGTGTTGTTAGAATAATAATATAAGTTGTTTGAGTTGATTATTAGTTTGTGTTGTTAGAAAGATAATATAAGTTGTTTGAATTGTTTATTAGTTTGTGTTGTTAGAAAGATAATTTTATTTTTTTGATTTGATTATTAGTTTGTGTTGTTAGAATGATAATATAAGTTGTTTGAGTTGATTATTAGTTGTGTTGTTAGAAAGATTATATTTTTTTTATTTGATTATTAGTTTGTGTTGTTAGAATGATAATATAAGTTGTTTGAGTTGATTATTAGTTTGTGTTGTTAGAAAGATAATATAAGTTGTTTGAATTGTTTATTAGTTTGTGTTGTTAGAAAGATAATATTATTTTTTTGATTTGATTATTAGTTTGTGCTGTTAGAATGATAATATAAGTTGTTTGAGTTGATTTTTAGTTTGTATTGTTAGAAAGATAATATTTTTTTAAATTTGATTAGTAGTTTGTGTTGTTAGAATGATAATATAAGTTGTTTGAGTTGAATATTAGTTCGTGTTGTTAGAATGATAATATAAAAGTTTGTGGATTTTAGTTGTGTTCTAAATGATAATACAAGTTTGCGTGGAGTCGTTTCTATGCCCAGAGGCGATATCTTCAAGTAAGAAAACATATATTATCCAAATATGTATTATTAGTTTTTTCAAATATCATAAATATTATTTTTAATGTTTAAAGGAGCAACAAACCGGGACCTCGAGCCACATTGAGACATGAAGGAGGGCACATTACAGGGAAGGGTTTGGATGGGTCAACCCAAGGGCAGAAGAAGATTGGGTAAGTTTAAAACTTTTATTTCTATGATTTGTTAAATATGTTGTTATCATGTTTTTGTATGTTAGTAGTTTAATTGGATTTAATATGTTGTTAGTATATTGTTTTTTTAGTATGTTGTTTACGTTAAATGGGTCAAAATCACCCAAACACACGCCACTAGATTTTTGATTTTGATATGTTGTTACTATATTAGTTTGTGCTTTTAGTTAAATGGGTCAAAATCATCCGAACACACGTCAATTAATTTAAAATGAATATTATTAGTAGCATTGTTGGTTTAGATGTTGAAATTTGAGAATTATTATCTTATATATACTTATAATTAAACAGGTTGGTTTTTTTCTATTTTACAGCAGCTATGCTGGTGAAATTTCATAAAAATATTAATATTTTTTTTATTTTGTTCTTTAAAAATGCAGGTAAAAATTGAAAATCAATATGCCCAAATGCAAATGGAGGCGGGCGAGTCGCCCGTAAACAAGATAGAATGTTTGGAGCTCGCCTTAGGACAAAGACGTGGTCATACGAGAGGTGTTGGGCGAAAAATAAAAAATGTCTCTCGTTGTGAACCATCAAGTGGGTCGTCATCAAATCGGGATGAAGAAATGGAAGCTCTAAGGCAATAAATGCGTGAAATGCAAGAAAAAATGAATGAATTTAAAGAAGAAAAATCAAATATGATAATGATGAAGATGATGAAAATGACGACAATTAGATATTTAATTTGTTTGGTTTGTAAAAATTTAAAATATATTTACATAAGTAGGTATGTAACTTGAATCATATTGATATTCGTTTAGGTATCCGTAATATATAATAACATTCGTTTGACTGTACAAATCTATATTAAAACCTGTAATATTGGGATGATAACAAGAAAATATAAAAAATTAAAATTTAAAATTTAAAACGGAGGGTCTATAGTGACGACATGTTCTCACCATATGGTTGCCGTCATTTTTTTAATTATTTATTTTTATATATAATACTAATATTGTCTGCTAGACCTCGCCATAGACCTTTTCAAAAAAAAATATTTAAAAAATCAAATATCAAAGTATATGGCGACAAATCTATGGGAACGACTTGTCGTCGGCATAGACCTCTGTGGCGACAGAGGTTGTGTCGACGACAAAAAACAGACCTATGGCGACGAGCTTGTGGCTACTAAGGCTATGACGACGACTTTTGTGGTCGGCGTTTGGTCAAATTCTTGTAGTGTTATGTCATGGTGCGATTAAGAAAAGAGTACCCAATCTCGACTATTATGACATTTTGGAATCTCTATAAAATTTCAGCATCCGGTTTTGTGAATTTTAATTTTTTGTTATGCTAACTTTTCTATGAATTTCAGATTGTTTAATGATAAGCTTAGTAGTAATAATCATTCTTCTTTCCCCGCAATAGAATCGTGTTCAAATCTGTTTAGTTGTGAAAGTAGAGAGTTCAAGTCTTTTAGATGTAATAAACATTTTTTATTTTTTGATTTTGGATTGTTTTATATAGCATTTGGTTTTGGATGCTTTTATGTATCCTTTCGTTAAAAATGGTTCTACTTATATACATGAAATCAAGGCGCTTTAATGATTTATGATAATTAAAGTTTATAATACAATTTAAGGGAGAATATGATAAGTTTGAAAATATTTTTTAGGAGGGGGATATGACAAATAAAATACGGTGCGTAATCAATGTTTTCAGAATCAGACCGGACCAGTCTTCTGAACAAGAATGAACCATAGAACTGGTCCGGTTGTTTGTATTTAGACCATTTTTAGTTGAATTAACTGGTTATCCACGGACTGGTGAACCAGTTGAACCTGCCCAGGTGGTAGAACCTGATTTTAGACCTTTTTTTAATTTTTTTTCCTTTCTAAATCTTATTTTTTATTAAGTTAGTAATTTAAGTGTCACATCCCGACAGAAGCGTGAAATGCTTTGAATGTGACTTGTTTGTTCAGAACGCATTGATTGGAAAATTAAATAATCAACATATTAAAACATAACATAACATTTCACATAATATTAGATAATCAAGGGTTAGGGTTACATTACAACATTAATAGATAAAATTTAATATAACCCTATTAAAAAACATGTTAAACTAACTGCTACATCTTCAGTAACGATGGAAGTGTGCGTCCACTGATAAGTTGAGATCGTACATATTAACAGTTAGGTTCACACAAACTTTTCTCATGATTTCTCCCCAGCCATTATAAACATCAAAAGAGAACATAATGTTGTTAGACATGTTGCTTACCTGAAAAATCATACTCAAAATATTCAACATAAAGTTGGTGAGATCATAGGTTTAACTTCAAACAAAATATTTTTGATGCAAACCTACTTATAAATCGGGTGATTCATAACTGTCATAACATAATTCACAAATATCAAATAATATAGCATCACAACACTCATCCTGTTGGTGCAGGAAATATTTTCCTAAGTAGCGCTACCTATATTATCTAACGGTTCCACATCAGAATTAATGGTTGTAACATAAATGACAGTATATCTCAAAATTCTTATATATCCATTAATCTTATAACAGTATGTTTTTCCCCCAAATATTTATAAATATAAAATGGGGCTATGAGTCTTACTTTTTTACTCCAATGGGTTACCTATAAACAAAATATTTATAGTTTAGAAAATATATTTTCTTTAAAATTTTTAGCACCTCAGATTATAAAAATTATTACGGAAGTTATAATAGTCCATATGTCACAAAATTTTAGCAATACATACAAAAATCTAATATAACATACCAAAGTTTCATATGCCAATTATTTTCAGTTTATTTTATGGAGTTTTTATAATATTTGTATAAATTAGCAGAAAGACCTACGGGTATCTAAAATTCACCAAATTTTGTCAGAATATATATATATATATATATAAATGTATACTTCCTCAAAATTTTCTGAAGTTTTAAATCATAACACAACCTATTTTCATGATTTTTATTATGCTAGCAATATTCGGTAAAATAGCAGAATATATCCAAAAATTCTAAATTTCATACAAACTTGCAGGACCGTTTAAGGGCTTAACTACAATTACAACACAACAACACAATGAGGAGAATAACTAATCTCTAATCAAATAGTGAACTGGGTAACCAAGGTGAAGCTAAGAACACAAGTAAGTAAAGAGACAGAACAAGAGAGTTGGGTTTCAAGGAGGCAGTATATTGCTTTCTCAAGTTCTCTTACAAGTGTTACAAAGCATTATGAAAAGATACAAGAACTTGAAATACTTATACTACAACCTACAGCCGGCCATACTTTGAAGGCCAGCTGGATACAATTGACTAGACACTAACAAAATCAATTGTAGGATCAAAAGGCATATCTGCCTTTTGACCTTGTGACTATGACATGCCATAGCTCACATCCTTATACATTACAAAAAGGATAAAGTACATAAAGTGGAAAGTTACAGACTCAAGACCTCAATGTACAGTTACCAAAAGCATGACCCTTTTCACCAACTCATGTAAGTTGGTGACTTTACAGAGATGCAGCGGAAAAGGTGCTTTATGGAACAGTACATCAGATAAAGCATGTGTACTAAAAGTCTTCGGAAGAAATCTGTCTTCATAGGATGAGGCTTCGGAAGACTTTGTCTCTGAAGCTTCGGAAGACTTCATGTTTGGCTTCGGAAGATATTGGTCTTGGCTTCGGAAGATTTTACACTTAGAGTATTTTCTAATGCTTTGTGTAAAACTTCCGAAGCATTCTTCACTTCAGTACTTAGTGCATGTTTGCTGAGACACTTAAGCTGTTTTGGGTTGCATCAGACTTCAGGAATCCTTACAAACTCCCCCTAGGCTGATGCTACCAAAACACTTAGAAGATCTTCAAATGTTGGTAGTCTTCAGTACAATCAGGACCATTCCTTTCTTCATGAGATGGTCAGGATCATCAAGACTTTCATAGTATCTTCTCATCTCAAAGAGATCATGCAGAGGTAAGTTGATTATGTCTTGCCATGAGTAGACATTCTCAACACCTTGATCTCTTATAACAGTCCATCTCTCTGGATTGGTAGAGTATGTCCAGGACAAGATGGGTGTCTCACTAGTTAGAGGAGCCACTTGAATAGGAGTTGATTGGGCTGCCTCATCATGCACTTCCTCAGGTTGATCTGATTCAGCCTGAGGTGCAGAGGTAGATGACTTTGGCTTCTTCTTCTTTGTCTTTGGTTTAGAAGCCATCCTCTTCTTCCTCTTGGTTGTCTTTAACTGAGAAGACTGGTCTGCAGCACCATGTTGATCATCAGTGTCTTTCTCAGTTGGGTGTTCCTCCCTCACAGGTTCAGAAGGAGAGGGAGTTTGACCCTGCCTAGGATCAGAAGATGAAGCTTGCTGGGGCTCAGCTGGAGGTGCTGGTTGAGGTGTCTCTGGTTGCTCAAACTTGACCTCCACTTCAGGTGGGACTTGACTTGGAAGAGAGTGCAAGTCAATAAGTTCTCCACTCTTAATCTTCTGCTTGATCACCCTAATGTGCTCATCCATAGTGGATAGAGACATGGGGCCAAGTCTCCTTCCGGAGAATCCATACAGCTTCAAGAAGCTCACCATTCTTTGTCTGTCAGCAGACTTCTTTGCATTCTTTTGAATGGTGGCCCTTGACTTTGCAGCTTCTTCCCTTAGTTTCCTTTTGGTTGTCTTTCTTTCCTTGACTAACTCAAGTTCAAGTTGCTTTAAATACTCAAACTCAATGAAGTCATAGGATAAAGGGAGAAGTGCATCTGCCTGATAGAAGCCTGTGGCACTCAGGTAGTTGATCATTCTGATCCTATCTTCCTCTTTATCTACCTGAGGTTCTTGTGGAGCCACATCTTCCTGTGCAGGACTTTCTTGAACTGGTGAGAGAGTAGGAGCATGCTTGTAAAGTCTTTTCTGTCTCTTCTCCTCTTTGAGTTGGAGAAGTATCATTGCATCCTCTTTCTCCTTCAACTCTCTTGACACTTCTCTGTCAGCCAGTTCATTCAGTTCTTCTAAGGGGAGGGAGATGATCTCATCAATATCATAGTTCCTGGTCTGTAAGTAGGTAATCCTGACTGCCCTTAACTCATCATCCTGAGTATTTGGTCTGGGGGCAGCCCTGATTGCAGCTTGCATGAAGCTAGATGACCCAGTGGAACTTTCTCCCCTTAGTCTCCTTTTCCTCTCTCTCTCTTCCTCCTCAATTTCCTCAGGAGTCATTATCCTTTTCCCTTTGTCACCAACAGACCTTTGTGACTCAGGGTGGATTGAAGCTTGGCCTTCATTGCTTGGAGTAGCTTCCATGCTCTGGCCAGAGAGAGGCTGAGAAACACCTTCACCAGCAGGTGTCTCAGATGGAGTTTGGACCTCAGCAGCAGTTGTTGATGATGAGACAGGGGTCTCAGGTTCTGTCACTGGGCCTTCAGTCAAGGTTTCCCCTATGAAACTAATCTTAGGGTCCACCTCAACATCCAGTTGACCGATGACATTGCCTGATTCCCTAAGTCTCCTTCTTAGAGAGAACTCTGCCATGATCCTGTCTTGGATTCTTTGAGCCAGCCTGTCAGCTTGTCTTGAATTGCTTGGATTGACAAGTGGCAGGTTGACTAAATCCAGTCTTTCATAAAAGCTCAGGCTTTGGAATTGAAAAACTTCTTGTTGGCCTTGAACTCTTTGAAGTATGAGGGCTCTTCTGTCATCATCATACCTCCACCTTATGATTTGATTGTTAGTTCCCAGTGGTGGAGATGAGACAGCCCTTGGTATGCCTTCCTCAAAGAGACTCCTGATGAGAGAGTCTATAGAGTCCACATTAATGTGAACTTGAGGAAGTTGCTGAGAATGCACAACAGCAAGTGAGGATGGTGAGTCCTCTATGTCCATTCTCTCTGAAGAACTCCCAGGTTCTGTGGTTGTAACAACTTTCTCCCCCTTTTTGGTAGCATCACCCACTTGCATAGGTGAGCTGGAGGATAAGTCAATCACTTCCACAGGTTCTTGTGTTCCTGGTTGAGCTCTCCTTAAAGGTCTCCCAGCTAGTTTTTCCTGCAGATATGAAATCTGGAGTTGCTGATCATTGACCCTGTTTTGTAAGGTAGTCACCTGAGATTCCAAGTGACTAACCTTAGAGACTAAATAGGTGCATGTTTTTGACAGTTTTTGCACCTTTAGCCTCAAATTCCCCTCATCTTCATCAGAAGATTCATTGGGGGATGAGATGATTGGACCAAAGTCCTCTCTCTCACCACCAGCTTGAGTTTCTTGGCTGCTGGTTTTCCTCTGCTCACTGGCAGCCTCAGTTGAGATGCCAATGGGCTGAGTTGCCATGGTTGAGGTCTTAATGATGTAATCACTTTCAAAAGTGAGAGCCTCTTCCATATGGACATCCTGAACAGGTTCAGAAGTGTCCACCTCAGTAACAGGTGACTGATGGGGGATAGACTGAGGAGAGTCAGAGGTACTCATCTCTCTTTGAGTAGGGGAGGAGAAGAGAGACTCATGGTACTCACTGAATCCTAAGTCTTCATCAGTGTAAAAGGATAGGTTGGGAATTGGTTGGTTGAGATCCAAAGGCTGGGGATGGTAGCTGTCCCCTGAAGGTTGTCCACTTGAGTGTTGAGACTCAGAGTGAAGGCTTAAGGTTGTTGGGCTATTGAGCTCATCAGGGTGAGCTTGAGGAACCTCAGCCCTGATAGGTGAAGTAATGGGAGTGGTTTGCTCCTCAGGAGAAGTGGGAGCTCTAGTGTCCACTTCTTCCTGTAAGGTTGAGTATTTGGGGGCCTGCACAGACTCAATAGTCTGAGCAGGGGTTCGTTTGGATTTTCTTTGGTAGGTGAGGGTGATTTCTGGTCTTTTTAATGGTAGGGACAAAAGAGGTGTGGGTTCAACACTAGCTTGTGTTGCTAGGTTGTCACCTTGAGCAATGAGCTCTAACATTTTTGGGACTAGGGCTGTTTCTACCCCAGAGAAGCCTACAGTTGGCTTCTTCATTATTTTAAAGATGCCGGGCTTCATCTGTCCCAATTTAAGAATATTACCTGTTTCCCTCAACTGTGAGCCCAGTTCACAGTTGAGAATGTGTTGAACATATCTAGGAAACATGTAATACTCTAAGGAGTCTAAGTTTGCAAGTAAATTAGTATATACAAATTGTGAATACCTGAACTTGACCCCTTGAACCATTCCATGAACTATGAAGGAGAGATCCTCAGGAATCTGGTCCCATCCACCATGCTTGTTTGACAAGCTGTGGATAACCACATGGAGCAGGAATTTCCATTGGGATGAGACCTTCCCTTTCCTAAAGGTCTTTACAGAGAAATCTCCCTCATAGCCCATCTGCTCAAAAGAATGATTACAGCTTCTTTTGGGAAGGACACCTCACCTTCTTCATCATCCAGCTGTAGATGTTGGTTAATGATGGCCGGAGTGATGAAGACTGTCCTTCCTTGCACTGTGGCAGACAGTGCCTTCTCCCCATCCATAATGACCTCTTGGCAGGTCTTCCAGAATTCAAGCAACTGATCCTCATATAGAGGAGGATCAATGGTCAGGGAGGTGAAGTAGTTTGATAGAGTCAAGAATTGGCAAATCTCTGAGAAACTTGCATCTTTCTCAGAGCTTAACAGAGCAACTTGATTATGTTGCCTGTGTAGTTGCATGGAGAAATCAGGGTTGTTTCTGCGGTTAAGGTTGGCCATTTTAGAAGCTTAAGGGTGAAGAAAGGTAGAAAGCAAAGGCGGTTTAGAGAATTAGGTTAGAGAAACAGTAGAATTGAGGAAGATAGTGGGAAAGAGGGGGAACCGTTGGGTATTTATATGAAAAGGGATTTGAACCAAAGTTAATGAAAGAGGATAAACTTTGAAATCCGAAAGTCGGTCCCACCTCTGAAAAAGTAGTTTACTTTTGCTCAAAAAGTAGTTTTCTTGGAATTCGAAAAGCTTCCGAAGTTTATTTGTCTTCGGAAGTTTTGATTTAAAAAGCTTCCGAAGCTAAAATGGCTTCGGAAGATTTTCCTGAGAGTCTTGATAATTTATGCTTCGGAAGAGAAATAAACCTTTGAATGCTTTGTATGAAAATAAACAAAGCTTCCGAAGGTTAATTTTGCTTCGGAAGGAAAAGGTTCTTGAAAATAGATAAGTGTCTGAGATAAGAATTTTAAGCTTCGGAAGATGAATCTTTACTTCTTCCGAAGGTAAAATCTCTTAGACAGTTATTTATTTTAAAGACATGTTTTTCTTCCGAAGATAAAATCTTATCTTCCGAAGTATCAGAAATTTTCAAGAATCTAAGGAAAGTCTTCAAAAAGAATTTTACATCCAAAGAAAACATGAGCTTATGAAAGTGATGAACTAGACAACTTAGGACACACATATTTTAAGAAGAAATAATTAGAATTAGTTTTAATAAAAAGTCTACTCAAAGTTAATCATCCCAATAGCTGATATCAGATACTTAAATCTCTGTTCATCAAAAGCTTTGGTGAACAGATCAGCATATTGTTCATCTGTATGAACTTTGACTAGTTTAATTAATCCTTTTTCATAGTTATCTCTTATTAAATGATACCTGATGTTGATGTGTTTGGTCCTTGAGTGCTGCACAGGGTTCTCAGTGATAGAGATAGCACTATTGTTGTCTATGTGGATAGGAGTCTCCTTGAAGTTAAATCCATAGTCCAGCATCTGATTTTGAATCCAAAGCACTTGAGCACAGCAGCTTGCAGCAGCAATGTATTCAGCCTCAGCAGTTGATGCAGACACACAGGATTGTTTCTTGCATTGCCATGAGACCACCCTTCCACCAAGGAATTGACATCCCCCAGATGTAGACTTTGCAGTCATATTGCAACCACCATAATCACTATCTGTATAGGCATACAGATTGAAATTTGGATTCTTTGGATACCATAGACCAAGTGTTGAAGCACCTTTGAGGTATCTTAAAATCCTTTTCACAGTGATTAAGTGAGACATCTTAGGGTTGGCTTGATATCTTGCACAAATACATGTAGCAAACATGATATCAGGCCTGCTAGCTGTAAGATACATAAGAGACCCAATCATAGCCCTGTATAAGTGTTCATCTACACACTCCCCCTCAAGATCTGGACCAAGGGAGTGGTTTCTGGCTATGGGTGTCTTAGCAATCTTACAATCAGTCATATTGAACCTCTTGAGTATGTCTTGAACATACTTTGACTGACTTATGAAGATGCCATCTTCAACTTGCTTCACTTGAATTCCCAGAAAGAAGTTGAGTTCTCCCATTGAACTCATCTCAAATCTGTCCTTCATCAGCTTCTCAAAGTCTTTGCAGAGCTTTGGATTAGTTGAACCAAAGATGATGTCATCAACATATACTTGAACCAGCAATAAGTCATTTCCCTGTCCTTTGATGAAGAGGGTTCCATCTATAGTACCTCTTCTGTATCCATGCTTGCAGAGATACTTAGATAGTGTCTCATACCACTTCCTGGGTGCCTGATGCAGCCCATAAAGAGCTTTGTCAAGCTTGCAGACATAATCAGGATGATCAGGGTCTACAAAACCAGGTGGCTGTTTGACATAAACCTCCTCATCAATCACTCCATATAAGAAAGCACACTTTACATCAAGTTGGTAGACCTTGAAGTTCTTGGATGCAGCAAATGCCAGGAATATCCTAACAGCTTCTAGTCTTGCTACAGGAGCAAAGACATCAGTGTAGTCAATCCCTTCTTCTTGTGTGTATCCTTGAACAACTAGTCTTGCCTTGTTCTTGATGATGATTCCCCTATCATCCTTCTTGTTTCTAAAAACCCATTTGGTTCCAATGGTAGTCTTCCCATGAGGAAGAGGACAAAGGTTCCAAACTTTCTGCCTTTTGAATTGAAGCAGCTCTTGTTGCATAGCTTCAACCCAACTTCCATCCTTTAGAGCTTCATCAACTTTCTTGGGCTCTATCTGAGATAAGAAACAAGAGTGAAGACAAACATTTGCTTCATGGGTTTGTCCTCTTGTTCTTACCCCTGTGACAACATCTCCAATGATGTTTGTGGTGGGGTGAGACTTGTGGATCCTTAGCTGAGGGATCACAGCAAGTTGCTGGGAAAGATCTAAATTTGAGAAATTTAAATCTGGTCCTGAAGATTCACCCTCCACATTATCACACTTATCAAGATTAACTTGATCCAATGAGTGTGAGACATCATTGATGTTGTCATCTATGGTGTGGTTATTAGCATCAAGGAATTCCTGATCACTATCACCATCACCATTGTTGTCTTCTACAAGTGAGGTATCTTTATCTGGTTGAGAGGCCTCTGAGCTGGAATTTGAAGGCATGCCAGATGTATCAGCTGAATTTGTCATTGTTGTGCTGATAGAAACCTCATTTGCTGAAGTAGTTCCAACTGGAGCTGAAGATGTATGAGTTGAAGATCTTCCTAGCTCAAATCTTGGATCAGGATCACCTGTATTTAGATTTTCTGCAGATCCTGAAACATGCTCACAAGATTTGTTAAAACAGTTGGTAACTAAATCAAGATCAAACAGCCAATCCGGACCAGAACCAGCCACACAGGGAGTGTGCTCATTGAAAGTCACATTGGCTGACTCCTCAACAATTCTAGTTCTGAGATTGTATACTCTATAAGCTTTAGCTTGAGAAGAGTATCCAATGAAATGTCCATCATCTGATTTCTCAGCAAACTTGGCAATTTGATCTTTGGTATTCAAGATGGTGCAGGGACATCCAAATGACCTGAGAAAACCAATGAAAGGTTTCCTCTTGTGCCAAAGTTCATAAGGAGTCTTACCATGTGTCTTAACTACTAAAACTCTGTTTTGCACATAGCAAGCAGTATTGACTGCCTCTGCCCAGAAGGTGATAGGCAGTTTAGAGTCAGACAACATAGTTCTTGCAGCTTCAATAAGTGTCCTGTTTCTCCTTTCAGCAACTCCATTTTGCTGAGGAGTCCTGGGAGCACTATATTGTCTTGTAATACCTTTTCATCACAAAATGCATCAAGGATTTGGTTCTTGAATTCAGTTCCTTGATCACATCTTATGGTTTTGACCTTGTGATCACATTGATTCTCAACTTTTAAGATGAAATTCTTCAGAATCTCAGGGGTTTCATCCTTAGTTCTAAGAAGAAGACCCAAGTGAATCTTGTAAAATCATCTGTGATCACCAGACAGTAAGAGGTCCTTCCTAAACTCATTACACTGGTGGGGCCAAAGAGATCCATATGTAACAAGTGTAGGGGAGTAGTGATGGAGTTCTTTTCCTTAGGCTTGTGAGATACTTTGTGTTGCTTCCCTTTCAGGCATGCCACACAATGATCATCACTAGTAAACTCTTTCTTTGGCATTCCAGTTACCAAGATCATGTTTAATTAATTTATTCATGTTCTTAAAGTTTACATGGCACATTCTTTTATGCCATAGGAAAGACTCATCACTATTTGCTTTAGATAGAAAGCATGAAACTTCTCCTGAGGGAGATGTTTCTTGCAAATCCATCTTGTACATGTTCCCTTTCCTGGGGGCTCTGAGCAGGATATGCTCATGAGGAATGACCACACCAGGTTTGAGAACAATGCACTCATGCTCAGTAAAGAGCATGTTATGACTCTGATCACAAAATTGGGATACACTCAGAAGATTGTACCCAAGCTCCTTAACAAAGTTTACCTTCTCAATGCTGAGCTTACCATTTGTGACCTTGCCCCTTCCAGAAATGTAACCACCTTCATCTCCTCCAAAAGCAACTGGTCCTCCATCAATTCTCTCAAAATTATGGAGTAGAGACCTATTGCCTGTCATGTGCCTGGAACAGCCACTGTCAATTATCCAGACATTCCTGTTGGTCTTGAGCTGTTCCTGCACAGAGAAGATGATTAGTTACATTTGGAAACCCAAGCCTTACTTGTCTTGGGCTCATTAACAGTAAAGAAGGTAATGCAACAGTAATAGATCCTATGGTTGTACTATAGGGATCTTCAGCTGTTGTTGATGGAGAAACCTCAGTCATTTGGTCTTTCTTAGACTTCCACACCACCTTTGGAGTCTTGGACTTGACCTTCAAAACCTTAGAAGCTTTTGGAACTTCATAAGTTTTGATGACTGATCCTTCGGAAGAGTCTACAGTCACTGCAGCAGACTTTAGTGCTTCGGAAGAATTCCTTTCTTCCGAGACCAACTTTGCTTCCGAAGGTAATTTTCCACTTACCTCCTTCTTTGATTTGGAGCTTCCGAAGGAAACAGACTTTCCTTCCGAAGCTTGAGATTTCTTGAGACTCTTTGAAGTCTTTGTTTTAGTCATGTGGACAGTACTTTTAGGATTGTATGGGCAATCCTTAGCAATGTGAGAAGTACTTTCACACATGACACATAACATTATCTTCTTCAAAGAAGTCTCCTTTGAGAACAAGACTGACTTTGGTCACATCCCCTCTCCATCTTCATCTTGGTAGATGCTGAGACAGTTCCTTGGGCTGTGAACTGTTCTTGGAGTTTGATGGTCCAGGCTGTGCAGCAGTGGTACACAGCAAATCAGTCTTCTTCTTGGTACTGAGATGATTTGAACAAGAACCATGACTCTTAGCTGAGGAGTCTTGGTTGATGTCTTCAGTCCTTACTACTTTGAAACCTGCAGAGATAAAAACTTGTTTCTGCTTAGCATCAAAAGTAGCCTTGATTTCTTGAGCCTTCTTTGCTTTTCTTTTGCTCTTTCTGATCAAGTTCTTTCTTTTGGACTTGGTCATCACAGTTGATTTCTTCTCCTCAGAAGGATAGTGGCCCTTGGGAGAATCCTCTTCTTCACTCTTCTCAGAGGAATTCTTCACTATCACTTCTTCATCATCCTCACTTACAGGATCTATGAGAGGAAGCTCATCTTCACAAGTTCCACACCTAGGAGATCTTACAGACAAGATTGTGTGTGGAGGAGCTATCTCATTTGATCCTAGTCCCTGTCTATTTTGATAACAAACCTTGTTGTGCAGGGATGAGGATATCATGTTCTTGAAGGTCTCTTCTTCAAGAACACTTTTCTCTGCCTTGGCTTTGCTGATCACAAGCTCAGCCTGGCACTCAGTTAACTTAGTGATGAGATCTTGGATCTGAGTTCTGAAATCTGTATGTTCATGTTTTAGTACTGAAATGGTTTTCTCCAAGTCTTCTATCTTTAACTTGTAATCATTTTCAGACTTTCTAAAATCAGATTTTAATATGTTTAATGACTCAAGATCAGATCTCATCTCTAGGTTATAGGACCTGTATCTATTTACTTTAGCAATGCATTCAGGGGAGCAAAGATGTTCCAATACCTTGGCTTCATCATGGTCAGCCATCAGTGCTTGGTTTGGAGAAGCATCCTCCACCTGAAAACTCCAGTCAAAGCCTCCTTCTTCAACAGCAACAGCAGCATGTTGCTTTGTCTTCTCAGCTTGAGGAGCTTTGTCAGCAAAGTTTGGTCTGGGTTGTGTTTGGCCCCCATTTGTTTTAGGTGCCTTACACTCCCTGGCAAAGTGACCCATAAGGTTACAGTTGTAACACTTAACTTTGCTTTTATCCAGCCCAAACTTGCTGCTGGTAGCATTGCTTGGAAATCTTCTTCCTGTCCTCTTGTAGAACTTCTTGGCTCTGTGAGTGAGGAGAGCCATCTGCTGAACTATCTCCATGTATTCCAGGTCATCTGGATGGATACAGTCCAGGTCTTCAAGAGTGAAGAGATAATTCCCACAGCTTTCATCTGCAGACACAAAGGCTTGAGAAGAACTTGTCTCTTGGAATGGGCTTCCTTGAGTAAAGTTCTCCCTTGGTGTCTCCGGGAAGGTGATGAAAGGACCCTTTTGTGAGTTGTCAGGGTAGCATAAGAGATGATGCTGAGGTTCTATGCTGTCCCTTTCAACCACATGAAGGGCTGAACCCATTTGATTGTTGGAGTTGCCAGATGAACCTTGCATGTTCATCTCCATCTGGTATCCACTGAGAATCCCATACAACTCTGTAAGAGTAAGAGTCTTAAGGTTCTCAGTCCTCTTGATCACCACACAATAGTGTGTCCATTGCCTAGGAAGTGAGGACATGAACTTCCTTACAATGTCCCTGTTCTCAAGAGGAACTCCTCCATCCACTAGGGTATCCACAATCTCAACATACCTGAAGTATTGTTGAGTCATGGTCTCACCTGCTTTGAAGGTGAAATTTTCAAACTGCTGCTTCAGAAGATCTTTCTTGTTCTCCTTGGCTTCAGAGGAGCCTTCATACATCAGCTTCAGTGCATCCCACAGCTGTTTGGCTGTCTTGCACTTCTTGAAGCCTCTGTATACAGAGTTTGGGAGAGCAGTCTGAAGAGCAGTCATGGCCTTCCTATCAATTTCTACTCTTTTTCTATCTTCATCTGAGTAGTTGGCCACATCTTTAGGAATCATACCAGCACCAGTAGCAGAGGGGGTGCTGGGTATGAAAGGTCCATTCTCAACAGATTCCCACATTCTTGAATCAAGAGACCTGATGAAGCCTTCCATCCTCATGCACCAGGTGTCAAAATCATCAAGAGTGATCAGTGGGGATTTGTTCATGGTTCCAGTCTCCATATCAGTCTTAGAGATGGCAGCCATTTGAAGAGTTTAGCTTTTGTGTGTGTGAGGGATCTTAAGATGGTTAGATCTTATATCAAGAGCCTGGAAAGCTCTGATACCAATTGCAGGACCGTTTAAGGGCTTAACACAATTACAACACAACAACACAATGAGGAGAATAACTAATCTCTAATCAAACAGTGAACTGGGTAACCAAGGTGAAGCTAAGAACACAAGTAAGTAAAGAGACAGAACAAGAGAGTTGGGTTTCAAGGAGGCAGTATATTGCTTTCTCAAGTTCTTTACAAGTGTTACAAAGCATAAGAAAAGATACAAGAACTTGAAATACTTATACTACAACCTACAGCCGGCCATACTTTGAAGGCCAGCTGGATACAATTGACTAGACACTAACAAAATCAATTGTAGGATCAAAAGGCATATCTGCCTTTTGACCTTGTGACTATGACATGCCATAGCTCACATCCTTATATAATACAAAAAGGATAAAGTACATAAAGTGGAAAGTTACAGACTCAAGACCTCAATGTACAGTTACCAAAAGCATGACCCTTTTCACCAACTCATGTAAGTTGGTGACTTTACAGAGATGCAGCGGAAAAGGTGCTTTATGGAACAGTACATCAGATAAAGCATGTGTACTAAAAGTCTTCGGAAGAAATCTGTCTTCATAGGATGAGGCTTCGGAAGACTTTGTCTCTGAAGCTTCGGAAGACTTCATGTTTGGCTTCGGAAGATATTGGTCTTGGCTTCGGAAGATTTTACACTTAGAGTATTTTCTAATGCTTTGTGTAAAACTTCCGAAGCATTCTTCACTTCAGTACTTAGTGCATGTTTGCTGAGACACTTAAGCTGTTTTGGGTTGCATCAGACTTCAGGAATCCTTACAAAACTATTCTAATTTAATTATTACACTTTGTATAAATGTTTGATGATTTATTTTGTAGTTTAAGTATTTTTCATGATTTTGAATTGCAGATACTTTTAAAATTTGTAACTTATGCATAACTTTGAATTAGGCCTTAAAACTTTTTCTACAAGTCCTATAAATCATAAGAATCAACATATAATTTTTTCAACTTTTTACCAGGTTTGGTTCTTCCAGTTGAAAATTTTCTTTCAGTTACTTAATAATTCACATAAATCATTTCACTTATTATAATTGTGTCAAATTTGCAGAATGTTAATCCTTAATATTTCTAACATATGTACCATTTTATTCCCACAATCACAGTCATTTAAGTAGTATATCGAATTTACCAAGATTTCACATAATTTCAACCCTTTATTACAGTCTTTTTGTTTAACTTTATGGTTTATCATATTTTTAGATTCTCAAACCTTTCTTATTGATTTTTGAATAAAGATGAAGTGGTTTATAAAGTTTAGTGAAAAACTTTCAAGTTCTAATCAAAAGAGTTGACATGTGTTTGTTTAAACACATATAACTTATAATCTTAGTTAGTTAACAGTTAAAACCTTGGTTTTGATAATGGAAAAGGGTGAAGGGTAGCTGATGGTAGCTTCTTTCCTTGATAAACCGATGGAATGATCCTCATTGAGCTTGATATCCAATGGTTGAAGTTGGTGGTGTTTGGTTGTTATGATAACCGTGTGGGGTGTAGAAGTGTGAAGATGGTGGTAGTTTCTTGTGGTTTACGGTGGTGGTGCTGGTAAGTGCCGAGAGTTAGAGATGGTGGTGTGAAGGTGAAGCAGTTGTAATGGTGTGGAGGTGACCGAGAGTTAAGTTGGTGGTGGTGTGCGGTTGTTATGGGGCGGCCGAGGGGTGCAAGTAATAGTGGGTTATGAAATAATGAACTCTAGACTTAGGGATGTGAGGTGGTCATTATAGGTAGCATTAGTCATTCTCTTAGGGTGCTAGGTGGCCGTTTTTTATCATGCTTGGTGTCAAGGTGAAGAGGTGTCGATCAAAGGATGTGGCTAAGTGTCTTGTCTATTAAGGTGTTTAAACACCAAGCTTAATGTTTAATTCGGGTGGCTTAACTTTTTGATGATCCGAGATTTAAGTTTGGGTTAGTGTTTAAGTGTTTAAGGTTTACGTAGTTTCATTTTGATGTCAAGTTCTTTTAATATTACCTTTGTATTGTGGTGTTGTGGTGATTAGTTGGGTTGTATATTGATTCATTTAATGTATGTTTAGTGCCATAATGTTGAGATATAATGTTTGGTATCAAGAACTTATACATATGAATACATGCACACGTAAAATTTGTGCATGCATGCAAGCATGCATACGTATCACACACATATATATATACACTAAAACATATAATTCATAAAAGGGGTTAATCAAATAATGAGTATCATATATGAGAATTTTACTTATATATAACTTGTCTAATCTTTAATTTTTAGGGTTGTCACATTAAGATACATAAATTAGTTATTTAAGTATTAATATTGTATTAAAAGTGTAAATCCACATGATATGTAGTATTTTCATATTTTATTTTTGAACTAGATACATATAAATAATATTAATATTTTTATATATATAACGACATCCGTTTTCTTAAATACATTTCAAATCGACCTTCTTAAATGTGGTGACTACTGACTAGTAATCTCTTTTGCTTTCTCACAAACATAACCTCTATAGTCTATATATTGGTGAACATAGTAGATACCACGGTACCATACGAAGAAATTCTGGTCATGACATACTATGGTTGAGTAAACTAGCAGGCCGGTAACTTGTTTCTAATAGTAAGTTACTTCTTACACTATATCAATCACATAACCACTGAACTAGTCGTTATCAAACTACTATGAACTACTCATTTGCATTTCCAAAAGCTTAGGAGTCACTTTCTTATAAAGGTTTTTTTAGTGTATAATAAAGGTGGAGATAATGACAGTACCAGTAGTAACACAAATGAAAAGATTCCAAGCAAGAATATTTATGTGAAATAAAGTAATAACTTACCAAGGGATCAAGTTGAAATGATAAATGAACTATATAAGTAAAGATGATGGCCCTCATCTATGTTCACTAGAATTTCTGAGTAAGGATCCAAATTCCAGAATGCAGTCAAGTAAATTGACCTGTTGATTCAACGAGAATACCAGGAACAATTCTTCTAACTATCGTTGATTCACAAAGAATACCGATAATCAGGGTTTACACTCACACACACAGTGATAGAGAGAAAAACAGATTTTCATAAACTTCAATAATTCTTTCACACATCTCTTACAAACATATAAAGAAACAAAGCAAAAGTCGTATGGGCCAGAAACCATAAACGGGCCGAAAACTGCAAGTTTAACAAAAAATAAAAATAAGACAAACATGTAAATAACTCATAAAATAAGCCGTTTTTGGGCCGAAGCGATGACTCAAACTGCCTATGGCAGTTTGTGAAAACGGGCTCCTCGATCCGACGGTCGCTTTGACTTGCCGCAAGCCCAAAACGGAGACTTCTAGCTCAACTTATGGCCGTTTCAGTGAAGCCCCTTTGGATAAGCTATCTTGGGTCTCCAAAAAGGCTAAAGCTTGCTCATCCACACTTGAGCCCATATAACTTATTTAGCTAGCTCATCTCAAAAGTGTTGGTGAGGGAAATTGGGGAGAAAAACAGGCATTTACAATCGATTTCAACTACCTTAGGGAGTACCAACTTTATACCTGAGGGAGAAATGGTACTGACCCATAGCTAAAATAATGTCTTTTGCCATATTAAGTGTTTCATTGCAAAAATATTCCATATTTCTCCTTTTAAACATAAAGGAGCGTTATATGATCTGATGTGAGCGTTATATGATCTAATGTGAGCGTTATATGATCTAATGTGATTATAGTGAGAATAAGTTTGATGATTTTAATGGCACTAGATATTTAATGTAATTGGATTGATTAGTTAGCCAATGTGATCGTATCCATCAAACAAGTCCGAATGTGCGGAGTGCACATTTATTTAATTTTTTTTTTGATATTCGGTATTAGAACCTTATAATTTCTCATGGTGAAGCTTTTTATGTAATAGGGGTTCCAAACAGACACACCCCCTTGGTGAGTTGGTGGGGGTCTAGGGGACAGCCATAAACCCCTCATGAAGTCTAAGGGGTAGAGCCCCTGGCTAGTTTCAACATGAAATTTTTTTATTTTGATAAAAATAACTTCATTAAAAACGCTTTAAAGTTTACTATCCAAAAATTCATAGTACAATCTAGGTTAAAAATGGTCCATATTTAGAGATTTTTAATTTAAAGTAAAAGTGCACTACCAAATGACAGTTTTGATTGCCCCATCTTTACATATTTGATTCATTTGTTGTTGGTCATCTTCATATGTTCTCTTATTTCTCACACACATGGCATATATTTTTCTTGATACTGAGTTTTTAAACGGTTAAACATTTGTATTGCACTAGCGACTTGTAATTTATCCATATTGTTGATCATCAAAATATGATTTCCCTACACAATACACGGCATACCACCAACTACCAACACATGTCGTCCATACCCAATAATTTGAAGAATTGGTTAAGTTATTTTGAATTTAGTGTAACTTTTATGTTAAACAAAATTGCTTTATGATCAAACAAAATTTATGCCAAAAAGGTTTCTTCTAAAAATTAACATCCACCTTATTTTCTAATAGCGACTTGTCTCTTTCCGAGCAATTGTCATAATTTGGTCACTAGAACAACCACCTCTCTTTTGCGCTCTAATGTTCTATCGTAAATTACAAAACCGAGATACCAACATATTTTTATTTGTTTAAAATGTGATCGTAAGGTGTCAATAGATGGTTAAGCACCGAAATGCCCGCCAAACTGGAAAAACTCATGGACATGCCTCCTAAAAATTAGTTATTTTCTCGCTATTCACGACATAGATCGGATCAAATATGTGTACACATGCTCGCGCTAGTAATTTCTCATCTTGGAGGGTCTGCCCTCGAAACTTTACCTTAGTCAAAGAGGATGCAATTGCATTCCTTTTTTTACTCTTGACTTGTGGTGACGTGGTCGACGTAAACGTTAAATGAGTTTTTTTGGGGGGGGGGGGGGGGGGGGGGGAATGGAAAACCGTTTCTTTAAAGCTGTTGAGTATGTTGAAAATTAGCCGGAAGTCAAATCATTTTACTCTATATAAAAACTTTTTTTATATGAAATTGGCAATTATTACCAATCAACAAGAACAAAATAAAACAATTCATTAATAAAAAATAGCTAAAGAGCACATGTGTCAGCTTCTCATTCCTGCTCAACAAAATGTTTCCGTTTATCTACTTTATTAAATATTTATATTAATTACTAATAATATATTTAATTCTTTTTAAGACTAAAAATAGTTTTTTCAACAAATTTAAAAAAGAGTTTTTTTATTAATGTTATTTCTAAATAATTTTTTTTATAAATTGACATTTTATTCCAAAATATCAAACTGTTTTTAAAAATATGAAATATTTTAAAATTGATGTTTTTATAGAATAATCTTTTATACATAAAAATAATTAAAATTGGGAGTTATGATAACGAATTTTTTAAAAAATGATATTATTTTAAAATTGTTTATTTTGAAAAAAAGTATTTAATTTTTTTCTGGAAAAAACATAAAATTTAAAAAAGTTGATATAATTGTTTTATTACTTCTATAGTTACTCATACATAATTTCAATAATATATTATCTTAAAATATTATTTAATTATTAATTTTATTTTATTTAATATTTTATTTATTCAATCTTTGCAATACACGAGTTTATTAAAACTAGTAAATTAATATTTTGGAATGTTAAAAAAATCAGATTTATTAATTTTTTGAATACGGGGGTTTTGGAATTGTTCTAAAAATGTTGGTTTAGGGTCATGGTTTAGCATTTGCATAAACAAAGCATTGTTTTTTCTATTTTTTTATTTTTTTTTCGGAAGGCTATAAACAAAGCATTGTTTGACCATGGGTTTAAAAGCACAAACACTTTGTAAAGTTTCAGAACATGTTGTCTTTATAGTGGTTAAATATTAAAAATTAATAAATATTTTCAAAAAGAGACCGTTATTTTGAAACTTAATTGAGTTATTAGTAATTTATTGCAGTCAGACTAAATTAAGACATCTCTTTCTGCTTTAAAAAGAAAAAGAGTTCTCTTTCTTGTTCTCTATATAGCCGTCGGATTAGGCCAACCAAGGTCTGTCTCCTTTTCTCCAAAATTCCTAACGATGGATATTCTTTATTTAACGACCAGAAAAACGCCACAAGCTCCGATAAGAAAAGGTTTTATAAATTATTTTTATTTATCGTCGTACAATGTATTACTGTATTAGTGATAGGAATGGAAAAACCAGCACTAAATCTATTGCACTGCAACAATCGTCATTTTTATTTAACGAAAAATGTACGATCCTGTTTCGGAGAATATTTGTTATATTAATCGGGCCCATCTATACGTTTCTTAGCCGGGACTGCACCCCAACTCTCACAAGAGGAAATTCACGACTGGGAAAACTCACTGTCTAAGCCTGAACATATTGGTTAGAGTGAGAATTAAATCCATGATATCCTCGTATTTACATGTGTTAGTTACCACACCTTAACCACTTGGTCTAATTATCAATGGTAATGCAACGGCGCAATATCCGTCATAAACATTCCGCCCATTTCCCTTTCCTAATTTTAGTCGCACGCTTTTGCCTAGGGAGTTTTGCTAATATGTATTTTATTCCGGTGATTAATTATATGACATTTGGATCTTGAAGACCTGCAACTTCAATTAATTAAATTTGTAACAACTGAATTCCCATTCACGTTCGCATTCTTCTTTATATAATATATTTGCAACTTGGAGCAAACTTACATAAAGAAAATCATAACAAACCCGAAAATCATGTTTACATTTTGCCCAGTAATTCCATATATAAAGAAAATCGTAACCACCAAAATGTTATGTCCTCATTATTCACTCCTACTTCTGCATTACTTAAATCCTCCCTCGAAGTCTTTGTGAATTCGCATTTTCAACATCTTGTGTCATAATCTTCACAAATGATGTATGTAACCATTATTTTGGTTGTCATCATATTCATATTTGTTCGCAGGTTTCTAAACAAGAGATCTTCAAGGAACCTACATTCATTACCACCTGGTCCAACCCCTTTACCATTCATCGGATGCACCATCCAGATGCTTCTAAATAAACCGACTTCCCGGTGGATCCATAAGCTCATGGATCAGTATGACACCCCAATCCTTTGCATCCGGCTCGGACCATCAACCCATGTGATTGTCGTTTCGTCCCCAGACATAGCATGTGAGTTCCTCAAGAAACAAGATGACATATTCATATCAAGGCCTGATTTCTTATCAGCTAATCTGATAAGTGATGGATATCTCACGGCAGGCCTGTCCCCTTTTGGAGAACAATCAAAGAAGATGCAAAAAGTTATATATCGGGAGCTTCTTTCATCACCAGTACACAAATTGCTCCAACCTAAACGTGATGAAGAAGGTGATCAACTGCTTAGGTACATATATAAACAAATAGAGAAACAAGATGCTGTTGTTGGTGGCGCATTAATAAACGTTCAAACTTTAAGCCAACATTTAGTTGCCAACATGCTGAGGAATATTATTTACGGGAAAAGACTCGTTGGGCAAGGAATGGAAGACGGAGGGCCTGGTGAAGAAGAAATTGAGCATGTTGCTGCATACTTTACCATCCTGAAGCATCTTTTCGCATTTTGCATCACTGATTATTTTCCATGGTTAAGAGGGAAGGCTGACTTTGATGGCCATGAAAAGAACACTAGGAGTGCAATTGCTATAGTTCGAAAGTATCAGGATCCATTGGTCGATGAACGAATTCAAATGTGGAACAATGGATCAAGAAAGGAAAAATGTGATCTGCTTGATGTTCTTATTAATCTTGAAAATCCTAAGCTTACACCGGAGGAGATTAAAGCCCAAATTATTGTAAGTTTCTCGTCATTTATCTCTATAATTACATGCACATTAATCCCTTAGAAACCAGTAATAATGTTAGCAATGTTTTTAACTTTTTCAATATTGTTTGCATGATTGTGCTTTTCTAAAGTTATATGTGTCTTATCTCATTATAGGAATTAATATTTGCTACGATTGATAATGCATCTAACGCAGTAGAATGGGTGATTAATGAGATGATGAATGAGCCTATGATACTAAAAAGAGCAGTAAAGGAGTTGGATCATGTAGTAGGCCATGATCGGCTAGTGCGAGAGCAAGACATACCCCAACTCAATTACTTAAAAGCATGTGTCAAGGAAACCTTTAGATTACACCCTTATGTACCTTTTGTTCCACCCCATGTTTCAATAGTCGACACTACAGTTGCTGGTTACTTCATACCTAAGGGTAGCCATGTTCTCCTAAGTCGATATGGGCTCGGAAGGAATCCAAATGTATGGTTGGAACCATTACGGTTTGATCCAAATCGACATCTAGGTGGGGAAGGTAAACAAGTGGTTCTTTCTGATACTAATCTGAGGCTGATCTCATTTAGCACCGGTAAACGTGGTTGTCCAGGAACGACGTTGGGCACAAACATGATTACAATGTTGTTAGCAAGGATGGTTCAGGGGTTCACATGGGAGGCTCCATGTGATAAGCAACACATTGATCTTGTTGAAAATCATGATAATATTTGCTTCGCGAAACCACTTGTAGCAGTTGTTAAGCCACGACTACCTCGATACATGTACCCTACACGTTGACGAGAAGAAATAAAGGTTTTGAGCGGGGTGTAGCCATATCTATTTTATTTTAGATGTTTTGTAGTTTTATTTTTCATATCAATGTACTGTCATATATAAGAGCATCATTATCTATTTGTAAACTTATAAAGTTCAATAAATTTTATCTTAATGTACTTTTTTCTATTAATTTGTAAAAAAGAACTTATAGTAGAGAAATCAGAACTAAGTGCATCATTGTATTTTATCAATGTCAATGGATTCCCTTTTCTCAGTTGGATTTGAGTTTTCCGGGTTAGATACTTTGTCTTCTCCCACAATATGCAAGCATTGATTTTAGTTTCCAATTTTAACATAGTACACCTACATTTTTTTAGTGTCATGGTCAAGGACAGTTGATATAGAGACTTCATGTCTTGATATAATTTCATTCGTGCATATTTTCTTCGTCATTTTCATTGAAGGATATATCTCCCGAATAGGTAAGAAATATGCACTATTAGTTATCCGATCAACAAATACCTATATTTCAGCAACCCCAAAATAGTTTTTGGGAATATTGTTATAAAATGCATAACAATATTTTCCCATTCTCTAGTTAGTGTTTCAAATGGTTGATGTTTGACATAAAACATTTAGAGTTCTGTCTTTACATCAAGACAAGATAGACATTTCTATACATATCGCATGATGTCTCATTTAATTTTGGGTGAACAATTATTGCATTTGTAAATTCCAAGATTTCACAATTAGATCGATATCGTACAATATACGCGGAATGAATATTGTACGGTATGATTGAACACACAAGAGATCAAGATGAACACTCAAAGTCAATAAACTTCTGATCGATGTCGTGTGGTTGATCAAAAATATTAATTAAAGAGTGCCTAATCACCATTAATAGTAAATGATAAGAAATTTGTCAAATCCACAGGGAATCACAGGAAGCTGTTATCAACGATTAACTTAAAATAATAAACATTGAAAAGTAAATTGCTTGATTAATTGAATTGAGAAATAATCAATTTAACAAAATTAAAGGTTTTGGTATTTAACAATCTTGGGGAAAAAGCAATTTACTTCAGGATTCAGGTTTAGTAAAGTTATGTTTTTTAGTGAAATCTATTGAGAAGTCATTAAGGGTGACCTATACATGATAAGATCTAAGTGACAATTATGAATTAAAGCTTAAAGGACTTCCTTCACACAATCACCAATTTAAATCATGTAACCCTAATTCTAATAATCAATCATACAATGATTAAAGAAAACCAAAGTTATAGAAAACTAAAATTAGGTTTAAGCAAATAAAATCGTTTAGATGATCATGAATTGAATCCACAAGAACTTAAAAGGTTTAAGATCCAATCTCAAATCTAGGTTACAAACTAAGAAAAATAAGAACTTGCACAAACCCGTCCCTCGAAGTGAATCACAATTGATTTAGCCTTGCATAATCATCGATTCTTCAACAAAATGGTAATTGATCATGTAAATCTGGATGAATTTGATGTTGGAAAGCTTTAGAATGGTGAAAGATGCTTGCTTTTTCGTCCTTGGTTGAAGTGTAAAGAGGTAATTTTCGTAATAGGGTTAATCCCCCTTTAAAACCCTCAAATTAGGTTAAAATCCACCAAAACATGGCGCCTAGCATCGGTGGCGCAAATAGTGGCGTCAGTGGCTCCAGTATGGCGTCTAGCTAGGTGTCAGAGGAGGCGTCAGTCAGCAGGTTTTGGGTTTACTAACGCCGGTGGCGTCGGTGGTTCCACCCCCTACACAAAGTTAATCTTCATTTTTACTTTTTGAGATCTTTCCATTGATAAGTTGTGGGCCCCATAATGCTTTTCCTAGCTCAAGTTATGCCCGTTTTAAGTTACCATTGTCTTAGAACTTCTCGTATACATATTTTCACCTCTCGAGCTCCAATTTCAGTGCCTTTTCTTCCAACTTTTTTGTATTCTTCACATATATCCTACAAATACAATAATATCCCAAAAGTAACACTATTTTCCATAATTTGATAGTAAACACGAAAATAAAGCCTTTAAACGTCAAACTTTAAATTCCAAAGAGAATTAAAATTTAGAATTAGAAAATATTAAGTGTTACTGATTACAAAGTCTAAACACCTATTTATTCTTAATATGATATTCTAGTGCAAGAACTTATTCTTGCGCGGCAATTAGGTTCTCGCATGGGAACTTGATTTTTTCGAAAAACTCAATTTTGATTTCCCAAGTCTCTTGGTTTGTTCCCTACAATCTTCCCTAGGCTTGGTAAATCAAATCTTCAAAAGTCCATGTTTGCAAAATTGTAATTGCCTCCATAAGCATACATCTTGTTGTCTAAGGCGTTTGTAATCAACCATCCAAATTGAATTGTAACAAAATGGATAGATTCATGTGCTTTGATGGGACATGCCTGAAGCTTCATCAAATCATCTCTTCCAAACTTCAGTTGAATTGGATTAATTATCCTATACTTTTTATCTACATAATAGACCACCGCATGCCCTATATCCTTTACACAAAATCCATCTCATTAGCTTTGACAAATTATATATGGGCACTAAAGTATGGATGGAATCTTTCTAGCATATCTAGTATGCTTGAGCACTATGATCTTAATTGGGGCATTGGTGTTCGGATGTATTCGTGTCTTATCATGCATCACTTTAGACTTAATAGTCTTTGAAATTTGACTTACTCCGTCACCATATCATATTCCTTATCAAATTGGCCTTAGCATAAGTTCTTGGAGTATGGAATGACACCCTTCCCATGACATATATGTCACACCCCAACCTTGACGGCGGAAACGTCGAGGAGTGAGAGTTAAGATCGTTGACAGCCACATAACGCTATTAATAATCCAAATATAATTTAAACATAAGTTTCAATTGTAACATTACAAGCATAGTCTCAAAGAAATTAAAAGCATAACATAGAATGTAACAAATCATTCTTGTTTCATTTATTTATCTAGGTCCATTCCTAGATGTGCAAGCTTCAAAGAGTAGATATCATACTTGGGTATTCCTGAAACATGTTAAAAATAAAAGGTCAACATAAAAATGTTGGTGAGCATTCCATAGTTTTCAATACATAAGTATATAAAATATGGCAATTCAAGTCATAAGTTAGTGAATAAAGTGATTAGGGATGTTATGAACAATGCAACAATCAAACCTCGACAAAGTTTTACAAGTCTCAAACGTTTAAAAGTATATATGATCAGCTAAGTGTACTTGGATCAACCAAAGCAGGCTTGTCTTACCTATAAATCTATGACTTCGCTGGGCTAGCAATTGTTAATGATTGTACATATAACGTCATAACATGGTAACCACAAAAGTTCAACTAACCATAACTTTTCATGATGAATTGCCATAAAGTTTACAAGTCTCAAATAAGTTTACAAGTGCAATGATAATAAGTTAACATGTTTCACCCCAAAGTGTGAAAATAAGTAAAAAGAGGTATGGAAATACTCACATGAAATAAATAAGACGATAGTAAGAAATTAACGATGCTCCAACGATTCTTTTTTACAAGATACCTAACGTATATATATTCCAATGTTAAGTTTAAAGGTAAGATTAAATGAATAAACATGAACTAGGGTTTCAATTGGAAATTTGGGGGTTTAAAAAAATAATGAATCGTTTACGTTTTGGTTTAATAAAGATAATATAAATCAGTTAAAAACGTCTCAAAAATTTAGGTTATTGATTTAATAAAGATTAAGTATAATATGTGAATAGAATTAATTAAGTTAATAATTAACTATTTAAAAACTTGATAAAGAGAATTAATTAAATACTTATTTAAATGACGTTAAAATTATTTAAAATCATTTTATAAAGTTTTGAGCTTTTAAAATGATTTATCATAAATGTTTTATAATACAAAATCTTAAAAATAAGAATAAATCAAATTATATTGTTTTATATATTTCAAGAATTTAAATGAAAGTTAACGAATAACTTTATTAACTAATTATGATATACATACTTAAATGATAAGATGAATACTTAAATATTTATTTAAATAGCCATTTTTATGATTAAACATTTAAAATATTTGAAATATGAAATTTTGGAGTGTCTTGGAATAATCCAAGTTTGGACTATAATATATTTATAACATATGAATGACTTAGTAATATTTTTATAATCTTTTTATTTTTAACAAGTAATTAAAGTTAAGAGTTATAAGTTTTAAAATATTAAAATTTAACTTAATAATTTCTGAAATATTTTAGTTAATAAAATAATATTTAATTAGATTTATTATTATATTAATAGTTTTTTTTCTGATTTAATAAGAAAAATAATAATAAAAGGAAGCTGCCAAAATAAAAACATGGCAGGGGCAGGGTTCGAACCCCTGACCTGCCATGTATAAGTGTTTGTTGTTAACCAACGAGCCAAAGCCCGATTCTTGTCTTAAAACGTAAATTAATTGTTAAAACCATTCTTCAAATAATTCTCCAAATTCCTATAAACCCTAGAATCGTTTACCATCAAATTGATCTTCAATTCGAACATGTTAATCAAATTAACATTAGGGCTTTGTTTCCCCATGTTAAAACGAGTATAATGATATGCGAAACTTACGTGATTGAGTTCGAATTGATGCTCTCGGGTTTACGAACGAGTAGCGACTGCTTGTATGTGCTTTAAGGTGCAAACGTTGATGATAATCAAATTCCCTTCGTATGAAGCTTCAATGGGTGTTTAGGATTCAAAGCCCTCAAACAATTTTAAGCTAGAATGCTCTGAAGATAGTTTTCGACCAAGTTGCAGGTTCGAAAGGAATGTGACGATCGAGAGGTTCGAATGGGGGAGTTGTTTGTGCGATTGATATTGCAGAATGGTTTAAAGGATCGATTAGAATGTTTCCCAACATTCAAACATAAGCAATTCAAATGATTACAAGATCGACGGTTTAACGATTTGAATCGATTGTTTCGGTTTTGATTTCTTGAGTTAAAGGCCGAATAATTACAATTAAACATGGTTTTAAGTTCGAAACCGATGCATAAAAGTTAAGGTTCGGTTTAATTGCATTCAATTCAATGTTTCGTTGAGGATCGGTGGTCGCCGGACGCGTGGCCGGAGTTTGGCCGGTGATAGGGGAAGAGCCGACGGGGATGGGGGTTGTTTTAGGGTATTTTGCAATTTGGTCCCCGAAGTATTCATCATTGTTATTTTATGCATGAAACTTCTATAGTAAGTTTTAGAAATTACAAGTTAAACCCTTGACTAATTTAAATATCAAATTAATTATTTATTAAACTTTTATAATCTTGTAAAATTTATAGTTTAATTATTTAATTTCAATAATAAAAATTCATAACTACAAATGAAAATTCATTTAATAATTTTTAGTAAGACTTTTTCATTTTGTTATTTATTTGTAAAATGATTAATAATACTTTATAACTTAAAAAAAAATATTTATATCTCTATAAATTATTACAAGTTGTTTAACATAATTTTAAAAACATAATTCACAATTAAAGTTGTATATAATCCATTAAAACGATTAAAATAATTTAATAATGGAAATTCAAGTTGAGTTCGGGTTCAAGTTTATAATTTGAAAATGACGAATGTTACAGTCTCCCCTACTTTAAGAAATTTCGTCCCGAAATTTAATTACGAGAAGACTAATTTCAAGGGTATGAGGAGACTTGAATTCGATTTTACGTTTTCACATAAACTTCTGGAAGTGTTTGAATTCAACAAATTTAATTATAACGTTTTGATAGACTTAAGTTTGTTAAGTTTTTTTTTTAATTCATGATTTCATGTGTTCCTTAGCAAAGGGTACAAGATTATTAATCTAGAATGTTTAATTGATAAACGTTTGTATCATAAATGGTTCAAAACATTCGGGAAGGTTTGGTCACGCGAGAAACACTAAGTATTAGTGTGACATGAGACTCGGAGATAAGTTTAGGATGCTTTTGGATGGAATATGGATTTCATAAGAGCTTCTTGAGCAAATAACTTTAACGGGGCTTTTAAATGATCAACTCTTGTTTACTATTTCGTTGAGGTTTTCAAAGTTTCATTAGTTTAACATTGATACGAGAATCAATTTTGTTAAGATTAAAAATTCGATTTTTGAATGAGAGCATCATTGTAATAGGTTTTCAGGATAAGTGCGGTTTTGAGAGGAAGACGTTTAGAAAGATTTTTAAGGGTCATTAAGAGTAATGGGATAAAGAGTTTAAGATTCAAGGGAACAAAATCAATGAAGAAACAAACCAATAGGTCAATAATGCACCAAAGGACATCAAGAAGTACAAGGCAATTTGAACATATACCAAGCTACGTCAACATTTCCTTTATGCCGAACCATGAATACCAACCGCGGAAATTCATGATCCTTTTTGTCCACATCGGAATGAATGTAATAGCAAGTCTTATGAGTCGCAATCAAGATAGAGATTTAGATATTTTCAAGATTAGGAGTTCAAGGTTAACCAAAATAATGGGAATTGCATTTTTAATTGTGGGTAAAGAGTTAAACAAAGACGTCGTTCATGATTGGATTGGAATTTAAATAATTCAGAATATCGATGATGAAGACAATCCCAAATAGCTTTCCAAGTACGGCTTGCACACGCGGTTCATCAAACTCATGAACACAACCGTACATTGCTATAACCAGAAAGACATGGCATAAATTTATAATAAATTTTACCTTGTACGAAAGATTGTTTTAGGAGTGTTATCATCGTGCAATTAGGTTTTGATGATAACTCAGAATGAAGATCGATAAAAAGGTTCCATAAACTAGATCAAACGTCAAATTGAAATATAAAAGCGTGAGAGAAGAAATCGATTTAAAATTTAACTGTTCCAGGCTTGGAACTAGGGTTACCCCAAAGTAACAACGACCCCTTTTGAGTTCAAGATTCATGCTTTAGCTTAATTGGCTGGAACACTATCGTCGATAAATCAGATAACGTGTTCACCCTTCAAGTTATTTCATGTTTCTTGTCAATTGAAGTCTTAAAACCTTGGTAAGTTGGAGATCAAGAAATGAGAATAGTCATCAAGGTGTGGTTTTCACTCCTAACTTGATGGTGTATTCCCAAGGTATGACCACTAACTTACCAATCAAAAAGTTCGATCCCAACTCCTTGTTGAGGATCCACAAAAATAAGACGAGGTAACTCACCATTAAGGTAAGGGAAATCACACCTATCTTAACGGTGAAGTTTTACAAAAACAAAATATAACAAGAACTTCTTCATCAAAATCCAGAATTCACTCATACTTTGACGAAGTCGCCTCATTTGAACAAATACAATTCATAAAGATTATATTATCATCAAGGTATGGAATTCACGCCTATCTTGATGATTGAATTTCATAATGGCAAGAAAACAATCAAAGAGTGACATTTGTCACCAAAGTACGGGTTTCAATCCTATTTTGGTGAGATCATGTCATTTGTGAAAATGCCATTCCAAAGAAAATAACTGAAGTCAATCCTCGGGATAAGGAAATCACCCCGATCCAGAGGATGAAATTTTTTTAAATCACAATTGGAAACCATTTATCGAAACGAATAGGGATTCATCAAAGTAAGAGAATCATCCCTGTTTTGATGAGTTAGAATCATTTAGAAGATACGAGTGTTCTGAGTCATAGGTTGGCTTGCAAACACTTGCATCTCTCACGGTGCAGACGGTACGGAGTTTGACTTAACGATGAAAGGAAAATAATATCAATTAGAAATTCGGAAAATTTCAAGTTACATCAATGTAACAAAAGGAAAAATCATGCTTACAAGCTTAAGATCAAAGTTCAAGATAACAGAATTTGTTGTGGTGTTCAAATCTTGGATGGTTTCAATCGAGAAGACGAAATCAAGGGCAGGAATTATTCGACACCAAAATGAGATGTGAACATTCGATTCACAATCGAAAGGAAATACCTGAAGTCAACCATAACCTTATTAAAGACATGCGTACTTATAAGCGATCCCTCATCTCAAAGATTTCGAGTCAAGTAAATGGATTCAATGATCGAGTCAAATCACCATTTACACTTTGCCTAGACAAAGTATCCCGAGATGTAGGAATTCCACCTACAGCATTTCATGTTCTTAGTTATGGGACACATCTTTAAGCAGACTTGAGAACCATAAGTAACGGTTTAAAGTTTTTGATGACCACTCGGTTTAGATCCCCAATATCTTTGGGTATATTAAGATCCATGTTCACGTTGGTCAAGGTATAGAAATAGTTACATGAAACGCTCAACGTGTAACGGGGTTTAAACGTAAGAGTTGAAATGTAGGATAGGTTCAATATTAACAGGAACATTATGTATGATAAGAATGAAGAGATACCAGTTCAAGGAATCAAAGATTTTTAAGATACAAAGGGGATGGTTCCATTTGGTAACGCATTACCATTTGGAATCGTTGACACGTCAAGGTAAATTGACCCATTTACCATAGAGACTTGTGTATGTTGACCATAGTTTATCACTCATCCCAGAAATCCCCAGGTAAGCATAACTGGTCTCACAATGAGATTTATACGATATGCTTGCCTTAGCCCGAAGGCCTTTTGCCAGGAAATCCAGAATACAGGTGTCTATGTGTCACACAAATTTCTTTGGTTTATGAAATCAAAACCTTGATGGGATTTTCATAGATTAGACATAGAGTCTAAGGAATTGAACCCAAATGTTAAGTGTAGATTCCACATGTCGTTGAGAATAGGTTTAGGAAGTTCACTTGTCAGGGAGGGTTAAAGAGTCAAAGTTAAGTTTAGGGAGACAAGTAACTAAGTTTAAGCATACATAAGGCAATCCTATGCTAAGGCATCAAGTTGCACAAAAGGCATAGCATTATGTAGCATGCAAACAACATGTAAGCACAAAGGTATAAGGATCTTTCTATGAGGTTCATGCAACTATAGTCTAGGTCACCATTTCTAATAACCTAAATCCCTATAGTTATGGGCTCTGATACCAATCTGTCACACCCCAACCTTGACGGCGGAAACGTCGAGGAGTGAGAGTTAAGATCGTTCACATCCACATAACGCTATTAATAATCCAAATATAATTTAAACATAAGTTTCAATTGTAACATTACAAGCATAGTCTCAAAGAAATTAAAAGCATAACATAGAATGTAACAAATCATTCTTGTTTCATTTATTTATCTAGGTCCATTCCTAGATGTGCAAGCTTCAAAGAGTAGATATCATACTTGGGGTATTCCTGAAACATGTTAAAAATAAAAGGTCAACATAAAAATGTTGGTGAGCATTCCATAGTTTTCAATACATAAGTATATAAAAGATGGCAATTCAAGTCATAAGTTAGTGAATAAAGTGATTAGGGATGTTATGAACAATGCAACAATCAAACCTCGACAAAGTTTTACAAGTCTCAAACGTTTAAAAGTATATATGATCAGCTAAGTGTACTTGGATCAACCAAAGCAGGCTTGTCTTACCCATAGATCTGTGACTTCGCTGGGCTAGCAATAGTTAATGATTGTACATATAACGCCATAACATGGTAACCACAAAAGTTCAACTAACCACAACTTTTCATGATGAATTGCCATAAAGATTACAAGTCTCAAATAAGTTTACAAGTGCAATGATAATAAGTTAACATGTTTCACCCCAAAGTGTGAAAATAAGTAAAAAGGGGTATGGAAATACTCACATGAAATAAATAAGACGATAGTAAGAAATTAACGATGCTCCAACGATTCTTTATTATAAGATACCTAACGTATATATATATTCCAAGGTTAAGTTTAAAGGTAAGATTAAATGAATAAACATGAACTAGGGTTTCAATTGGAAATTTGGGGGTTTAAATAATTATATAAAATAATGAATCGTTTACGTTTTGGTTTAATAAAGATAATATAAATCAGTTAAAAACGTCTCAAAAATTTAGGTTATTGATTTAATAAAGATTAAGTATAATATGTGAATAGAATTAATTAAGTTAATAATTAACTACTTAAAAACTTGATAAAGAGAATTAATTAAATACTTATTTAAATGACGTTAAAATTATTTAAAATCATTTTTATAAAATTTTGAGCTTTTAAAATGATTTATCATAAATGTTTTATAATACAAAACCTTAAAAATAAGAATAAATCAAATTATATTGTTTTATATATTTCAAGAATTTAAATGAAAGTTAACGAATAACTTTATTAACTAATTATGATATACATACTTAAATGATAAGATGAATACTTAAATATTTATTTAAATAGCCATTTTATGATTAAACATTTAAAATATTTGAAATATGAAATTTTGGAGTGTCTTGGAATAATCCAAGTTCGGACTATAATATATTTATAACATATGAATGACTTAGTAATATTTTTATAATCTTTTTATTTTTAACAAGTAATTAAAGTTAAGAGTTATAAGTTTTAAAATATTAAAATTTAACTTAATAATTTCTGAAATATTTTAGTTAATAAAATAATATTTAATTAGATTTATTATTATATTAATAGTTTTTTTTCTGATTTAATAAGAAAAATAATAATAAAAGGAAGCTGCCAAAATAAAAACATGGCAGGGGCAGGGTTCGAACCCCTGACCTGCCATGTATAAGTGTTTGTTGTTAACCAACGAGCCAAAGCCTGATTCTTGTCTTAAAACGTAAATTAATTGTTAAAACCATTCTTCAAATAATTCCCCAAATTCCAATAAACCCTAGAATCGTTTACCATCAAATTGATCTTCAATTCGAACATGTTAATCAAATTAACATTAGGGCTTTGTTTCCCCATGTTAAAACGAGTATAATGATATGCGAACTTACATGATTGAGTTCGAATTGATGCTCTCGGGTTTACGAACGAGTAGCGACTGCTTGTATGTGCTTTAAGGTGCAAACGTTGATGATAATCAAATTCCCTTCGCATGAAGCTTTAATGGGTGTTTATGATTCAAAGCCCTCAAACAATTTTAAGCTAGAATGCTCTGAAGATAGTTTTCGACCAAGTTGCAGGTTCGAAAGGAATGTGACGATCGAGAGGTTCGAATGGGGGAGTTGTTTGTGCGATTGATATTGCAGAATGGTTTAAAGGATCGATTAGAATGTTTCCCAACATTCAAACATAAGCAATTCAAATGATTACAAGATCGACGGTTTAACGATTTGAATCGATTGTTTCGGTTTTGATTTCTTGAGTTAAAGGCCGAATAATTACAATTAAACATGGTTTTAAGTTTGAAACCGATGCATAAAAGTTAAGGTTCGGTTTAATTGCATTCAATTCAATGTTTCGTTGAGGATCGGTGGTCGCCGGACGCGTGGCCGGAGTTTGGCCGGTGATAGGGGAAGAGCCGACGGGGATGGGGGTTGTTTTAGGGTATTTTGCAATTTGGTCCCCGAAGTATTCATCATTGTTATTTTATGCATGAAACTTCTATAGTAAGTTTTAGAAATTACAAGTTAAACCATTGACTAATTTAAATATCAAATTAATTATTTATTAAACTTTTATAATCTTGTAAAATTTATAGTTTAATTATTTAATTTCAATAATAAAAATTCATAACTACAAATGAAAATTCATTTAATAATTTTTAGTAAGACTTTTCCATTTTGTTATTTATTTGTAAAATGATTAATAATACTTTATAACTTAAAAAAATATATTTATATCTCTATAAATTATTACAAGTTGTTTAACATAATTTTAAAAACATAATTCACAATTAAAGTTGTATATAATCCATTAAAACGATTAAAATAATTTAATAATGGAAATTCAAGTTGAGTTCAGGTTCAAGTTTATAATTTGAAAATGACGAATGTTACATATAAATTAGAAGCTCTAATCGTGTGGTAGTCATGCTCATCTTGACAATACTCTATAGCACCAACTTTTCTCTTAATAATGTAAAGCCTCCTCTCTTTGTCAAACCCCAACTTACTAAAAGATCACTATTACCGTACCTAGTAATGGTTTCGAATGTCTCAAAAAAGTGTTTCTATATTGGAGGGGGAGGACTAGATAGCGTGAGATCTCTAACTTGTCTCACAACTAGTTTACCTATCAAGTCAGATGACTTAGCTGGAGTATGTGTAAGCTCAAACCCTTGATTTGATAGGATTTCACCTTCTTCCAAGAGTATATCAAAAATAATCTCTTCAGACTATTCACAAATATGTCTATGTAATCAGTAGGCTCTACAAGATCATAAAACGGTTCAACATCTTCATAAGAATCTTCATTTAAATTTTTTTGTTGAAAGATGTAGAGTTTGTTTTCATACAACTCTTCTGTTGCTTGGTCAAGTGGTTAGTAATCCTTTGGATCATCAAGACTTGGTCCGGAGACATTTTCAGATTCTGATTCCTCACAAGGACTTGCAGCAGATCCCATATCTCCACCTTGATCACCATCAGACTTTTTCTTTCCTTTGTCAGCATCTTTTCCATCATCACCATCATCACCTTTATCATCATCATCACTATAATCATAATCCACCTTATTAAGTCCATCATCTTCATCATCCTCTTGATTAATCTGAACTACATACTTTGGAGTGACAATCACATTCTCAATCACAACATCAGAAGCTTGTGCAGTAGGTTAATCTTAATAACTTGTTTTGGATTAGCTCTTCCTTTTGTAACTTGAGTTTCAACAACAGGTTCTGGATCAGTTATTTGCTGTTATGACACCTCGTGTTTCCAGGTTAACGTCATTAACTTGGCTCTCGTTATTTCCTACATTTAGTGATGAATTATGTCAAATAGAGTTTAACGCACTATAGAATGGAGAAGTTGAAATTATGAAATGTTTAATAAAGTAAGTTATTAAAAATTAATCTATCAAATTATTAAAAAATTACCTAAAAATTATTAAATTTACAAATTAAACTGATGATCAAGAATAGATTAGACTCACCATTGTTAGTGTTTATTTTGATTATTATTGTAATAGGTTGTATGTTAGTTTATATAGTTTGTAATTTGTATTTTGTATGATTTGGTGCCTAGCAAAACTATGAGCGAAACTGAGTTTCGCTCATAGTCAGCTGATTTGGTTTACCCGGCGAAACTATGTTTCGTTGCCGGGTGAAACTAAGTCTAGGGCAAGATAGTATCGTTGTCCAGCAAAACTAGCTTCTGTTTATATATTGAAAGTTTCACTCATTGTAAGCAAGTTTTGCAAACCCTAATATTGTTATATTATCATTGCAATTCTATTATTTTGGCTGGAAGCTTATTCAGATCATATTTGAGCCTTTGTTTCATCTTGATTATGTGAGTTTGGTGATTATTGAATATATTTGAAACTTGCTCATTGTGTAATTGTGAGATTCATGTTTGTTTAGTGGGATATTTATGTTTTATAAATCATTTGCACTGTTTATAGATCAGATGGACCAACAATATAGTATCAGAGCTTTAGTGCTCTTGATTTGTTGAGTTTTTAAAGGGTTTTTGGCAAAAACACTATTCCATTCATTTGAATCTTATCTTCTATGTTTTTGGTATGGAAATGGATTTGAAAAACACCTGGTAGTTGTATAGGAAGCTATCCTAATCATCCAATCATAAATTCATTGTGATTTGGGTGAATTCTGGTTGATTTGGGTTTGAAGAGGTTGACAGTTTCATTTAGTGAAACTACCACTGTTTCCAGCAAAACAACCAAGCTTGTGTTCATGGAATCTAATCCTTGTTACTCAACGAAAGTACCTCATCTTGAACGAAGGTTCACCTTCTTTGATTGCCAAATCAAGCAAAAGTGCTGCCGAAATTGTCCTTAGAACGAAAGTTCTACTAGTTTCAGCGAATCTATTGCCAAAACTAGAGTTTCTCAGACAAATCTGTTCGAGCGAAACCGCTGTTGAAACTCCCAACGAAAGTAGCAGCGAAGTTAACAGTGTCTAGCGAAATTACGTTCTGATTTGAAAATGAGAACAACCAATCACTAGATCTGACTTGGAAAGTGTTGCACCTAATAGGCCATCGAGGCTTATAAATGGTGACATTTTGAGGATTGAAAACGCTGTTTGAAAGCCTTCTTCTACTACACCGATCACAACTAGTGGGAATCAATCGTCAATTGTCCACACACTCCTACCGTCACTGTCGGTCAAACTACCTCAACAAACACTAATGCATCAACCTTTTTAGAAAGAGATCTTAAGTTAATCGACCGTGATCAGAAAGCATTCGAGGCTTTAACTCTGTGTTTATCTCAAGATATCTACAACCATTTTGCCAAACACAAAACTGCAAAATCCTTATATGATTCTTTGTGAAGTTTTATGATGGACATGAAGACTTGAAGAAGGACAAGAGAGTCCAAGCTAAAAAGGAGTTTAATTCATTTGTTGGACACAAAAATAAAAGCCTTACTGACCACACCAGCTGATTTCTTTCTGTTTGAAGCAACATAAAGAAATACGATGAGATAAATGAAGCTTTACGGGAAAATGATCATTAAAAAGAAATCTTTTGGAAAGGAATGTTGAGATAAATGCTTTGACAAAATATGTGGCACTTGCTAAATTTGAAACAAGCAAATTGAAAACCAAACTTGAAAAGTAGACAATCTCTAGGATGAAACATGAGGAACTTTGCAAGAAACAACGGGGGCTAGAATTAAGACGGGTTTGGGAAGCGAAGAAACTACTCATGTTTATCCTCCTTCAAGTGCTTATTTTTATTCTCCCATGCCTACACCTCATCCAACTAATGAATTAATTTAGAAAGATACTAACAGTTTGTATGTAGGTTTAGAAGGAGTAAATCATAAGGAGGTTTGCGAGGAGTACGATTATCGTGCAAGTAGTGGTCTGGGCAGCTCTAGTATTAGCATTTCAAATTCCAAAAAGTCTTCAATAGACAATAGTTTAAGTAGTTTTGTTTCCCAAAAGTCTATTACAAGCAATGCCATGTGTAGTTCTAGCTCTAGTCCAACTTGTTCATCTTCAGATGTTTATGAATCAAATTGTGATGTTTCAAATGCTTGTGTTAATAGAAATGATATTTGCTCAAGTAAAGATTTAGACAAACAAACAAAATCAAATTGTTTTGAAAAGTTCTTCTCTCAACCTATCCCATCTTTTACACCAATTCAGATTTCTAAACCTAAAGAGAATAAGACAACTTCCTCAAATGTCAGTAATATTAATGTAAATGAATCAGAATCTGCTACGATTAAGGTTGATAAAGAAAAACCAAGAGAATCTTATGCCTCTTACAGCGATTCAGATTCACATATATCTGAATGTGAGGAAGAGATATTAATAGATCTAGTTCCTGTTTTAAAATGTAAGAAGAAAGGTTTAAAGTCCGGGTGTTTTAGATGTGGGAAGGATGATCATGTAATTAAAAATTGCCCCAAGTCTGGTAATAGAAATGTAAATAATATTTCATTAGGAAGTAGATTAAATCATTTTGTAAATAACTTTTTCTGTAAAAAATCTTCTGTTCCGAGACCTAAGTTTGTCATGACTTGGGTCCCAATTTCGAAATCTTAACAAATTTTTATTATTCATATGCCAGGATCATTCAAGAAATGATGTCAATTTTAAAAAAATGAATCAACCTCCAGTGTGACATGTCTCTTGTCAAAAGCTTCATCTTCTGAATTTTTTTTTGCATAGACGATTAGGACATGTTAATTTTAAAAAAATTAATAAGTTGGTTAAGAACAATATTGTGAAGGAGCTACCACTTAAATATTTTTCAGTGGTAGAAAAGTGTATGGCTCGTGCTCTAGGAAAACCGCACAAAAGGCCACACAAGCTCAAGCTTGTAAATACAATTTCAAAACCCCTTAATTGTTACATACCGATTTATTTGGTCCTATTAGTGTTATATTCATCGTTAAGATCGTGTTGTTTGGTTGTTACAGATGATTTCTCAAGATACTCTTGGGTAAGTGTAAGACCCCGTTCCCGGGACGCTTACAGTTGGATTCTCGTCGCACATAAAACATATAATTACATTTACATTTCATAAAACGTTGCAGCGGAAACATTTAAACAAAGCATTCCATTTAATAATAAAGGCTTTTGCAATTTAATACATCGTTTTCCAATTACAAAATACATGTTCCATTTCATTACAAAAGCATTATAAATATGGATGCCATCCAAAAGAGCTGAGTAGCCGCCCCGTGCCATCCTCAGCAACATTACCTGCCAACTGGAAACACATAAAAAGTCAGCGTTGCTGAGTGAGTTCTAGTTTTATAATAAAACATACTTTACTTTCATTAAAACCGTTCATTTCTTTCATGCGATCATACATCATACGTACACACAGATAATATCTTTATTATCTTCATCATTCATTCATTAACTTCCATTCGTTCATACGTTCTTACTTTCATTCGTTCGTTTATTATTACATCTTTTCTTTCCATCAAACCATAAACTTTACCCTCTTATTCATGGTACTGGACCTAGGCCTATCATAGACCTTCTATAACGGTGCACAGCACCTCATGGTCACAACACCTAAGGTAAAGTTTAGGATCATTACATCTGTTATTTCATCACGTTCTGGATCAGTGTCAACAGCTATGCCCCAAACTATATGGCTACTGGGCCGAAGTTCATAAATGACTTCCACACTACACATAGCCTGGCACCAGCACCGGGGTAAGCGACAAAGATCCCAACTGTATTCTTCACCCCCGACATTATGAGTAACTCGGGTAACCGCTATAAACCACTGCATACTACACCCCCAACATTATGCGTAACTCGGGTAACCATCATATACTACACCCCCAACATTATGCATAACGCGGGTAACCATTACATACTACACCCCCAACATTATGCATAACGCGGGTAACCATTACATACTACACCCCCAACATTATGCATAACACGGGTAACAATTATACACCATGTACCACACTGATGGTCAGTCACAAAGACTGGAACCCCTGCGTGCACCCCTAAGGGTTAGCTAAAGCACACGCAGTTGAGCTTACGGCATTTTAGAGCTGGGCACCTCTGTACATTTTGCTTGCAAGCCTTTCATACTTTCATTCGTTCATTAATGCATGCATTCAATCACCATATTCCTTTTTTCATTATCTTCCACTTTACGTTACATAATAATTTCATTTCATTTATTAACATTCAACGTAAAGCCATGGGAAAATAATCACACATATTCAGGAACATAAACATAAACATGAACATACAGCATCACCATACAGGCATCATCGTACATACATAACACACACCAATCATACATCACATCATCATCATCACATGCCCAACATAACGTCTATGACCTCAAAGTCAACTTACATGAACTTCCGGGAACCTCCCTAGTCAAAACCCACAACTGCACTTTCCCTCGAAAGTCATAAAATAAACCGTTGTTCTTTCAGGCGTATGAGCCCTACTTGGGCGTATGGACACCCTCCAGTCGCATGGCCTTCCAGGCGACTGAACACTTAGGCGAATGGAAATCAGGTGAATGGACCGTATGCGAATGGACCTATGGGCGAATGGACATCTTTGCGTATGGACTCTCAGTCGCAAAGCTTTCATGCGTATGGCCTTCAGTCGCATGACTTCAGGCGTATGGGCTTCAGTCGCATACCCTTCATGCGAATGAACCTCAGTCGCATGGCCTCCAGGCGCATGGACCTCAGTCGCATAACCTTCGTGCGAATGAACCTCAATCGCACCATCCTTCAATCGCATGCCTTACAGGCACATGAACTTCAGTCGCATGACTATCATGCGTATGGACTTCAGTCGCATGGGAATCGTGCGCATGGACCTCAGTTTCACGCCAATTGGCCGTATGGCCTCCAATCTCACTCCAGTCGGTCGCCTAGCCCTAGCTGATGCAGTATACAGTTTCAGCCGAACACAAACTGCCCCTTTCAGCCTCCAAGCTCTTCCAAACTGGATTTTAGCCCTAATCAACCATCCTAAACCTTAGAAACACCTACCACAACACCATTCAAGCATACACAAGCCCGAAATCCAACCCCACACACATTAAACACATACACATACGCATTCAAACGGGTTCAACACTCAACTTTTTCAAAAACGGGTTTTAGATGTGTTCCAGCCCCAAAATCAGTTGAAAACGTGTAAAAGAGGGGTCCTAGAACTCACACAAACGATCCCGACAAGAAGAGCTTCGATTTGACAAGCTACACTTCGATTTTCATGCTCGAATCCACCCGAACCAAGCTTTTCTCCTCTTTTTCTCCTTTTCTCTCTTCTTTGGCTGAGTTTTGCAAGAATGGGGAGGGTGTGGGCTGCCCTCCCCCTTTTATACCCCCACTCATCCAAGTCTCTTCCCGTTTTGGCAAGTTTGGTCCCTCGACTTTGGACTTTATTTCTTTTCTTCTTTCGTCGGCTTCAAAGAAAATTTCCGGGTGTTACAGTAAGATTTCTAGCACACAAGGGAGACAGTGTAGAAGAGCTACAAAAGCTTATCCTCTCTATTGAAACCATCAACAAAAGGAAAGTGATGGCCATCCAAATTGATAATGGAACTGAATTCAAAAACCACATCTTTGATTCTTTACAAAAAGGAAAGTGATGGCCATCCAAATTGATAATGGAACTGAATTCAAAAACCACATCTTTGATTCTTTTTGTGCAAGCAAAGGGATTATTGGACAGTTCAGTGCTGCCAGGATACCTCAACAAAATGATGTTGCTAAAAGGAAGAATCAGACCTTGATTGAAGCAGCACGAACTATGCTGATTGAGTCAAAGCTTCCAATTCTTTTCTAGGCAGAAGCAGTCAACTATGCATCTTATGTACTTAACAGGGTTCTTATTATGAAAGACAAGATGAAGACTCCTTGATTAACTTATTTTGTCCATTTGGTTGCCCATGTACTTTGCTTAATACTCAAGTACAGAAGTTAAAATTTGGTACAGTCTCTGATGAATGTTTCTTTTTTGGTATTCTACCTCACAAAAGGCGTATCGAATGTACAACAAAAGAACGCGTATTGTGCAGGAATCCTTCTACGTTGATTGGCAAGAGTCTAATTCACCAAACATGGGGTCAGACCCGGAATAGTTTTATTACTCGAACACTGTCTTCAAATCATTCAATCTTTCAGTTTTTGACGATGATGTTGTTCCTCAAACCAATGTGCAAATCACTCCTCCACCTGAACCTCTTCCACAACCTCCAATTGACCCTCCATCTCCACCTCCATTTGATGTTCCACCTACACCTCCTACACCTCCACCATATCCACTTCCTGCATCACAACCAATTTCCCTTTCACAACCATCACAAACTACATCTTCATCTCAATCCAATCCATTAACCCTTAACACCAACTTACCTTAAACGATCACCCACATGATTTCATTATTGGTTCCATAACAGACGGTGTTAGGACTTGGAGTCAACCTTGGTTGATAAATAAATGTCTCTATACATGTTTCTTATACCTCATCAGCACTTCAAGACCCAAGTTGGGTTGAATCTATGTAGTTGGAGCTTTAATAGTTCAGGAAGTTGAAAGTTTGGGAGTTAGTTGATCTTCCTCCAAACAAATATCCCATCGGTACCAAACGGGCGTTAAGGAACAAGCCAGATGATCAGGGAGTGGTAGTTAGAAACAAGGCAATACTGGTTGTTCAGGGATTTACTCAAGAGGAGGGGATTGATTACACTAAAGTATTTGCTCCAGTTGCTCGCATTGAAGCTTCTGAATTTTCCTCGCTCATGCCACTCACAATAACTTTAAAGTTTTGGAGATGACGTGAAGTGTGCATTTCTATACGGGAACATTGACGAGGAGATTTATGTCTGTCAGCCACCAGGTTTCATGGATCCAGATTTTCCAGAGAAAGTATATAAACTTGATAAATCCTTATATGGATTGCATCAAGCTCCTCGTATCTGGTATGAAACACTAACACATTATCTGCTTAGCAAGGGTTTTTCTCATGGAACTATAGATATGACATTATTCAAGAAGGAAGTTGACGGTGAGATGTTGATTGTTCAAGTGTATGTTGATGATATTATTTTTAGGTCTACAAATGAGAAACTATGTAGAGAATTTGAAGAAGCGATGAAGGATCGCTTTGAAATGAATATGATGGGGGAAATGTGCTTTTTCTTAGGGTTGTAGGTTGAACAAAAGCCTGATGGTATTCTTATTCACCAAGAAAAGTACATTCAAAAGATTCTCAAGAAGTTCAAGATGGATGATGCTTATCCAGAACTTACTCCATTCACCGCTCAAACCTGCTTTACTCCAGATGATCATGGGAAATCCGTGGATGCACATCGCTATCATTCAATGATCGGATCTCTCATTTATCTCACGGCTAGGCGTCCGGATATTACATCCGTCGTGTGCTACTTTTCCCGTTTTCAAGCCAACCCAAAAGAATCACATGAAAAAGTTGTTAAACGAATCTTTCGTTACTTAAAGGGTTCTTCTCGTTTGGGTCTTTGGTATCCAAAAGGAAGGAACTTTGATTTACATGCTTATTCTGACAGTGATCACGGCGGTTGCAGGATCAACAAGAAATCCGTCACGGGTGCCTGTAAATATCTCAGGGATTGTCTTGTTTCATGGCAAAGCAAGAAGCAAACAACAGTTTCTCTATCTATAGGAGAGGCTAAATATGTTGTTGCATCAAGTTGTTGCTGCCAAGTGCTTTGGATATAACATCAGATGATGGATTACAGAATCAATTTTCTTCACACTCCACTCTTTTGTGATAATGAAGCTGTATCGGAATCCCCAAAAATCCAATTCATCACATGTAACACCCGACTATTATTATTATTTCTAAAAAGCCAAAGAAAGAAAGAAAAAGAAATAAAAAGGGAGAAAATGCATTTTACCCAAGTTGAGGGGTAAAATGTGCCAAAAGGACAAAATTTTTGGAAGAGTGGGTGTAAAGGGGGGTATGGCCGCCCACTCCCCCCTCACCTCACTTGTTCAATCGGCCAGAGAAAGGAGAAAAGGGGAAAAAGGGCAGAAAGCTTCGGTTTCTTGAAAATCAAGTGCAAAAGTCGAAGTCAAGCGGATTTGTAGGAAGCTCTACCCAAAGAGGCTATCAATGTGAGTTCTAGGACCCCTCTTTTACACGTTTTGACCGATTTTGGGGCTGGAATGCATACATAAACTGATTTTGGTTGTGTTGGGTGTTGAACCCGTTTGTGTGTGTTTTGTGTGTGGTGTGCGAACGGGTGGGGCTCGTGTTTGGGCTTGTGATGCTTGAATGATGTTATGGTCGTGTTTCTAAGGCTTAGGATGGTTGGTTTAAGCTTAGAACAGGTTAGAAAAGGGATGGAGGCCAAAATCTGCAATTCAGGTTTGAAGGGACTGCATTATGCACTCAGCTAGGGCTCATGCGACTGGAAGCCATGAGACCGAATGGCATGCGACTGGATGCCATACGGCCGAAAGGTATGCGCCTGAGCGCCATACGACTGAGGATCATACGCATGGAAGTCATGTGGCTGAAGGTCATGCGCCTGAAGGTTATGCGCTTGAAAGTTATGCGACTGAAGGCTATGCGACTGAGAGTCCATACGCCCCATAGTGACCATGCGTCTGGAGACTCTCCATACGCCTAAGTGTCCATTCGCCCCATACTGTCCATACGCCTAAGTGTTCTCATGCGCCTGGATGGTCATGCGACTGTGTAGTGCCCATACGCCCAAAATAGGGCTCATGCGCCCGAAAGGACTTAGTTTATTATCTGATTCTTGGGAGAAAAGGGTAAATGTAGGCTTTGAGTTGGGAGGTTCTTGGGGTATGTAAGTTGACTTTTTGAGGTCTTAGTTGATGTGATGGGTGATGTATGATGTGATGTATGATTGATGCCTATGTATGATCATGTGTGATTGATGATGTTTGATGATTATGTATGATTGTATGTTATGTACCTTATTACGTACGATGATGTGACTTTACATGGTGTGATATTGTTAATGAACGTAAAGTATTATCTTAACAAAGTGAAAGATTAAAGATAATGAAAGTGGAACATAATGAACGAATGAAAAGCCTTGCATGCAAATGAAAGGAGGTTCACAACTCATTGAGAGTTGTTAGCTCAACTGTCTGTGTCTACAACATGCGATTTTGGCTAACTCATAAGGGTTCATACACACAGTAAGAGTTTAGTCTCGGTGACTGCTCCAATACGTGCGATTTCCTAACTACTGTGTGTTATACAACTTGCGATCTTGGCGAACCCATAAGAGTTCACACACATAGGGGGAGTCTGTCCTAGTGACCACTCCATACGTGCGATATGGGGTCCTTGTCTCTTAACCCTAAATGAAATTGCTTAGTGCTCTAGAGGGGGGTTAAGTACATGACAGGACCTAGATAGAAGTGAAAAGATAATAAATGTACGAAAAGTGCGATAAGTACGAAATGTGCGAAATGTACGAAATGAACGATGATGAAAATAGTAACTATTACCTTGATGTACGTACGATTTGTGATCACGTACAATAGCAATGAAAATGTTTTAACGAATGGAAGGTAATGTAATGTTTTTTTATAAAACTAGAACTCACTCAGCAACGCTGACTTTTTATGCATTTTCCAGTTGGCAGGTAAATATTGCTGAGGATGGCACGAGGCGGCTACTTGGGTTATTTTGGGATGGCATTCTTTTGTATAACGTTTTTGCATTGTAATACGAACGAGCGATATTTTGTAATGAACGATGTATTATTTTGTAAAAGTGTTTATTTAAAAGGAAGAAACGTTTGTTTAAAGTGTTTTCGATGCATGGTTTTAGTAAAGTTAATGTAATTATATGTTTTATATACGATGATTGACCAGTTGTGAGCGTCCCGAAAATGGGGCCTTACAAGTTGGTATTAGAGCCAAAGTAAAAGTGAAACGGGTAAATTTTCAAAATAAACCTCAACTTAAACTGAAAATGGGACAGAAAAAGGGAAGGGATGCCAGTTTGAGTAGATGTGTGCCATCAGGTATTTTTTTAATGTTAATCGGTATTACGTGCGCGTGTTATGTGGTTTATGTGCTGCTTGTAGATTTTTAGATACTGATGTAGTCAGGATAGGTAATGTCTGGGGTATGAAAAGTAAAGTAAGTGGCTAATCACAACTGGCCACTGTAATTAGGGACTTACTATACTTGACATAAACTGAGTTGTTCCCTTAAATGACCGTATTGGTGTTTGAATCTTTCAGTGTGTTAGAGGATGGCTGGTGGTAGATCATCTAGGGCTTCACGGGGTGGAGGTCGTAGGGGACGTGGTGCTGAACCACGGCCCAAAAGAGGAAGGCCTAGAGTCGTGGTTCATGAAGAACCCGAGACCCCTCATCCGGAGGGCGGTGATGAGAGTGTAATTTGAGAGCCTCAGTAAAGGAGGCTATTGTGGAAGAAGTTCATCAGGTCATGTAGACAATCTTACCGTCTGTGGTGATCGAAGTGATTAACGTTGTGCGAGAAGGAGAGAGAAAGGAGAGGAACATGTTCTTGGGAGGACGTGAGCAGCCGAAAACTGAGACGGTTCTCTCTGATGATGAGGAGGAGGAAGATGAACCTGAGCAGGAGGCGGCACGAGGCTATAATTATGGGACATTTATGAGATGCAAGCCCCCAACTTTTGATGGAAATGGCACTGCTGCTGCTGCTCATCGATGGGTGAGAGAAATGGAGGCGGTACTTGATATCAGCCAGTGCCGAGAAGACCAGAAGGTGAAGTTTGCTGCCCACTCGTTTGTGGACTCGGCTCTGTGTTAGTGGGACAATATTGTCAAAGCCGAGGGTAGTTGGGCAATTGGAAGAATGACGTGGTCTGAGTTGAAGAAGCTGGTAATTGAGGAGTTCTATCATCACCGGGAGATGGATAAGGTGGAAAGGGAGTTCCTGCAGTTGAAGGCGGGAACAATGACACATTTACAATACACCACCAAATTCAATGAGATGGCATGACTAGTGCCGGATCAGGTGACGCCTCTGTCACAAAAGATTAAGCGGTATACTCAGGGCTTGACGGCGGATATCCGTAGGCACATGATCGCTGCCTAACCGAGCACATTTAGGTCTGCGGTTGATTTGGCAGGAAGGTTGTATGACGAGCGAGAGGTGGTGGTGGCTGAGGTGAGCAAGAAGGGTGGTGGCGACCGGAATTGGAATGGGAAAAGGTTTGGTCGGGGTGGTGCCCCGACGAGTAACAAGAAGGCACGGGTGGATGACCGCCGTGTGGTCACACCTGGTGCGGGGTCGAAGAGGTGTGGCAAATGCGGAAAGGAGCATTCAGGAGAATGCAAATGGGGATCAAACATCTGCTTCAATTGTGGGAAGCCTGGTGATATGGCTAGAGATTGTGGGGTTATGAGGTGTTACAACTGTGGGGAAAGTGGTCACATGAGTAAGGACTGCAAGAGGCCAAGGGCGGAAGGTTCGGGGGTGAAGAAAGCTGGAGGGGAAGGACAGAGGGCGAGCGCCAGAGCGTTTACGATGACGCAGGAGGAGGCTAGGACGGACCCTGATGTTGTGTCAGGTACGTTTCTAGTAAACCAGGCTTTAGCCTCTGTGTTATTTGATTCTGGTGCTAGTAAGAGTTTTATTTCTGCTGCTTTCTGTGCTAAACTGCCTGTTAGTAGTAGGAGAGTAGATGCGCCCTTTGATGTAGAAACTGCCATAGGTAAGTCTACCAGGATTTCTGAGATGATAGAAGGTTGTGACGTGGAATTAGAAGGTCACAAGTTTCCTGTTAGACCCTTCGTGATGACCTTGGGCGGGTTTGACGTGGTCCTAGGAATGGATTGGTTAGCGGACTATGAGGCGAACATTGTGTGTCGCAAGAAGATGATTTGTTTGACAGCGCCTGACGGGAGTTCGGTGACGGTTTATGGTGATCGGGTCACTACGATTCCGAAAGTGATTTCAATGGCGGTGGCGGGAAAGTGCATGAGGCCTGGATGTAGTGCCTACTTGGCCTACGTAAAGGACGTGGATATGCCAACACCACGACTCTCTGATGTATCGGTTGTGTGTGACTTTCCAGATGTATTTCCCGAAAACTTACCAGGAGTGCCACCTGACCGTGAGATTGAGTTTCAGATCGCCCTGATACCGAGTGCCCAACCAGTAGTTAAGGCACCGTATCGGTTGGCTCCGACTGAGATGAAGGAGTTGATGAAGCAACTACAACAGCTGCTTGATAAGGGGTTCATTAGACTGAGTATCTCTCCTTAGAATGCTCCGGTCTTGTTCGTGAAGAAGAAAGACGGTAGCATGAGGATGTGTATCGACTACCGTGAGCTGCATAAGCTGACGATGAAGAACTGATACCGGTTACCGAGAATTGATGATTTGTTTGATCAGTTTCAAGGTGCCAGCTGGTTCTCGAGAATAAATCTTTGATCTCAGCTAAAGGTGAAAGAGCAGGATATCCCTAAAACAGCTTTTCACACGCGCTATGGACACTACGAGTTTCTTGTTATGTCTTTTGGTTTGACCAACGCACTAGCTGCTTTTATGGATTTGATGAATCGAGTGTGTCGGCCGATGTTGGATAAATCAGTGAATGTTTTTATTGATGATATCATGATTTATTCAAAGAGCGAGAATGAGCATGTCGTTCACATTCGAGAGGTGTTGGAGACGTTGAGAAGGGAGAAATTGTATGCTAAATTCTCTAAGTGCGCGTTCTGGTTACGCGAGGTTCAGTTCTTGGGTCACGTGGTGAATCCTGAAGGTATTATGGTGGACCCAGCAAAGGTGAAGGCGGTGATGCAATGGAAGTCTCCAAAGACGCCATCCGAGATTCGTAGTTTCTTGGGTTTAGCGGGCTATTACCGAAGGTTTATTCAAGACTTCTGTAAGATCCCTTCTCCATTAACCAAGTTGACCCGTAAGGATGTAAAGTTTGTGTGGGGTCAAGCTCAAGAGAAAGCATTCAAGGAATTAAAGATGAGATTGACTCAAGCTTCTATTTTTTCGTTACCCGATGGAAGTGAAGATTTGGTGGTTTATTCAGATGCTTCCTACTCAGGGTTGGGGTGTTTGTTAATGCAGAGAGGAAGTGTTATAGCCTATGCATCCTGACAGTTGAAGGTTCATGAGGTCAACTATCCTACTCATGACTTTGAGCTAGCAGTCGTGGTCTTTGCGTTAAAGATTGGAGGCACTACCTGTATGGGACGAAGTGCACCATATTCATTGACCACAAGAGCTTGAAGTACTTCTTCGAGCAGAAAGATTTGAACATGAGGCAAAGGAGATGGTTGGAGCTCATAAAGGACTATGATTGTGAGATCCATTACCATCCGGGCAAAGCCAACGTGGTGGCGGATGCCCTTAGCCGAAAAGAGAGACCCGAGCAGACTCGGGTGAAAGCTTACCAGTTGATCATGACCTCGGATGTGATGAAGCAACTTAAGGAGTATCAGGATGAGGCATTGAAAGAAGATCATCTTAACTCCGAAAGAATGAGAGGTCTGGTTGCGGAGTTGGGTGAAAACACACTCGGTGTTAGAACCCGATTCGGGCGGATGTGGATTCCTCGTTTTGGGGATCTACGCGTGAAGATCATGGATGAAGCTCATAAAACTTGGTACTCTATTCATCCCGGTGCTACGAAGATGTACCAAGACATGAAGAAAGACTATTGGTGGCCGGGTATGAAGCGTGATGTGGTGGAGTATGTGAGTAAATGCCTTACTTGTTTACAAGTGAAGGCCGAGCACCAAAAACCATACGGGAAGATCCAACCGTTGGATATACCAGAGTGGAAGTGGGAGCACATCACTATGGATTTTATTACGAAGCTGCCGCGTACCGCGCGAGGGTATGATGCTATATGGGTGATTGTTGATCGTTTGACAAAAAGTGCTCACTTCCTACCGATTCGCGAGACATATTCATCTGGAGGTTGGCGGATCTGTTCATTAAAGAGATTGTAACTCGTCATGGTGTGCCGGTGTCTATTGTGTCTGATCATGACACCCGGTTTACATCTAAATTTCGAAAGAAATTCCACGACGCAATGGGGACGAGGTTACACATTAGCACGGCTTATCATCCTCAGACAGATAGTCAATCAGAAAGGACGATTCAGACGCTGGAGGATATGCTTCGGGCATGCGTCATTGATTTTGGAGGAAGGATGACCACTTACCGTTAGCCAAGTTCTCATATAACAACAGTTATCATGCCAGTATTGGTATGCCTCCTTATTAGATGTTATACGGTAGGAGATGTAGAACCCTTGTTTGTTGGGGTGATATTGGTTAGAAGAAGTTGGGGAGTATTGAGGTGATCGAGGCTACGACTGAGAAGCTGGAAAGGATCAAGGCCTTCATGAAGGCAGCCAAAGATAGACAAAAGTCGTATGCTGATAAACGACGTAGACCGATCGAGTTCCAGGTGGGTGATAGAGTTATGTTGAAAGTCTCACCTTGGAAGGGTATCATTCGGTTCAGAAAGCGGGGCAAGTTGAGCCCGAGATACATAGGGCCTTTCCGAATCATTGCTCGAGTAGGAGAGGTGGCCTATAGACTGGAGTTACCAGAGGAGTTAAGTGGAATTCATCCGACATTCCATGTATCTCATCTGAGAAAATGTTTACCAGACGAGGATATGGTTGTACCACTGGAAGATATCGAGGTAGATGAACGGCTCAATTATGTGGAGCAACCAGTGGCGATCATTGATCGTAAAGAGAAGAGGTTGAGGAATAAAGTGGTTCCTCTTGTGCACGTACAGTGGAAGCACAGGAAGGGATCTGAGTCTACGTGGGAGACTGAAGAAGAGATGAGACAACATTACCCACATTTGTTCGAGGAATAACAGGTTTCGGGGACGAAACCTATATAAGGGGGGTGGACTTGTAACACCCGGCTATTATTATTATTTTTAAAAGCCAAAGAAAGAAAGAAAAAGAAATAAAAAGGGAGAAAAGGCATTTTACCCAAGTTGAGGGGTAAAATGTGCCAAAAGGACAAAATTTTTGGAAGAGTGGGTGTAAAGGGGGGTATGGCCGCCCACTCCCCCCTCACCTCACTTGTTCAATTGGCTAGAGGAAGGAGAAAAGGGGAAAAGGGCAAAAAGCTTTGGTTTCTTGAAAATCAAGTGCAAAAGTCGAAGTCAAGCGGGTTTGTAGGAAGCTCTACTCGAAGAGGCTGTCAATGTGAGTTCTAGGACCCCTCTTTTACACGTTTTGACCGATTTTGGGGCTGGAATGCATACATAAACTGATTTTGGTTGTGTTGGGTGTTGAACCCGTTTGTGTGTGTTTTGTGTGTGGTGTGTGAACGGGTGGGGCTCGTGTTTGGGCTTGTGGTGCTTGAATGATGTTATGGTCGTGTTTCTAAGGTTTAGGATGGTTGGTTTAAGCTTAGAACAGGTTAGAAAAGGGTCGGAGGCCGACATCTACAGTTTAGGTTCGAAGGGACTGCATTCTGCACCCAGCTAGGGCTCATGCGACTGGAAGCCATGAGACTGAATGGCATGCGACTGGAGGCCATACGGCCGAAAGGTATGCGACTGAATTCCATGCGCCTGAACGCCATGCGACTGAGGGTCATACGCATGGAAGTCATGCGACTGAAGGTCATGCGCCTGAAAGTCATGCGACTGAAGGTCATGTGCCTGAAAGTTATGCGACTGAAGGCTATGCGACTGAGAGTCCATACGCCCCATAGTGCCCATGCGTCTGGAGACTCTCCATACGCCTAAGTGTCCATTCGCCCCATAGTGTCCATACGCCTAAGTGTTCTCATGCGCCTGGATGGCCATGCGACTGTGTAGTGCCCATACGCCCAAATAGGGCTCATGCGCCCGAAAGGACTTAGTTTATTATCTGATTCTCGGGAGAAAAGGGTAAATGTAGGCTTTGACTTGGGAGGTTCCCAGGGGTATGTAAGTTGACTTTTTGAGGTCATAGTTGATGTGATGGGTGATGTATGATGTGATGTATGATTGATGCCTATGCATGATGATGTGTGATTGATGATGTTTGATGATTATGTATGATTGTATGATTGTATGTTATGTTCCTTATTACGTATGATGATGTGACTTTACGTGGTGTGATATTGTTAATGAACGTAAAGTATTATCTTAACAAAGTGAAAGATTTAAGATAATGAAAATTGAACATAATGAACGAATAAAAAGCCTTGCAAGCAAATGAAAGGAGGTTCACAACTCATTGAGAGTTGTTAGCTTAACTGTGTGTGTCTACAGCGTGCGATTTTGGCTAACTCATAAGGGTTCATACTCACAGTAAGAGTTCAGTCTCGGTGACTGCTCCAATACGTGCGATTTCTTAATTATTGTGTGTTATACAACGTGCGATCTTGGCGAACCCATAAGAGTTCACACACACAGGGGGAGTCTGTCCTAGTGACCACTCCATACGTGCGATACGGGTCCTTGTCGCTTAACCCTAGATGAAATTGCTTGGCGCTCTAGAGGGGGGTGAAGTACATGACAGGACCTAGATAGAAGTGAAAAGATAATAAATGTACGAAAAGTGCGATAAGTACGAAATGTGCGAAATGTACGAAACGAACGATGATGAAGATAATAACTATTACCTTGATGTACGTACGATGTGTGATCACGTGCGATAGTAATGAAAATGTTTTAACGAATGGAAGGTAATGTAATGTTTTTTTATAAAACTAGAACTCACTCAGCAACGTTGATTTTTTATGCATTTTCCAGTTGGCAGGTAAATGTTGCTGAGGATGGCACGAGGCGGCTACTTGGGTTATTTTGGGATGGCATTCTTTTGTATAACGTTTTTGCATTGTAATACGAACGAGTGATATTTTGTAATGAATGATGTATTATTTTGCAAAAGTGTTTATTTAAAAGGAAATGAAACGTTTGTTTAAAGTGTTTCCGCTGCATTGTTTTAGTAAAGTTAATGTAATTATATGTTTTATATGCGAAGACTGACCAGCTGTGAGCGTTCCGGGAACGGGGCCTTGCATCACACTCGTACCAAGCATATCAAAACAATGATCCATGCAATCCGGGATGCTCAGGAAAAGGGTTTTATTGATATTATTCCTATCAACACAAAAAATCAAAGAGCAGATCTTTTCACTAAAATATTTGATAAACCTTGCTTTTTTGAATTGATCTCTTTGTTGGGTTTAATATCTTTTTGAAACCTCTTTCGATACCAATTTCTGTAAATACTGTAAATAATTTTAGAAAAAAATGGTTTCTGGTAAAATTCTATGTCCCATAGTCCCTCACTTATTTAATCTTTCATATAGTATGAAAATCAGAAATTTCTCTTACATTGCTGATAAAAAGAAATTTTGGGGGAGAATAAAGATTAAACTCTTACGTGTTACAATTTTGTCTTCTCAAGAACCCCGGAAACAGAAGTTTGAAGGAGGTCAACAACCTTGTGTTGGGATATGCATTGTAGGTTAGCCTAAAAACGAAGTAAACAATGATCGTGTAGCTAAACTAAATTCTAAGAAACTCGGTGATAAGGATTATCCTCTTGATATTTTGGCTTGCACAAAGTTACACGTCCTTGTCAAAAACGGTTTGAATTATCATGCGTAGTTTCGCTACCAGCGAAACTAGATACTATATATTGGGCAAAGTGAAATCAACTTATCACTTTCACAAGACGAAACTGTGCCCTAGAATATGATCTGTCTCCTTCGAACTTATTCTTTGTCGATTTCCGTTGCGTTTGAGTGTTGATAAGTTTGTAGGTGTGTGTTTCGAACCCTGTTTTCAACATTAATTGCGTTTTTAACCACGACATTTTGGGTTTTAAATTGAGTCGGTTCATTGGAAGTTTTGTTGATTCGTTCAACGAAACTACGTATGTTTTCTGCGAAACTGAACAAAAGTTCCTTGATTCCAGGCGAAATTGTCTAGTTATGTTGTCCGTGCGTACTTGACAGTTTCACCAGGATAGTTTTAGCGAAACTATAGATTCGCTTAGGCACATGTTCTTGTGTCCGGGTCACAGCGAATCTATACTTTCGCTCCTACAAAGTTATAGTTTCAGCGGCAGCGAAACTGTCAAACTTTTCATTTTTTTATTTTTATAATTTTTATAATTACAAAGTTACAGATTCATATATCATTGTTTTAACTAACCCACATCTATTTATTTTTTAGTTTAGATGGCAAACTTAAAGTTTGACGAGAGGAACAACATTACTGCTTTACTGGATGATGGCAATCCAAAGGCTACGGGGTTTAGAGACTGCATCAGATGGCTAAAGGAGTCTCCTATATTTCATGCCATATCTCACATGTCTACCATCTATGATCTTCATATCATAGACTTCTGGAGAACCGCTGAGTACGACCTTAGGTCTAATCCACATCGGATTGTTGCTAGAGTTCATGGAAATGATATAGCCATTACTGTTAGAAGAAGAAGAGATTGATGAAGTGGAGGAGGAACTTAGGGCATAACGAGAGAAATAATCAAAGAAGAAGGTAGATCAGGAAGAGCCTGCTAATGTAACTAAAAGGAGAACTAAGCACAAACAACAAGCCTTTTCTAAACCTCTTGAAAGAAGAGATGCCAGATCTGAACTAGACCAAGATGTCATTAGAAATCTGAATACATCTTTGGCAAATAAGTTGGGAATGATAAAGACAAAGTTGATTAATCAAGAACTAAAAGAAAAGGAGAAGGATAAGATGATGGATAGCATGAAGAGTATGTTGATAGATCAACAGGAGTTGATCAAGAGATTGCTCAAGGAGGTAAATGAGCTGAAAGCCATTGCCGGCCTGCCAAATCAGTTAACTCAAACTGAGTTAGATGATCTTACTAATACGTCAAAATACTCATTTCTGAAGGTGAGTAGTTCAACTGGGGTAGGAGAGGGCTCAAGTGGTGCAGGAGTTGGTGCTGGTGTTTCTGGTGCCAGTGGTTCTGGTGTTAGTGGTGCTGATGTTGGTGGTTATGGTGTTGGTGGTTTTGGAGTTGGTAGGACAGGTGATGTTGAGAAAGAAAATGGTACAGGAAATCTTAGAGGAAATATAGAAAAGGTGATAGAGGCTTGATTTATTGACTTAGGGTTTGATATGAACGTAGATTTAACTAGTGATGAAGTGTTTAGAAAAGAAGGTGATGATGCTGGAAGGAAAGAAGTTGAGATGAAGTTGGTTGATGAAGAAGAGGAGATACAGGAGCAGTTGGTTGATTATGACTCTGAGCCTGAGTTTTATGAAGTAGATGACATATGTGGCTCAAAGAAGCTCAACTAAAGGAGATAGAATTGAGATGGAAAAGGAAGAGTGGTATGTAAAAGAAAAGGAACCAGAACAGCTGAACCCTTTATTTCAAAACATTCAAGAGCAAAGCAGGAAGGAATCTGACAAAAGGATTATCAGCTGGAAATACAATGTTGGAATTGAAAATGTTCATGATAAAGAGAAGAGGAGAGTGAATCTCATATCTGCATACGAGGAAGGCATTCAAGACCTTACCTAAATAGGATTTAAGAAGATTATGTGAGATTCCACTACTAGATTCAAACTTAAGTGAGAGGGCTATGTTGCTGGAATAGGAGATTAAAATGTGGCTTAATGATAATTTTGAAATATTTGGATTTATGAAAACTGAAAGAAGAAGATCAAAGAAGGACAAGGATTGGGTGACCGGGAAAGGGAAAATCATATTGAAGTTGAAACCGGCAAAGACCGTGAATAGAGTGAGACTATTTGATCCACTTCCCCAATTTGAAAACTGGTTCTACGATAACACAAGAGAAGCGGTGATTAGAGTGAAAGATGGAAAGGAAATAAAACTTTTTGATCCTATGGAGGTTTTCTCTTTTTGTGATGAGGATCTGGTGGTTTTGTGTGAAAACCACATCAAAGCAGGAGCCGGAGTTGAGACTAGGACTAAAGCAAGCCTGTTTATGAAGGTTGCAAATAAGGCTCGAGGAGTCAGGGCTGAATTCAGAGAGCTTACAAAGAAAGTACATCAAGCTGATGAGTTAAGGATGAATGTGCAGGAGCTTACAAGACAATTTGAAAGAGCTAGTGCACGAGGAGAAGAAGTTGATGCTGCTGGAGCTTAATCAGAGGATCTTGTAGGTGAGGTCCAACCTAGGGGAGTTTTGATGGTCAAGAATAGGCTGGACTCACCATTGTTAGTGTTTATTTTTTTATTATTTTAATAGGTTGTATGTTAGTTTATATAGTTTGTAATTTGTATTTTGTATATTTTGGTGCCCAACGAAACTATGAGCGAAACTGAGTTTCGCTCATAGTCAGCTGATTTTTATTACTGTCCAGCGACACTATCAGTGAAACTAGCTTCTGCTTGTATATTGAAAGATTCACTCATTGTAAGCAAGGTTGCAAACCCTGATATTGAATATTATCATTGCAATCCTATTATTGTGGCTGGAAGCTTATTCAGATAATATTTGAGCCTTTGTTTCATTTTGATTGTATGAGTTTGGTGATTATTGAATATATTTGAAACTTGTTCATTGTGTCATTGTGAGATTCATGTTTGTTCAGTGGGATATTTATGTTTTGTGAATCATTTACATTGTTTATCGATCAGATGGACCAACATAAATAATTAATTATCGAATAATCTTATAAAATTAAACCTACCCCCCAGTTAACCGCCCATCCTCCCTATCATTCTTCACTCTCGAAACCCTAATCACCCATCGACAACTCTCCCTCCCGCCAATCTCCCGGAACCCTACCTTCTTCCCTCTCTTGGTTCTCGTTTGATTGGCGACAGTTGGTAGCCGGCCACTTTTCCCCCCTTAGAAACCCACGACAACACTTCCTCCCTTGGTTATTCCCCTCCCGCATGACAAGTTACCATCACCGACAATAGTAGGAGTTGTAACGATGACCGCAACCACCGTAGTCATCTCTTTTTCGCGTGTGATAGCCTCGACAACCCTCTTGTTCGAATCGGCAGCATCGACGATCACCCAACTCAACTACGGTATGTTCTCCTCGTTAGTTACAAGTGTTCTATATGGCTCAATTTTGGTATGATCTCGTGTGTGTTGTTGTACGGTGTAATGGTTGCATACTTGTTGAGCATAGTGTACGGATTTGGTTGAAGCCGTGAGTGCATGCGTGCATGTTTAAGGTCGAGGGTTTGCATATGAATGTTTATGTTTGATGTGTGGGTAGTGCTTGGGTTTTGGCTGCATACCGTGGGCTTGAGGATGTGTATCTATGTGATGTGTGTGTCCTGTTGTCAATGTATGTATGGATGTATGATGAATCTAGCATGTATATATGTATGAGGGTACCAAGAAAACATGTGGTTGCATGTAGTTATTGTTTCATGTGGGGAAGGGGTAGTATGTTGTAAGGCCCCGTTCACGGGAAACCTCACAGTTGGTTAATCATAGCATAAAATCAGTTTAATAATAAAACATTGCAGCGGAAATAATTAGACATTCATTTAAAACTTAGAAACCATATTGTACTCATACATTTGTCCTTTAATTTCAAACAAAACATGTTACTTGTTCTTAAATTACAATAAAGATTTCATAAATAATAATGCCATCCATAGCTCCCCAAGTAGCTCCATGTGCCATCCTCAGCATCAGCACTTACCTGCCAACTATTATGCATAAAAGTCAGCTTCGCTGAGCGAGTTCTAGTTTTAAATATTATAAGAAAATATAGACTTTATCCTTCATATAATGACCATGCATACATCATAGTACATAACATTACTTGCATCATTATAAGCATGTTCATTATCTTTCATTTATTCATTATCTTTCACTTTCATCATAAACGAGATTGCACAAAGCAAGAGCTCCATGTTGATTGACAACAAATGCCAATCCCTGTCGGTACACATGAAAACGGTAGCTAACCCCCGACAGTTGATCCACACTGCAAGGCACATAGCCCGCTCATGAATACAGATCCATCATCATACATCAGACTCACATAAGTGAAGTCTATCATAGTGCTTGCAAGACTTTTCATCATCATACGGGCCCGGGGGTAACATTCATTAAGTTTCGCTTTTCATTAATATCATCTTCCACTTTAGTATATATAATACTTAACTTATAAAGTACACAACATACCAAGTACTAATCATCATAAAACATAACCGAACCGCCGCGAGACAGCGGGGGTTCGGGGGCGGCAGCCCCTGACAGCGGGGTCCTAGGGGCAGCAGCCCCTAGTGGGGTCCAAGGGGCAACGCCCCTGGCTGGGGCCGGGCTGCCAGGTCAGCGCGAAAAATTTTATAATTAAGGATTTATATAGCAGGTTTACTTATAGAAAAATCGTTCTTCCTGTTAAAACCCCTTAAAATCTTGGTCATTTAAGAACGTAAATTTAGTATGCATAATAGCCCCAAAACATGGAAAAACTTATAAAATAGGGGATCTAGAACTCACCTGGATACCACGAATAACTTCTAGGCTAAGCTTACAAGGCTAGGATCACTCTACGCAGCCTGCAGATAAGCTAACACTTAAAGGGGTTAATTTCTACCTAAATTCGCTGCTAATTTCGCTGCAAGATCAGCAATTTCGCAGCTAGATTCGCCAACAGTTTCGCTGCTAGTTTCACCAGCAGTTTCGCTGCTAGTTTCGCTAGCACCTTCGCTAGCAGTTTCGCTGGCATCTTCGCTGCCAGTTTCACTGCCAGTTTCGCCCAACTTTCGTTGGAAAACCATGTCTGCGAAACTACCTGCGAAACTATAGTTTCGCAGGAAGATCCACAGTTTCGCTGATTGAATATGCAAATTCGCTGGATGAACACGCAGTTTCGCAGATCGCATAAAAATTACGGACCAGACCGTTTTTAACCCAAAATCATAACTTTTTACGTCCAATCTCTTAGTTTATCATCCATGAGGCTAAATCTAAGCTTTATACATGTTTTCATACGTAAAAATGTGACCTTTATGCGATTCTTTGCAACTTTTCAAAACCCAAAACCCTAGAATCCGGGTTTGATCTACAGAAGGGTTTAGAGGTCGATTCTTACCTGGATTTGTTGCTTCTTTCTTAGATCTTGATGCTCCAACACCCAGATCTTCAATCTCTTCACCTTAGAAGCTTTAAATCTTGAGTTTTCTCCACTTTCTCTCTCTACTTTCTCTCTCTACGAATTTGGTGGCTAGGGTTGTAATGAGGAAGATGAAGCTGGTTTTGGGTGCTTAAGGGCTGATTATGGGCCTTTAATCACTTAGGCTCTTGCCCATAAACTCAATTTGGCCCATAACCCATTTCCTTCTTTTATTAAATACCCATTATTTAAGCCCATTATCCTTAATGACTCGTTTCGACTTTTCGGGGTGTTACATATGTGGTGGTAATTTGTATGTGGGTGTATGTATATATGCGATTAAGTATGGTGGCATTTGTGTGGCAACATGTTTGTGTGGGTTCATTGTGTGAAGGATGAAGAGGTGCTTAATGAAGAGGCTGTTGAGACTACTCCAGCTCAATCAAGAATAACTGGGGAGAAAAAAGAAGAAGTTGAAGAAAAGGCTGTTGAGTTCACTCTAGCTAAAGATGAAATGACTGTGAATGCTGTTGAGGAAACTCCAGCATCTGCTTGTTATGAAAGTGTCAATGCTGTTGAGATCACTCCGTCATCTAAAGCAAAAGAAAATATGGAATTAAAGGCCTTCATGGTAAATGTTATACCTGAAAAGAAGAACAAACAAGAAGAGACTGAAGAGGTAATATTAATCTTTGTTCAAACACTTGTTTAGAAAAGGTACAAAGATATAGAGTTCACAACGAACGTTTGATCATAGAAGTTGAGAAACTTCAATATCAAGCTCGTATATATAAAAATTATGATAAAATTTTTAAAGAAAAAAAAGAAGGATTAAACAAATTAATTTATCAATCTAAATTGAACCATCATGATAAAGATTGCAACATAAAAGATTTGAAAATATGTAATAATGAGTTATTTTTAGAAATCAATAATCTTAACAATGAACTCTTATCTGCAAAATTGATTGTTGAAAAGTTTGAGTTGTCCTCAAACATGGTTGAGGTATAATTAAGTCACAAATGATTTAGAAAATTAATGGTGGAAAGGGTGGCGTTGGATATTCTAACATTATACCACCTATTAATCATGATTATAAGTGTTTACCTTCATCAATTACCACAACAGATGAAGAGACCTATGGATTAGGTTTTCAACCAAAGTCAGACTTAATAACTCTAGTCAATGTTTCACTGACTGTTCACCCTGTCATAAAAATTAAAATTAAATTAACCGTGATAATTCTTTTGCAGAAAGTGTAAAGAAAGAAAGGTTGGTTGAAGACTGGGAAAGTGATGATGAAATAGATTTTAAGGAAATTAATAGTTGTAATGAAAAATCTTCATGTAAATCATCATCAATCATTAATGAAATTCTAGATGTTTTTCTTTCTACAAATGATTGTTCAAAAATGTCTAACAAACAACAGAAAATAAAGTCAAAAATAAATTTTAAAAGTAATAAAAACGTGTCACAACATCTGTTTCTGACTTGAGAACTGATTTCAATAACAGACTTGTTTCAAAAGGCAAAATAGATAAGGAAGATCATATCTTTAAAGAAACAAATGTAAGTTTCTTTAAAAAGAAGTCTCCTATTACTGCTAACTTTGAGAAACAAGATGTTAGTAGATCAAGTATCAAGGACATTGGTCCTATTCCAGTACCTGCAACTGAAAAGGTTAAAGCTACAGTTCATGCTTCATCGTCCTCAGTAATGAATCAAACTATTAGGAACATTACCTTAAATCTTTCTGGATCATCTAGAACAATTCTTAATGAAAAAGAGAAATGAGAGACTGTTACGGAATCTCAAGCCCAAAGAAATACTAAAGCCAGATTATATGATAACTATGGAATTTATCATGAGCAGTTTGTGAGAACTACAAGAGAGCAAAAAGTGTATCAAAAAATATGTTGTTATGTTTAGGGCAAGTCAAATCATAAGGCTAGAAATTGCAATCATCAACATCAACTGACAAGCAAACAAAGATTTTACAATTCAATTTCAAATAATAGAAAACAATTCTTTTTAAATATCAAATTCAAAAGGAATACAAATCAGTCAAATTCTATTGTTGATAAAAGAAATGGTGAAATCAAAATACTTTTGAATACAGAAACTTCAAAATTGAAACCTTTACATGTTGATGATAGCAATTATACTCCAATTCAGACCAGATTCAAGAAAATGGTAACAAAGCTGACACAACCAATTCAAAGGTGGAAAATAAAAACAACACAATCCGAGCCTAATAGTGTTAAAGATAATGTTTTCAATGATAAGAGAGATATGATATTAAAGTCTGTATCGTATTTAGATGAAAACAATGTGCTCAAGTTAACCATGGCTTGGGTTCCTAAAATGAATAAATTCATTCATATGTGTAGGAACAAGCAAGGCAAGGTATCAACAGTGTTTGGCATGTCGATAGTGGTTGTTCTAAGCACATGACAGGTAATATATCTATGTTAAATAACATAAAACCTTACAACGGAGGATATGTTATTTTTGCTAGAGACAGAGGATGTAAAATTACAAAGAAAGGTATAGTGACTAATGGTGTATTAAGTTTTGAAGATGTCAATTTTGTTGAGGAACTTAAACATAATTTGTTAAGTGTATCTGAAATTTGTGATAAAAAGTATTCAACATATTTCACTGATAAAGAATGTCTTATTCTAAAGCCTAGATTGTAATTCTTGATGAATGGATTTTGTTGAGAACACCAAGAGACAATGACACATACTTACTTGATATGAATAGTTCCCATTCATTTGTAAATGCGTCTTGTTTGTTGTCTAAAACCTCAGAGAGTGATTCAATGCTATGGCATCATCATCTTGGCCATGTTATTATCAAAATATGAACAAGTTGGTTAGAGGAAATCATGTTGTGGGATTACCATTGAAAGAATTTCAACTTATTGAACATTGTCTGTCATGTTTAAAAGATAAACAACATAAACTTCCTTATAAATCAGTTGCTCATACCAAAACTGAATCCATTCTTCAACTGTTACATATGGATTTATTTGGTCCAGTAAGCATTTTGAGTTTAGGACATCGTGCATATTGTTTGGTTATTATTGATGATTTTTATAGATTTACTTGGGTGTTCGTTTTAGCATTTAAAGATGAGATTCCTCATCTGCTGATCAGATTCATGACCCTAATGGAGAATCAGACTGAAAAACCATCAAATGCATTCGAAGTGATAATGGAACAGAGTTTTGCAATCATACTCTAAATAATTTTTGTGATTCTAAAAGGATAGCTAGAAATTTAGTTCTGTGGGAAATCCATAATATAATGGAGTTTCCGAAATACGAAACAAAATTTTAATTGAAGTTGTCAGAACAATGTTATCAGCAGCCAAATTGCCATCTTTCTTTTGGACTGAAGTTGTTAACACTACATGTTATGTTCAAAATCATGTTTTAATAAATAAACAGTAAAACATGACTCCTTATGAAATCTTTTTCAAACATAAACTCAAAGTAAAATATTTCAAAACCTTTGGATGTTGTTGTATGTTGTTACATACATATGATTCGAAATCAAAATTTGATGAAAAAAGTAGATGAATGTTATTTTATTGGATATTCAACCAACAAAGTGGCATATTATGTTTATAATAAAAGATCTAAACAAATAATTGAGTCATTTGATATAGATTGGCATGCATCTAACAAAACAGATGCAGGTTTTGCTCTCATGGGTATACGATTATGCTTCATTATTTAAAACTTTTAATCATTCTTCTATTGTGTCTACAGCTAATCCACCTTTGTCATCATTAATTCAAGATGTCTTTATTGATGAAGTTGAACCTATGTCATCTTTAGTTACAAGAAGATCTTCAAACATATATGCTTCTTCATATGTCACAGCTGTTCTATAATCAGATTCTGAATCTGAATTACCTCATTCTGATCCAGTTGTTGAGCAAGATCCACTGGTTTCTGATTAGAGTTCCTCTTCTACTCAAAATTATCCAATTGATACCATTCAAGTTCCATTTGAAGATTTATCAATTGATAATGATATTCATCAAGAGCAGGATATTGTGTATCAACCCGGAGGAGGAAACACCGTTGAAGAACCTATCGGTCGAATGCCAAAATTAGACGAAGTTATTTTTGAAGATACAATTCCTTAGTTAAGAATTCATAGAGATCATCCAACTGAAGCAATCGTTGGTCCGTTATCACAAGGTGTCCAAACTCGAAGTCAATCGGGAGCAATAAATACATGCTTGTTTTCATGCTTTATTTCTCAAATTATGCCAAAGAACATTGAGATGACATTAAAAGAAATAGTTGGGTTGAAGCTATGTAAGATGAACTGATGCAACTCAAGAAACTTAATGTTTGGCATCTTTGTGAACTTCCAAAGGGTAAGTTGTCAATTGGAACTAAATGGATATTCAAAAACAAAACGGATGAGAAAGATGTGATTGTTCAAAACAAAGCTAGACTTGTTGTTCAAGGATTCTATCAGGTTGTAGGACTTGATTATGAAGACGTATATGCTCCAGTCGCAATACTAGAAGCTATATGAATCCTTCTAGCTTATGCTTCATACAAGAACTTCAAAGTGTATTAGATGGATGTCAAAATTGTATTCTTGTATGGTGAGATGAAAGAAGAAACCTATATTTGTCAGCCACCTAGTTTTGAAGATCCAGATCATCCAGAAACCTATATTTGTCAACCACCTGATAGAGCACTATGGCTTAAATCAAGCACCTCATGCTTCGTGCTTGGTATGCCACTCTAACTGAATATTTGCTAGCAAATGCTTATACAAGGGGTGCTATTGATCAGACTTTATTCTTAAGGAAGACTGGTGATGATATTATTCTTGTCCAAATATATGTTGATGATATTATCTTTGGATCTACCAATGAAGATTTGTGCAAGAAATTTGAAGCAGTGATGAAAAAGAAATTTGAGATAAGCACTCTTGGAGAAAAAAATTTTCTTGGGTATCCAAGTTAAACAGGATGACCGGGGTATATTGATTCATCAAGAGAAATATATTCATAGTTTTCTAGACAAATATAAATTTTAGGAATCCAAGATTGCACCCACTCTGATGTCTTATCATCCTACTTTAACTCCTGATCTCACGAGAGAAGACGTTAATCAACATTTGTATAAATCAGTGATTGGCTCTCTGATGTATTTCACTGCCAGCACACCAGACATCATGTTTCCTATTTGTCAGTGTGCATGATATAAAGGTAATCCAAAGGAATCTCACATGAAAGCTGTCAAGCGGATTTTCAAATACTTCAAAGGTCAACCAACACTCGGGCTTTGGTATTCTAAGACTTCCGATTTCAATTTATATGCTTATACTAATAGTGATTAATGAGGATGTAACTTGGACAGGAAATCCACTACTAGGGGTTGTTAATAATTTTGTAATAGGCTGATTTCTTAGCAGTGCAAGAAGCAGCAGACGGTATCCACATCCACTGCAGAGGCTGAATATGTGGTTGCTTCAAGTTGATGTTCTCAGATTGTTTAGATTCAGCAACAACTTCTTGATTATTACCTTAACATTTATAACATCAAGATTTGGTGTGACAACATTTCAGTGCTAAACATAGCGAAGAATGCGATCCAACATTCAAAAACAATACGTATCGATACGCGCATTCATTTTTTCCATAGCTGTTTTGATCGAAAGCTTATTCATCTGGATTCAATCAATTCAGATGAAAACATTTCTGATTTGTTTACTAAGGCGTTTGATCATTCCCGATTCTACTTTTTAGTTCAATCTCTGGGAATGATTAACTTTGGTTAACGATTATTCTTCCACCCTCTCAAACATATTTTTTTGTTCATTTCGATTAAAATTGTTATTTTATGTCTAGATAATCACAATTTTAGGAGGAGAAAATAGGAAAATGTTTCAAAAAGGATTTTGTTCTTAGAGGGAGTAAAGGGAGTAAAATTTTGAAGAAACTTTACAAAAAGATTTTTACATATTGAGAAAATTAAAATTTTGAAGGTGTTACAGGAAATGATAGTACATTTTTTAATTTTGATACATTACATCCTAAGGCTTAAAAGAAACTGACTTGGTTTATGTTTGGAATGTTAGTAGGCTTGACTTTTAAGGATAAAAAGTACTATGATACGTGATGCACTGAAAGTAAATTCTTTATGACTAAAGTGAGTTACTCATCAAGGTTTTGTGGTAACACTTATTCTATGCTAAAACAAACTGAGAGTTACAGTCTAGGTGGAGATTGTAGGGATTAAATCTAGAGGCTCGGAAAATCAAATCAATATGAAGAAGATCAAGCCGCGCGAGAAGTTTAAGTTGCCACGTGAGAACTAGTTTTTGTTTAGTATAAATAGCTAGTTCTGATGTAATTAAGTAGCTTTTTGTTATTTTTTTGATTTTCACACTTATTTGTAATCACTCAAAATCAGAGAACAATACAATTGAGAAGTAATTATTCTTATTCTTATCTTCTACTTTTCAATACCATGATGATAATATTCTGTGTTATTATCATTGATCTTATGTTATTATTGATCCTTTTATTCTTGAAGCTGATTGGGTTCTCTAGAAGGAGGTTTGGTCTAATTTCTCTATCCACAATGGATGAGCATATTAGAGTGATCAAGCAGAAGATCAAGAGGGGTGAGCTTCTAGACTTGCATTCTTTACCAAGTCAAGTTGCGCCTGAATCTGAGGTTAAGGTTGAACCCCAAGAGACAACACAACCTAGACCTAGTGCTGATCCACAGCCAACTTCATCTTCTAACCCACAACAGGGTCCTGAACCTTGTTCTTCTAAACATATGAAGGGGACCAACTAAGAAGGATAAAGAAGTAGGACCTCGTAATCAAGACCAACCTTCTCAGCTGAAGTATAGAAAGAGGAACTAGATGGCCATCAGAAGGGACTTAAAGAAGAAGAAGAAAAGTCTAAGTCATCCACCTCTGCACCTTAGGATGAGTCAGAACATCCTGAGGGTGAACAAGAAGAGGCTACTCAACCAACTCCACTACAAGTAGAGCCTCTTACTGCTGAGAGACCCATCTTGTCCAGGACTTACTCTCCAAACCTAGATAGATGGTATGTCAAAAGAGATCAAGGAGGTCAAGACATGTATTTCTAGCAAAATACGCTTGATATTCCTCTGTATGATTTGTTAGACATGAGGAGGTACTATGAGAGCCTAAATGATCCAGACCACCTAGTGAGGAGAGGAATGGCTCTGGTTCTAATGATGGTTGAAAACAAGTGAAAATTTGATGCAGACTTATAGTCATCCTCAAGTTTTGGTAGCGTCAGCCTGGAGGAAGTTTGTAAGAGTAATCTTAGAGGCTGATGCTAACCAAAGATCTCTCAACATGCATTTTGAAGTACAAGGAAGTTACTTCGAAAGATTTGACAATCCACAAAGAAATTCACTAAGTGTCAAATTTTCCGAAGCCAAAAACCAGATTCTTCCAAAGCCACAAGTGAAGTCTTCCGAAACTTCAAGACAAAGTCTTCCGAAGCATGAAGAATAATTTCATCTGAAGATAGAGAAGACATACTTTCTCTGACTTACTTTTGACAAAAGCTAAACCACGTTTCGCTGCTATCTCTGAAGACTCACCAACTTATACAAGTTGGTGATTATCTTCATACTTTTGTCAACTGTATATTATGGTCTTTGATTCTGTAACATTCCACTCTTGTACTTTTATCCTTTTATAATAGATTGGGATGTGAGCTATGGCATGTCATAATCACTTGTCAAAAGACAATCTTCCATTTGACTTTACATTGATCTTGTTGTCTATATTGGTGTCCAAGCTATAGGATGTAGTATAAATTGTCTCATGTAACCAGTCCTTAGTACTAAGCCTTGTAACAATTGTAAAACACTTGAGAGTAATATACATCATTCTTGAAAACCAATACTTATTTGTTCTTGTGTTCTTACTTTTTTTCTTTGTTTCATTTGTCTGGTTCTCTATTTGATCTGTTAAGTGTTATTCTCTCCACCTTCTGAAACTGTTGCATAACCATAACCGGTCCTGCACTCGTTGTAACTTAATCACTAAACAAGTTCATGTAAATAGGCCATTAATTAAAAAATAAATTTTACACAAAGTTACAACACCACAATAGTAACCATTTTATAAGACCATCAAAATATTATGTTTGATTGTTTTTTGTTTCAATTACATTGAATTAGTCTATAAATTGATTAATGAGACTACATGTTCCCTCTTAAATTTAAATGGATTCTCATTAATCACTATGGATATATATAAAATAATAAGCATGCTTGTTTTTTACTACTTTTTATGAATATAAAAGAAACCATAGCTGATGAACAAATACACACCGAATGCACAACATCCACAACGAACAACATCAAACAAACATAAGTGTTCACAGCGAACAGCTAATACACACAGCGGACAACTTATTCTCTTATCCATAGCGGACAGTCTATCATTCACAACAGATACTTCATCATCCACAGCAGACAACACTCAGACTTATGATTTTTATGCAATTTGTTTTTAGATAAAGGTACTTTTGCAATTGTACATAGTGTGTGTGCATATGTTATAAATAGCCTTGTACCCTGATCATTTGTAAGCTTTTGAATAGTTATCAATCAAATAGATTATAAATCATCTTTGTTAGCCAAACATTAAGTTTGGATGTTAGAACTTGTTTGATTGATTATGGCAAGCATTATCCTTCAATGAGCTTGTTGTACTCCAACACTCGTTAGTTCTGAACGTGTCGAAAGCAAACACAGGTTTTCACTGAACGTTGGTGACTTAACAAATAATTAATATTAGTTTAACTAATATTAACTTGATTAAGAATTTTGATAATTAATATGCGATTATGTAAATCAATGTGTTACGTGTTATTTAATGACCTGTAATGTCAGCGTACGGTTATATAAGTTATGTGATGCTATTGAAATGATAATGATCTGATTAACAGTTTAGTTATTTGTTTTTAAAACTTAAAAGTTTAATAGGAAAAATTATTTAAAAATGTTAAAAAGTGAGTTTTACAGTTTATAAAAAAGGAAGGATTAAAAGGGGAATTTATTACCATATATAAACCAAAAACAAATCCTTAGCCCCAACATCAAACCCCCCCCCCCCCCCCCCGCGCCCCCCCTTTCCCAATTTGGTCGTAATCCATCCACAAGCCCCCTCCATTGCGATTTTCATCTTTAACAAAAGAACATTCGATTTTAGAGTTTCTTTGATTGTTATTACGTGTTATCAAGCTTAGTTCTTGATCAATTACACGAATAAGGTGAGTTTTTCAATTACTTTTTCATTGTTTTTATTTTATGAACAAACCGTAGTTCAGCTGGGCATGATAATATGAAATTGATGTTGTTGGATGATGTTATTGTGTTAGTTTGATAGTATTGTTATTGGTTTACGTGAGTTGTGCATAAAATTCATGAATTAAACGTCTTATTCATACATTACTAAAAGTAGAATCTATAATTCTCAGTAACTTAGGCTTTTATGATTCTTTGATGTTTCTTAGTCTATTCCAATTGTTGTGAACTAGTTTAGGCATATAATTGATGAATCAATTGTTGGTTTTGGTGAAATTTAGGTTGTAAGATATTACTTTTCCGAAGTGAAAACTTTATTAGCACGTTTGGTAGAGTTTTATGATTTGAGCATGCATATGATAATAGAATCATGTTAGATTGATTACTGATATCATTTGTTATGATAGAACGCACTAGTTAGATCATATGTATGCTATCTTGGTAATGTTGGACATTCTAGTGTTTGGGTAGTAATTGTGCTATGTGATGAAGCTATGTTAGAAAATTAGGGTTTTATACTTTGATAATGTGTAAGGCCCCGTTCCCAGGAGACCTCACAGTTGTCATTCATAGCACAAAACACAATATAATATGTTGTTATATAAAAACATTACAACGAAATACTTCATTAACTTCAATCATGAAACATGTTTGTTAAGTCACAACCAGTACTAGATTTAGAAACATCAACATTACTCTATTATTAATAGAGATGAGAAATGAGTAGTATATCTTTGTGTATTCTCAAATCAACACAATACTTTTTGTTTTTCTATTCGAACTTTGTTTTTACTTCGGTCAATAAATTTTATAATTTTAGAGTTTGACCACTAAACAATACATAATAAGGTTTTATTTTTGAGTTATCGAAGTCTAGTATTTTTTATTTTCACCATAAAACTTTGAATTGTGGTTCCGAGGAACTATACAGTAGACTAACAAAGTAACCGGCATTGCGTGTGGGAAAAACCACGGGTGTTCTGACACGTAGTTTTTCAGTTTTACCACTAAAGTTACTACTTTAAAATTTCACCACAATACTTTGCTTTAATGGTTTCCGACGAGCTAACTAGATAACGATCAAAGTAAAGCAGTGTTACGTGTGGGAAAAATGATCGGACCCCGTTGCTTAGCGCGGAGGGACAACAACTAGTTGTTCTTAAAATTTAAAACATCAATTTAGTCAAAGTATGTTTATTTAGTATTATCAATTATGTATGTTAAAGGGTCAAATTGGTACACATCAAAACTTGATATGTAACCACCGATGTATATAAATACATATCAATGGAAATCGATGTTGATTAGCAATTCTTTCTATCATTCTTCTTAATTCTTTTCAATAGTGTGTTCTTAGGCAACACAAATAAGATCGTGACATCTTCATAGACTTAAATCAAAGAAACATGTTCCCCCTATGTCTAAACCCTATACATTAGGGCTAATATGTGTACAACATTGCAAAGAACACTATTTATGCATCAAACTATTGTACTGTTGCCTAATGAATGGTACATCACTTTTTATAGGATAACTTTAATTATAGGATAATTACCTACGATATGAAACTTAATTGTACTATGGCGCAACCTGCAAATCAATGTGAGATTATGTTAATTGACATTAAATCCAATGAACAATCACCGACTTACCAATTTAAGAAATGAGGAATTAAGAATTGACTCTAACATTCAAAGGCATTGATAGACTTGTGAAAAACAAGTTTTGGAAGAGAAGAGTTTGTTATTAATTTTCCATACACATGATCCAGGTACAATCGACTCTTTTATACTTGACTTCTCCTACCCAACTTATTCAACAACTTGGCTTTAATGAATTTTAACTACTTTGCTACACCAATACTCTACTAGTTGTAACAGACCCAATGAGCCTAATCATGTGGTTTGTCATTACACATGCACCTTAAATAATTCTCTATGCACCTGCTAGGCATTTAGTCTGCCGATGTGATTGAGGGTGGTAAGAACTACTCATTCTCTAATCAATTCCCATATAAGGATATAAATATTCTCCAAAATAATATGACAAAGATTTTATCTTTATTAGATAATACAGATTTTGGTGCCCATGTAGGTGGTAGACTTGATCCAAATAGGCTTGAGCGACTATAATGGTAGTGAAAGGATGACTAAGAGGAAATGAGGATTAATATAGCCATATATTTGGTGCAGTTTGGTCAAAATCTTTAAATTTCAAGAACATTTATCAATGGGTACATTTTCTGCCTAACTCCTTATTCTTTTAATACAAAAATAAGGAAAACCCAAAACATGAAACTTATTCTTTGGCTAGCAATTACAAAGGAAGATTATTATGCTATAAAGATACAATCTTTGACTCTGAGTTGTTGACTTTGACTTGGGTGAATGAGTCGATTGCTCAATGTTCACTAATGTAATTTTATCATTTCTCGTCCAATTCTTCAACTCCCAACAGCTCGCGCATCTCCTTGAATCTTACTCTAGGTCCTGTTTGTAATATGATGCGGGCCCAAGTGTAGATGAGCAAGCTTTAGTCTTTTTGGAGGCTCAAGATTGCTTATCCAAGGGGGCTTCACTGAAACGGTCATAAGTTGGGCTAGAAGTCTCCGTTTTGGGCCTGCGACCAGTCAAAACGATCGTCGGACCGAGGAGCCCGTTTTCACAAACAGCCGCAGGCAGTTTGGGTCATCGCTTCGGCCCAAAACGACTTATTTTATGAGTTATTTACTCTTTTGTCTTATTTTTATATTTTGTTGAACTTTACATTTGGCCCAGTCTTCGGTCCGTTTATGTTTTGTGGCTCATACGACTTTTGCTTTGTTTCTTTATATGTTTGTAAGAGATGGATGAAAGAATTATTGAAGTTTATGAAAATCTGTTTTTCTCTCTATCACTGTGTGTGTGTGTGAGTGTAAACCCTGATTATCGGTATTCTTTGTGAATCAACGATAGTTAGAAGAATTGTTCTTAGTATTCTCGTTGAATCAACAGGTCAATTATCTATCTCTCTGTTTCCGACTGCATCATAATACCTTTAATTTGAGACTTTTGATAATAAAAGGTATTCATTTTATTACTTGCAAAATAATATATAATAATAATAACAACAACAATAATAGCATGAATTATAAATATAAATATACAAGTTGAGGTTCACGGGTGAGGATATACTCAAGATAGATATGCATTATTTAAAACTAGAAGGGTGCCCGCGCAATGCGATGGGGTGTCATTTTATATTTGACACGTGCATTTAATATTTTTTTATTATTGTAGTAGTTTTATAAAAGTCTATTATGTTTTTTTTTCTAAGTTAAAAATTAAAACACCAAATAAATGAGTTCTGCATGACTACTTGTACATATATGCATTAACTTATTGTACCTCACAAAATACAGATCTGTTTAACAAAAAGTTTACACCAAAACGTTTAAAAAAAATACAAGTTAAGTTGTAGTCTTAAAACGTTTTTAAATGTGATAGATTAAAAGATGTAGTTGAAATATTAAAACATATTAAGTTTTTTTGGTTTATGGGTACATAATATAAAATTTTATGCAAGTGTTAGTAAGTGTAACGTTATTATGTAACTAATTGTAAGGGTTAATTTGTAAATAATGTTATAAATACTATTTTACCCTCAAAAGTGGTTGTATCCTATGTATTGAATATAGTAAGTGTTCTTAATTTTATTGTATATTAAAATACGCATCTCATATGTTTTATATACAGTATAGATAATAAAAATTATACATATAAAAAACATCAAAAGTGATACGGAAGGGATGAGGACTAGAAGAAGATCTAGAGAAATCGCTTGCTAACCCTACCGAAAGTAATGGTTCGTCTTCATTTCTTCACCCTAATAAAATCAATAGTCCCCTCCAAGTTTTCTCATATGGATCTGGAGAGGACGACGAACCAGTAGATCACGAGTAAAGTGCGAAGAGCAAGGGGTTTGAGTTCAATCTGATAGTCGTGAGTGAGTAGACGTATTGCCACTGCAAGTTAACATCAATCTCGAGTCTTTAAAGTCAATTCCTGTTTCTTTGTTACGGAGATGGGGCAGCCAACTGGTTGAGTTCTAGGATTAATCTTGATAATATATTGATGTGGATAGTTAAAATGAGCCTGGTGTCATCATGAATTAAGAGTCGAAATAAAAGGGTGAACTCAAGCAAAGTTTTTGTTTTAGGTAATAAACAGTAGCCTTATAAATTTTAGATTTTGTTTGATCACGAAATCAGATCGGTTATTATTTGTTGCCTACAATGCTTAATGTGGTTTCTTATATTATTATGAATATGATATGGGATGAGATTCATGGTCAAGTTAATAGAAGTTAAATATAAGAATCTATGGAACTTAATTTGGAGTAATACCATCCTGCTGATATAAGTCCACCACAGGAGCAGCAAGGTGCTGCTAATATGATTCTGGTGCACATATGAACAACTAAACGTACATATTAATACCAATTTAATTGAAGCCATCACCTTTAGTGATGAGTTCACTTTAAATTTTATATTAAAGTAAGTGTGTGTGTGTGTGTATAAAAGGGGAGACTAGAGCTTAATTGTTTAAGAAAGAAGCCTGTTGTGAGGCGGGTATGCGTTGGATGAGCTACTGCCCACTTGTTGTTTCTGACGCAGTATAAAGAGAAAAAAATAGTTTTGTATACTTTATTTATATAGTGTTGAAGACATAAAATTTTCTGTGAGTTATACTGGTGTCGTCTCAAGTGTGGATGAGCAAGCTATAAACTTTTTGTGGGCTCAATATCGTTTATCAAAAGAGGTTTCACTGAAATGACCATAACTTGGCTTAGAAGACTCCGTTTTGGGCCTGCGACCAGTTGAAACGACCGTTGGACCGAGGAGCACGTTTTCACAAACGCCCTAGGCGGTTTGGGTCATCGTTTCGGCCCTTAAACGGCTTATTTTATAAGTTATTTCAATTTTTGTCTTATTTTTAGATTTTATTGGACTTTACATTTGGCCCATGTTTTGGCTCACTTATGTTTTGTGGTTCATTTTATTTTTGTTTGTTTCTTTATATGCATGTAAGAGATGGGTGAAATATTCATTGAAGTTTATAAAAAAATCTTTGTTTTCTCTCTATCACAGTGTGTGTTAGTGTGAATTACTGATTATCGGCATTCTTTGCGAATCAACGATAGTTAAAAGAATTGTTTCTGGTATTCTCGTTGAATTAACAGGTTTAATTATTTATCCTTCTGTTTCCGACTGCATCATATACTCATATAAGAATAATAATTGGACTTGTATTTAATAATGTAAAAGGTGAATTCTATAGTGGTCTGTTTTTCTAGACTCAATTTATGAGGCGATACAATGTGTTAGAAACTCAACCAATTGACTCGAGCCCCTACATAGGTGGCAATGACTATTAGCGTTTATATTGATTTAATCGTTACAACTATAGGATACCGTTTAAAGTGAAGAGCATGTTTCACGTTTCCAAGTAAAATTAAAATTTGAAGTTAAGTTATTCTAGTACTTTTGTCGTTACATGTTTGTATAGTTTTTTTTAATATGATTAAAAGTGTATGTCTATTACTAGTACTTGTTTGTTTAAAGTTTATAATGTGATATAATTGCTCGTAAAGAGGCCTTTGTGCAGAAAAGAGTATACCCGTATGGCGTACCAGTGAGAAGAGCAGGACACGAGTTACCTGGATAATAGTTTTTATACATGTATTATCTGGCATGTAATAGTCTTAAAATCTTTTGTTGCTTAAATTCTAGAACTCAACAGCATAAGCTGACCATTTTTGACATTTATCTCAGGAAAAAAGTGAGGCTTTAACAGCAAAGGAAAAGAACAGCAAAGGAAAATAGTGAACTATTAATGAACAATGGTCTTTTCAAAATAATTAGTATTTCTTTTTTTTTTTTTGAAAATGAACAAGATTTAAAATTTTAATATATAAAGACTTTTGGTTAAATTTCCGTTACATTCAAAAAATTGTTTTCTTTGTAGGTATTAGTGGGTCAAAATGAGGGATAAAAGTAGATGTATTAGGAGTTATTGGGTCACGTATGCATGGTCTTTTTTTTAGTCTATGTAATGGTTTTGAAATGAATGAAAAGTAAGAGTTAAAGTTATCAGCTTAAGTGTTCAACCAAATGAACTATTGTGATTGTGTGTGTTTTTGTGAGTGAATAAAGCGCCTAACAGGTTGTACATTTTCTATCATTTCTATTTGTTCCGATTGTTAATATAATTCAACGTGCCTTTAATATAACGTAGTTTTTAAGAGAGAGTATGTTTTAGCAGCACCCTACTTTTAATATATGTTGTTACCTATTTTTGAGAATTATATTGTAAAATGTAGAATTTTATTCTCTTTTATTTCAAATAGTATTGATGTATTTTTTTCTTTTAAAAGTATTTTGTAAATGTCTAATACATTATTTACTAATATGGTGCGTGTAAACTCATTGAATGGTTTGGTTAACTCATTTGCAATGGTGCGTCTAATTTTCCATATCTAATTCATTTGTTAACAATGAGTGTCTACTAGTTAGAACACCTTATTAAAACAATGCATCCAAACTATTACTAAGGTTTGTCCAACTTGAAGATGTGTTATCGTAGTGAGTTTTGCCTATGGAAATACTTTTCCACTATAACAACAATGTGTCTAATCGTTTATAGCGACTTGTTCAACTTACGTATAATGCTCGAAAAAACGCTTATAAGATTACCCCTAAAATACATTGATGTATACTTGTGCCGTCCTAAATCCTCATACAGCTTTGTTTTTGTCTTTCCTAAATCATCTTTATAACCAAGTGGCCGGGATGTGGCCAACAATTTTGTGTTTGCTTAATAGAACAGGACAAGTATTCTACTCTTATACCATTATAAACCACTCATTCTACCATGGCCACACAACTCTAGCTTCTTATCATGAATTATTAAAAACTAGTTGAAACAATCCATACCCACTTCAGTCATCATTCGTACTTTCTATTATCTTCCACTGTTTCAGAAACGTTGTTATGGATCCATCTTTACTACTCATAATCTTTGTAGCCAGCATATTATGTTTTCTTATCTTTAATCATCTTAAACCAAAAAGAAATGGAGCACCAGAAGCTACTGGATCATGGCCGATAATTGGTCACTTGCATCTTCTAGCTGGTTCCCAACTTCCTCACAAAGTGTTGGGCTCTATGGCTGACAAGTTCGGTTCAGTTTTCACTTTCAAACTTGGTGTTCATAGAGTTCTAGTTGTTAGTAGTTCTGATATGGCTAAAGAGTGTTTAGCTACCAATGATAGAGTCTTTTCTAGCCGACCAAAAGCCATGGCATCCGAGCTGTTGGGCTACAAGTATGCTAATATTGGCCTTGCACCATACGGACCATATTGGCGCCAGATTCGCAAGATGATTGTGCTTGAACTTGTGACTCCTCGTCGCCTTCAAGCGCTTGCACATATCCGAGTCTCTGAAGTAAAGTCATCCATAATAGACATCTACAGAACTTGGGTAAAAAACAAAGGATCTTCTCAAACTGTAATGGTTGACATGAAACAATGGTTTGGAAACTTAATTGTGAACATGGTTGTAAGGATGATTTTTGACAATAATTTTTCTTCTTGTGAACAAAAAGGAGAGCAGTTTTTGGAGGCCATTAGGCAGTTCGTGGACCTGTTGGGTGCGTTTGTTCCATCAGATGCCATTCCGTGGTTAAGGTGGTTAGATTTAGGAGGGTATGAGAAGAAGATGAAGAAGACTGCAATCGAGATGGATAAAATAATGAATGTATGGTTAGAAGATCACAAAAAGAATATGAATTCTACTTGTACACCGCAGGTAGACGAAAACAGCAAACAACCAGTCTTTATGGCTGCACTGTTATCCCGAGTTCAAGAAGAACTTAAAGAGGAACTTTACGGCTTCAGCACTGATGTGACTGTCAAAGCTGCATGCTTGGTATGATTTATATGATAGTTTGTAGCAAATCCAACATCATAAGGAGTATACCATCTAAAATATTACTAATGCGTTTAATTTGACAGCAAATTAGGATGGGTGACCTCTATTAGTTCAGGCCCAAGATTACACTCACAAACTCTCTTACTTTTGTTACATGTTTAATACATATATATAAATAGACTAAGGGATTGTTTGGCAGCCTCTTAATCAGCCTCTTAATGGTTCAGACTGTTTGTTTCGCGAGCAAATGTCTAAATAGTTGAATTTGCCTCTAGATGGTTAAGCATTATACTAATGCTGAATGGTTAAGAGGTCTAATGCTGATATGTTAAGACTTCTTATCTGAATTGGTCAGACATTTGCATTTAAATAGTTAAGCGATATACTAGCTCTTAATGGTTCCAACCTCTTAATGGTTCAGCACTTAATGGTTTAGATCTCTTATTGGTTCAGCACTTAATCATTCAGAAGTTGCCAAACAGCCCCTAAGAGAAAACGTGTAAACATAGGTTAGTGCTCCTACTTTATAGATCCACTGCTTAAACCTACTCCACTACTAAGACTCTTTTAAAAGTAAACTTGTTGCCTAATTTAAGCAAGACACATGACTCAAATGCTAGACCCATGATCCGTAACTTGACCCGAATTTAAACCCATCAAGATTACACTACATTCACCCCCCTAATCTTGATGTTAGTTCTTGTTTCTCTTGCTTCTTTCTTCCTTGCTTGCGTCTTGCTTTTTCTTGCTATCAAAATCAAAAAAAATTTATCTTGCTAAAATGCTACTTTCTCTTGCTTCTAGCTTCTTGATATTCGAACCATACATGGCTCGAACACTTGCTTTTATATGTACTGCTTGGGTTCATTTCTTGCTACTTGCTTGCTTGATTGCTTTCTTCGAATTGGCTTGCTTACTTTCTTGCATGCGTGTTTCTTGTTTTCTCTTGCTATACCCTGAAGTAGTCTTCATGCTAATCTTGCTATTGCTTCTCATTCTTTAGTCCTTGCTTTTATTTCTTTCTTCCTCTTGACAGTAATCACTGCCAGCAAAAAATGTTGCTCTTCTCATGCCTTGTTGCTCGATTACCTGCTACTTTCTTTCTTTCTCAATGACAACTTCTTGCCTGCTTGATTCTTTGCTAGATTGTGATGGCTGCTCCTTTCTTTCCATTTTCGTTGCTTTTAACCGCCTCGTTCTCACATAATCTGTTGCTTCTTTATTTAATTATCCTCTTTGCATGTGTAGCTTCCTCTATTTCTTTCTTTTGTTTGTCATCTTTCTTCTACATGTTTAGCCCTGCAGCCAAGGGGTTGCTCTCCTCTTCTTGAATCACGACTCTCAAATCGGCTTTCCTTTCTTAACCTTCTACTCTGATACCAAATGTTGGTTCAGGCCCAAGATTACGTTCACAAACACTCTTATTTTCGTTATTTGCAATACATACATATAAATAGACTAAAAAAACATGTAAACATGGGTTAGTGCTCCTATTTAATAGACCACCCACTACTCCACAATTAAGGGGCGTTTGGTATGCAATAATTCAATGGAATTTGATAGAATTGGAATTTGAATTCCATGGGCTATTGTGTTTTGTTGGTATGAATTCGTTGGAATTGGAATTTTAATTCAATTATTAAAGTGTTTGGTTGCGAAATGAAATAAATTGGAATTGGAATTAATTCCTTGAAATTTCTTCAAACGAAGGATTTCAAAATCCTTCCAAATTTTAAAGGATTTCAAATTCCACCGACACCCGCATCCGCCTCCACCCCCGCTCACCGCCAACCAACACTATCAACGACCCTTGCCGACCACGTCAACTGATAATGCCCTCGACTGCTGCCGCCCACCACCAACCCTGATGCCGACCCCAACCGCAGCCCCATCGTCGGCCGCCACCGCCCCAACCACCGCTACCCCATGACAGTCGACGCCTGCCACCTCCGACCGCCACCTCCGAACGTCGCTGCCGAACACGACCTCCAGCTGCAGTCGTCGCCCCTTGACATCCGATTTCCATCGATCAACCAAAACCATTCATTTGACGCCCCACTCACTGCTTGCTTGTCGCCATGTCCCCCCGACAACCCAAACCTGCCAACAACCGATCGTGCCATAACCATTGTCGACAATCAAAAGTCGCCATTAACCGCACCCACAATCTACAAACGCATGTCGCCAGTGACCGCGTTTGCGCCCGACTACCGACTGCCGTCACTAAACCACGTCGATTTAAGACGCGCTCGATGGTGACTGTCGGTTTTCGAAGGCGGGCGTGATCGGTTGGTGGCATCGGTGGTACGACCGGATTTCGGCAACGGGCGTGGTTGGTAGTTGTGGTCGATTGTTGGTGGTGACGGCCGTGGTGGTAGGTGATATGTAGCGCCGATGATCGGTGGTCATTGAGGTGGTGGCGGTTTGCAATGTGCAATAAATTTCAAATCCTTTATAAGTGTTTTGTCACTAAAAATACATTTAGAATTTCAATTCCAAATCCTTTAGAAAATATTAAATTTAAAATACAATTCTTTAAATTCTAATTCCAATTCTAACTCCAACAAATTATGCGAACCAACACACCCTAAGTCTCTTTTAAAATTAAACTTTCAACATAATTTAAACAAGACACATGACTCAAATGCTATACACCGAGACTCAAACTTGACCCGAATTTGAACCTATCTATGTTAACCTTACAATCTCTTTGCAAGTTTTCGCTTAGAAAGAGTGGTCTTTCAGGATTAGCAATCAAAAACAAATTTGACAGCTACTCGTGGTCAAACAGATTATATTGGTTGCAATGAATGGCTGGATGTTCCTTCAAGAATAGTTTTCTAATAAAAAAATATATGTTTTTGTTGTTTTTTGGCTATTAATAGGCAATATTTGCAGCAGCAACTGACACAGCAATAGCGACTTTAACATGGGCTTTAGCTTTACTACTCAACAACCCTATGGCATTAAAAAAAGCACAGGAAGAGCTTAACAACCATGTTGGAAGAGATAGAAAAGTTGAAGAGTCGGACATAAACAACTTGGTCTATATTGAAGCCATTATCAAAGAGACGATGCGTCTTTATCCAGCTGCACCCCTTTCTCTTCCTCATGAGTCCATAGAAGACTGCATTGTGGGTGGTTACATCATACCTAAAGGCACTCACCTTTGGCTGAATATTTGGAAGATTCATCACGATCCACAAATATGGACAGATCCATTTGAGTTTCGACCTGAGAGGTTCTTGACAAGCAAAAAAGAAATCCATGTGAAGGGTCAGCATTTTGATTTGATTCCATTTGGAAGTGGTAGAAGAATGTGTCTGGGAATGTCTTTTGCCCTTGAAGTTGTGGAGTTGATATTGGCTAGCATAATACAAGGATTTGAGTTCCAAAATCCATCAAATGAGCCGATTGACATGACCGAAAGTCCTGGATTGATTAATCATAAAGCTAGTCCACTTGAGCTACTTGTTGCTCCTCGACTATCACCACAAGTGTATGAAGTCATGACCTAGCTAGGCCTCTATGGTGTCTGTTGTTGCTTGTCACGTATCGAATGAGTGACTCATGAGCGAGTGCGAGGTGCTATACTAAATATAATCATATGTAATAAGTTTGTAGAGTGAATTAAAGCAAATTACTTTTTTGCAGACACGTTTTGCGCGAGTAGTTCCACCATGGACTCAAAATTCAAATGTGAGTATGAAAACCTATAGTCATGACTATTACTCCGAAGTATGCAAGTTATAAGATTAATACATCCACTTACATTATGTACCAAACATATACTACTTTCAACTTTGAAATTTGAAATCTAACACTTTTTCTAACATAATAATCAGGGATTATGTAATAGAAAGGAGCATAAACCTTCATTTGTTCTATATATCACTGCAGATCGTTATTGTCAACACCTGTTTAAGAGCATAATAAGCAGTGAGCATAATTTATGTTTTCCAGATTTTAAATACTCTCACATCAATTGTTTGGCATTGTTTCTTACTTTAATTCTAGACACCTGATATAAATAAAAATAAGTAGTGAGCAAAGTATGAAAAGTAAAACTGATAACTAGACATAGGTTTATTTAGAGTAAAATAATACAGACTGTTTTACATATATAAAAGGTATTTCATGTGACGTTTTTAGTCATGTTTACTCACTTCCTCGGAATTGGTATATTTAAATTATAAAGCTCGCATTCAAATTTTCTTCCCTAATGGAAACAAAGGAAATCTTATCTTATAAAAAACAATAAAGAACAATTAAAATTTGATTTTATTAAGAAATCTCAGAGATTGTGGTAAGACGATACATACCTATAATACAATAATTATAGTTTAACCCCTTAGGCTATATAGATGTATACATCTATAAATCTATAATTCTAATAAAGCAAGATTTTTAAAGTCACATATCATTCTCTTGACCTACCTATTTGCTACTTGTCATTTTTACAGACATTATCATCTTATTTTTCCTTTCAAAAGAGTATTATAGTAATTTAAATATTAAAACTAATTTCTCTCTCTTATTAAAGATCAATTTTATTAATTTTAATATTTACTCTCTCATCTAGAATTTTAAAATGAATGTATCTTTTTAAAACTAGATTTTATTAAGAAAATAAAAAATCACATTTTTAATTAAAATAGAACTAATAATAATATATTTTTATATACTATGAAATTTTCAAAAACACTAAACCTTTTTGAAACAAAATACTTTAAATCTGTCCTTTTTAAAAAATTATAAAAATATGAACTTTTCTAAAACAGTCTTATTAAAACAACAAGAATAACTACAAACCAGAGTTTTTAATAAACAAAAATTTTACAAAAATTAATTCTTTTATAAAAGAATCTTAATACGAATGTTTAAAAATAAAACTATTTAAATAATATAGTTAAAAAAGTAATAAAATTGTTTTATTTTCTTGAACTATTACCTATATAAAAGTTATATCTTATATTAAAATATCATACTGTAAATCTTTGTGTTTATTACTAATTATAATCCGTTTAATAAAAAATTTTCTAGCCTATCTATCTGTCTATTTATCTATCAATCTATCTGTGATAAAAAAATAAGATAATACGTGACGCAATCGTAAGCCTTATCATACTAACTTTCTCATTTCTCTCTATTATTAAAACTAATATTGAATACTAATAATATTACTCATACCATTTTCAAATTAAAAAATATATAATATAATAAATTGAAAATCAATTCATTTTAAATTAAAAACACACTTTTTAAAAAGAAAAAAGCAACGAACTTTTAAAAAAACCATTTTACTTTAAACAAAATGTTTAAAAACCATATTTTTTTATAAAACAAAAGTTTAAGAAAAATATAGTATTGTTTCTTTACTTAAAGTAACTATTTATAAGCAATTATAATCATATTTTATCTTCAAGCATTGTTTTATAATTCATAACTTTTTACTAATTATTTAATAATTTATTTATTTAACCGTGTAATACACGGGCTACTAACCTAGTATGAATATAGATTAGATCCTAGTTTAATATACCTCCTCATTCTAAGGAGGAGGATTTCATATGCTTAGATTGGAATGGAAATTAAAAACAATACTTTAGGTATACCCTTGGTGCATATGTCTACAAAGTTGTGCTTTGCATTCTTCTTGTTTAGTTGTTTTTTTCTTTTTTGTCATTATTGTTGAGGTTGGAACTGTTGTCACCACTGATACTTTCATCAGTAAATTGGACATTAGTAACTCTTTATATCTCCATGCTAATAACACTAATACTCTTTCAATAATAACTCTCAAACTAAAAGGAACGAAAAATTATATTGTTTAAAAACAAACTTGGATTCATCAATGGAAAATTAACTAGACCAAGTGATGAGGCTATGGGAAGCTAATGAGGCTATGGGAAGACAATGGGATCGGTGTAACTCAGGTGTCCTATCTTGGATACTAAACTCAATAACAGAAGAACTATATGTTAGTCAAGTTTTTTTTATAAACTAGCTAAAGAAGTATGGGATGATCCAAAAGAGATATGATAAAATTTATGGTTCTGTCGTGTATTACCTTTGTAAAAAGATAATTTCTCTAACCCAAAATGGTTCTTCAGTTACTGAGTATTATCACAAATTGAACGCCATGTGGAAACAAATTGATGCTATACTGCAGCTTCCATCACACACTTGTAAATCCTCAAAGGAATTCAATGATTTCAATATGCTAATAAAACTTATGCAATTCCTTATGAGACTTGATGATGTTTACCAACCCATTAGATCAAATCTCCTTACTAATGATCCTCTTCCAACGGTAAAAGAAGCTTTTGCTATAATATCTAGAGAAGAATCACATCGTGGTAGTAGTGGTTCTTCAACAAAAAAATCAGACAATGGGATTTTTTTTAAATAAAACCCAAAATTCTGACTCTAAAAAGAAAATTGGAAAAGGACCAAACCCAAACCTGAAATGCACGCCACATTGTTGATAGGTGTTATGAGCTTGTTGGATACCTACCTAACTATAAAAAGAAACATGTCAATTAATCTAGTAAACTAGGAACTTCAAATAATGTAATGGCAACACATCTAAAACTAGGTCCACACCTAGCCCTTCCAGTTCTTTACCTTTTACATCTGAACAGATTGCCAGGTTAATAGGGTTGGTCAGTGATAATCATGGAATTGATGCTTCAAACTCAGGAGGTAATCTGTTGGTTTTTCTAGTATGTTCAATTCCAATTCAATTTTTTTTTCTGGAACTAGCTCTTTTGTAATGCTTTTAACTCTGGGCGGGTCATTGACTCAGGAGCTAACCAACATATGGTTAAATCTGACAAACTCATGTTTAATTGCATTGATGTTTCAAAACTTATGATCTATGCAGCCTTTATCTTTCTCATCTAATTGTTTATTTCTTTATTAGTTCGTCTTTGTATCAGGGTTCGGCACAATGACAAATCTAATCTATTACTGAATGTTAATTTGATAAAATTAAACCAAGATTGGATTTAATCAAAACACTAAAGAATTAAAGAAACATGTGATGGAGGTTCAATCTATGTGATGTTGATGTAGTATACGTTTTTAATAGGATTAGATTAAGAGTCATTCTAAAAAGTTAAAAATAAAAATAAAATTACAGTTGAGAGGGACAAAAATAACTCGGTCCCATGTTGAAATTCTATCCATTCACTTTTTTTTCAAAATAATGATTCTTATATACAAAGTGACATTTTTAAGGATTAAGGAAATGTGTAACACAAATGTATTTAAAACTGTTACAACTAACCCTATCTTCAATATTAGTCAAACATCGTAATGTCGTCTTCAATTATTGTTGTGTCTTTCACTCTTTAAATGGGTGGTTTCGATTACGAAGCTACCCTCGCTCATATACACATAAGCTCGTGTTTTCTCAGCTAGAATTTGCATAATAAATAAGGACACCAATAACCCACCCTAAAATTTCACTATAACATCTGAGTGACTTCAATTCGTACACCTTTCAAGATTTTTTATCTTTTTATAATAAACAACTATCTATGTACGTATGTGTCTCGAGACATAAAAGGAATATACATTGTACATTTTTCTCTCTTTCATCATATTATGTTTCTTCGTTGTGGTTAGTACAATCATGAATCATACATGAAAGTGAACAAAACAATATAGAACTCGAAGCACATATACACACATGGCACTAGATCACAAAACAAGCCTCGTGACCTAAAGAAACAACGACAATCAATATTTAGCTGACCGTATTTGACTTCCATTCTGCACCACAGTCACTGCTTGCATAACCGGTGCCAACTCTGACACGCTCCACACTTTGATCGACTTATCCAAACTCCCACTGTAAACCTTCCATCTCCTAGCGGTGGTCGACTCCATCTCCCTGACCACCGCTAGACATTTCACTGGCCCAGAATGGCCAGTGAGTACTGACATACATGTGTGCATAATACCCTCCCTCTTCCACACACATATCATTTTATCAGCCGACCCACTAAACACCAAACTTCCCGCAGCCGAAAGGCATAGAACCGCTAACTTGTGCCCGTTAAGCGCGCCACCATGAGCCAGTTGGTTTTCTCTCTCCCAAAAGTTCACTATCCCGTCCGACGTCCCACAATACACAAATGACCCGTTTTTCGACACTGCCAAAGCGGTCACCGCACTTTCTTGATTTAGTAACGTCTTCACGTAGATATGTTTCAACGATTTCTTTCCTTTCTCTTCTCGTTTCCACACCTTCACTGACCCGTCTGCAGACCCCGTGAACACAAGCCCTTCAACCGTTGAGATGACCGAGTTAACCGCGTCATTATGAGCCTTTACGGATTCTATACATTTCCATGTGGACATTTTCCATACCTTAAACGTCCTGTCCCATGAACCCGAATAAAGCAAACCAACTTCTTGATTTATACTAAGGCACGAAATCACGTCGCAGTGTTTGATCCACACTGCAGCGTGTTTCCGTTGTGGTGCCACGTAATTCTTAGGCTTCACGGTACACCTAAAGATGCCAAAGATAGATGGAAACGTGCCCACCCGATGGTAATGGGTCGGGTTCTTGGAGCTTGCTTTCCAGACCCGAACCCTACCATCATGATGACCGGTGAAAATCTTTTCACCGGATATGATAATGCCTTCACTAATCCGCTATTGGATTTAAAGGCGGAAAACTCATTCATGTTCTTCCACACACGAATGTTCTTGCTATCTGATCCGGTGTAAAGGAGGTCACCCGAGGCTGCAAGGGAGTAAATATGCCCTTCTTCCCTGACCAACGAGCCAACGAGCCCGTTCATGGGACAGCTTGAGTCATCAAGGTTAGACATGGTCCACGGGGTACCCAGGTTCCATGGTGACTTCATCATTGGCGAGCCTTGCGGTTCGTTGCCTGAGAAGTCACTGTGACGTTCGCTGAAATCTTCATCTGTGTCGGAGAATCTGAACGAGAAGTTTGGATCAGAAAGGTTTCTTCCTCCTTCTCTCATTGTTTATGAATTACAGATATGAATTGATTTGATGATTGTAACAATGTTTGGTTCATAGATCTGTAACAATGGAGATTGGAACAATGAAGAGGATGGAAGAAATGACGCATGCACTTGCTTATTCCAATCAAGAATGTGGATCAAGAAATATTATGACATGGAATGATTTTTAGAAGATAAAATATTATTAAATTTTGGTGAATAAGAGAGAATCACGGGGATCCTTTCTTTGATCAAACATGTATGATTACAGAAATTTATATATAGATTCTTATATATTTTGCATAAGTTTACATGATCAAGATACTACATTTAGTATCCAAATGATGCTACATGTACCACGACTTTTGGAACTTTAAGGGGAAACAAAGAGATTTTGGTTATATGTTTGATACAATATGTATATACTTTTATATCAAAACGTCTCACTGCTTTAAACAATCAAATGATCATTTTTATACATATGTAAACAAACAAAATAATAATTAACTGTCTGCAGCTATATTCCAGAAGGCATAAAAAGTTGATAGCTTCAAACACAAAACTTCTTTAAACCTTAATCAATCTCCACAGCCTTATCTGCACCATTGGGTCGATAAGGCGCAATGTTAACTGTTGTTCCCAAACCAAGCAGTATCTCATTGTCAATGCAATCATACCTGCATTCAACTTTGTGATCATTATACAGAAAGTATAAGATTGACTTCAAGAGTCAAAGCAATGCAAGCTCATTAAAGTCAAAAGAATCAAGAAGATGTACTCACAGATTCTTGCAGAGGCGATCCATAACACCAGAAAGTGTAATGATTTTCATTTTAGACTCCTTAAACTTTTCTTCAGGGAATTCGTCAAATGGTTCTGCAAGAAAAAGAGAGAGTTTCTCAATATGACCCTCGACCTGCTGCAGCTGTTGTTCGAATAAGTTCTGTTTGATGATTCTATCTTCTTCTGTCATTTGTTCACTGAGGAAAACGTCGCCAAACATAAAATACGCGAATGGGTAGGAATACGCAAGAATTCGTCTTGATATTGAGAGCCTATCAACTCCATTTGTCACCCAGCTGTAATCCACATGTTCCTTATCGCGAGCTTCCATTGTTGATATCTTTGATTGTAACAACTTCTTTAGAGCCGTTTCAGCCTCCAAAGAATCTTTATGAGCTTTAAAACGATCAAGATGGTGCATATAACGCAAACTTTCAGATTTTGCACGCGCTGCTGTAGTCATACGCGGTTCTTCACAAGTGTGGCCTTGTATACTCTCCCAGGTGTGTTGAAGGCCTGTTGCTCCACCACATAACCAACTACAAAATCACATACATAAGCAAGTAATTATATGATATTCATTGCTAAACTAATTATTCTTAATTTTAAGTTGTAATAATCATGTAATCAGTTGAGTTCTCACCAAAATGGTTGACCACATATGCATCTCACAAGGTTGCAGCCTCCGTTCTTTTCAACTGGTTTATGACATTTGGGACAATTTTTTGAATTGATCGTCATCCAAGTTTTTGTCCTTGCGATATCATCCTTGTACTTTTGGTTCCAGAGCTCCAACATTTTACACGAACAAGGAGAATGTGCTTCAGAACAACAACTAAAACAAAACTGAACACCACACGCGCATTCAACATCACAGTATTCATCATAATCAACCCGAATGGCATAACCACAATGTGGAACACTAGGACACCATTTCACCAATTTGTTATCTTCGATATATGATTCTAAAAGGTACCGATCAAACTTCTTAGCGAGATCAGGGTCCTTTTCACTGACATAATCCCTGATTTTACTTTCATCGCAAACCACATTGCACTTGTGAGCCATGCAACTGATACGCCTACTTTGACCCTCGTTGATCTTCACCAGAAAGTGTTCTGTCCAACCTTTAAAAAAAAGAAAAAAAGGTAAAGACAGTGTTAAGATTCTTGTTTCCCTGAAACATTTTGGAATAAAAGTTGTGTTCTTTACTTACAATTATTGCAAAAACAATGTCCACAATCCATTGTGGTCATCATATGCAAAGGGACTTCCTCCATGCAGACTTCACAAATTGTTATAGTTGAGGTTTCTGATGAAGAACTATCACCATTATCATGCACCGTTACACATGCCTCTTCGTAAAGCCGATCTTTTCCCTTGTTTACAAACACTTCGGAGACGTTATGGACATCCCACCTATAATGTATAAGTAGAGTACGTGCATGATTTTCTTTTAAAGATAGCAACTCCATTACTTTTTGCAGGTCTTCTCTCTGCACAAGAAAATAAAACAAACTTAGACTCCGATCCGTATGATTAAAGCCCAAACTTTATATTCATCACCATGTATAACTAATGTTATAGAGAACAGTGGTCACCTGTGCTGCCAGTAGACATTCTTTTGTGATAACCTATGTTTTCAGACAAAAGAAATATATTATAAGTTTAGTATATGATTAACCAATTGAGAAACAGAGGAAGAACTCAGAGCAGATAATGATCAATGTTATCAAACAAATTTAATCAAATGATTGCATCACAAGAATGCAGCAAAACAGAGTTAGCATCAAATATTCCCAAATCTTTGAAACCTTTTATAAATCAAACTCTTTCTGTCCCAGAATCTTGCATTCAAGTTCATAGAGTTTGGATCAATTTGATCATACAATTGCATCACAAGAATGCATCAGAACAGAATCTTGCATTCAAGTTCATAGTATTCAATCAATTTTGAAAACCCGGGTTATGTTAATGGAAGAATGTGATTATAATCACAAACAGAGATGATCTTTAACATAACCATGAATGATTTTAGATTCTTTTGCAGAAAAAACACGAATCAGTACATACAACAAACCCTAAACCCTGATTCTTTAGGTTTTTAAGAAAACAGGGGATGCGGAAAATCTTCAATGAAAAGCAAACAATCGTTTTCTTTTTTTATTATTGTTTCCTTAAACTGAAGAATCTTTGCGTAAGATTTTAATGGCTGACAAACATCAATGGGTTAATTACCTTACAAGACGAAGCATTGGGGGTAGCCTCTGAAAGTTCACCATCATCGACGTGAAGATCGTTGTCATCGTAATCGTAAGGGGTGTCATCGTAATAATCGCTAGTATCAGAATCCATTTACTGTTGTATAATAATCCGCAAGAAGATAAAAGAGTTGATATAGTATAGTAATACACCAAGACGGGGTAATTTATCCTCCCTCAGCAGCGGATCGATTTTCGGTAAAAATACGAATATGCATAATCCAATACAACATTAAGTTTATTTTAATAGTTATTATTCCACGTGACAGGATCTGATTTCCATAAGTAGCATTCATGGGTTTTTTATGGGAACTGGTTTTTACCCGTCGCGTGTTGCGACGACGGCGTACGTAACGTGATAAACAATCGCACTGACTCGTTTTCAAACGAAATTTACGTTGAAAAGTGAAGTAACTCGAATTTATACCGTCAAATGAAAACGAATTATATTTACCCGACTCGTTTCTCAACAAAATTTAAGTCAAAACGTAGATTAATTAAAAATAATATTAAAAATAAGCGTGAAGACATTTCATATTTAATCTAACTCATTTCCGAATAAAATATACATAAAAACGTAGACAAACTTGAATTCTTACCAACACGTACATAAAAAATAAGAAAGTAAGAAATTAGTTTTTTAGAAAGAATATATTGTACAAAGGGTAAACCTGAGCGCGATGCGGCATGTTTGGAACCTTGTTATACGCTTTGTTGCGGTTACATTAATGTGAAAAGTACGTAAAAGAAACGTGTAAAGTTGCAATGGTTCGATATAGATTATAAAGAGTATCATGCCCTAGATTTTGCGGTGTTATGTGACGTAACATTAAGAAGACAAAAACGCTCACGAAAAAATTAATTAGAAAAGAAGAAGGTATTTAGAAAAGAAAATTACAAAAGAGTATAAAGAAAAAAAGTAATTGAAACGTGTAAGATTCGAACCAAAGTCAGGTGACATAAACTACAAAAACATAACCATTTCAACCAATGCAAACTTTATAAGTAAAGGTGAAAGATCACTTATAAATAGAACTGAGAAAGAATAAAAAAATTGAAAAACACCTCACCGACATTGGTATTTAAGTATAAGTATAATTTTATCATAATAGTTATGATTGAATAACTTTTTATCAATATGGTAATCAAGTTTCAGCCTATGAGTTCTTTGGTTATGTTTGGGCTGTTAGTAAATCTGTATAGTTGTGTACGTTAAACCTGCATCTCAGATGTAAGCTTAGCCTGTAACTACGATACGAGCCAACCCTCAGAAAAAGATACAAGTTAAGCATGTAATAATGATACAAGCTGACTCTAAAAAAATGATTTGGGCTTAGTCTGGAACAAAGATACGAGGTGACCATAGAAAAGAGATGTAGGCTAAACATCTAATTATGATATGGGTTGACCTTAGAAGTTTGCTCAGCCTACAAGTTGGCTCAGCTGAGCCTTTGCTTGCAACCGACCTACAATAGCACCAACTGAGCATGTATCTTCGCTCAAAGTTGCAGGTTGAATAAGCCTGAAAGCAGACGTGTCTTGCAGGCTGTCTGACTAGTCATACCGGTTATCTCAACTTGCAACTTTAGATGTGGCATGTTTTGGGCCAGCAATGTGTAGAATTTCCTATTTTTTGTGTCATATGTGATGGCTAAGCCGTCAGCATATAGGCTGAAAATGGGAAAAAGAAAGGGTTGAGATTGGCAGGATCAACCATAACAAGGGAACTTGTAAACTGAAATTTAATAACCATTTTGGTAAAAAGGTTGTCAACCATGACCATTTTTATAAAAATCTCTTTTTCTGTTTATATATATATATATATATATATATATATATATATATATATATATATATATATATATATATATATATATATAATATTTTGTTTATTACTTGTTAGAAAATAAATAATCTAATGATTCAAATTTGTTTTACCATAAGGGTGGTGTGGGCGTTTTATGCCTAGGTTTGTAACCATATTTCTTACTAATTGGTCTTGTAACCGAGTAGATTTTTAATACTTTCACCTTTAAATATTCAAGTAGTTAATAGGAAATATATATATATATATATATATATATATATATATATATATATATATATATATATATATATATATTAAGATAAATGTTTTTTACTATTAAACATTCTAATTGTAAATTGTTCTCAATATATGAGAGATTAAATGTTACATTTACCGCACGATTCTCAAATATGTTGAACATCATTGACATTAAACGGTTTGGGAACCGTTTTAAGTTTTAACGATGTGTATAATTGCTTTAAACAAATTACATATCATCACTTTCATGAGTATAATTGTTTAATAAGGTTCTTGATATAAATATGCAAATACAAGATTCGGGGGACCATTTTAACGATGTATTTTGGCAATGTAGCGGATCCGACCCGATCTTACCCGAACTTGACCGAAAAATATGCTGTATTGAGATAGCCAAACGATACTTAAAAATTTCCATCCCCATGAAAAGATTTTTCGGGTCGGTCAATGCACATATCATAACTTTTTTCACTCTCAACTTTCTTCTAATCTAAAAAAATGAATCCAATAAAAAAATCAATTTCTACCCTAGTAGCATCAAAAGCAAAGGTCGGTTCAAATCAAAATAAACCGAATCTAACCCAGTGGCTCAAGGTTACTACTACCCACAATATCCACTTATAACAACTATGTCTACTCAAGTCAACTTTGTCTTCAACTAGATAAACCCATTGATCCTTTTGTGTATCATGACCCAAACAGCCTTTGATGTAACCAATTCATAAGTGATGGTCATTGTCGGTGTGAACTCCGGCATGGCTGTACTCCAACAATCACTTAACATGATCTGCATTAGAATGTGACAATAATATACTATCAAACTTTTTTTGTCTAATCACAACGATAATAATTTATAACATATGAAGATACGATTCTTCAAAGAGGTTTAATGGAGCCCACCAAAGGGGATGCTAGGATTGGGACGAAGTAAAGGGGAGTGGATAGGAGCCACAGCCGATAGTCATCGCTTGGGGTCGGAGAAGAAGTGAGGAGAATACTGGGTGCCGCAAAGGGCTTCTAGGCAGGGTAAGGCAGGGAGGGGGAGGGATTTAGGCAATTTGTTTAGCTTTATAGGTAAAAATGTAGCTTACATCCATTTAACAGAATTTTAACGCCCGATCTAGAGATGAATAATGTGATGGTCGAGTGAACATTAAGAGCCATAATCTTAATTTCTTGGACTTAAGGACGAAAGTTGAAATTTGAAGAGACATGGACGATCCAATGATCCATGTAACTTTTACTCTTAAGATCATCTTATTTGCAATAGGTAACCAACCCTAATAACTCTCTTTTATAAGTTCAAACAAACAGATTTTATGATGCTAATCCATGACTTCACACAGGTCACTCATTTTTCATGCTCCATCTCTTACAAATCGGTAAAAAACAGTTCACCGCTTATAAGATCAACGAGTTTATTCCAGTTAAATTCAAGTAAATGTCAAACCAATCCATCTCTGAACACACCCTAATTAACATTCATGCGACAGTGTATGATGCAGTGTACAACAGATCAGTTAACGACACTGCAGAGATCAACAACTAGTGATTCCAAGTTGAATCATTTTAACACAAAATCAAGATGAAAGCAACATATTACAGACAGAATGCTCAAGAATATGCAGAAACGCAAAAGTTGAATAAAATATGATAACATTTGGTCAACTGATTCATCTAATTTACAACAAAAAGTAGAACCATATTCTACGGTAATAATTAAAAACAACCAGTTTCAATAACTGCATTCCTTAATCAGTATGCAGAAATCTTAAGCGACCAACATTTTAAAACAGAGAGAACTATGGTAAAAACCAGTATCCGAGACAAGACATATTACAGCAGAAACAACATATGAATTTCCAAAATGTACCTCAACGTTTGGAAAATTGTGGGGCTTTTCGGGCTTTCTTGAGACCAGGTTTCTTCCGTTCAACTGTTCTTGCATCTCTAGTAAGAAGGCCTTCTTTTCTAAGGGGCTTGCGGTGATCTTCACTCACCTTTAGCAATGCACGAGCAATACCAAGAGATATTGCTTGTGCCTGCCCAGAAAGACCACCTCCGTGCGCCTTCACAAACACATCATAGCTAGTTTCGTATCCTAACGTTGCCAATGGGATTTTGATGTATTGAAGCCATAATGGATTGCCTTGAAGATACTCCTGCATAACATTCAACATTTGGATCATGGGTCAAAGGAAATCCAAGAAATTACAGCAAACCTCAATCTTCAAGTGATTATTTCAGGTTTAAAGAAAACCAAAATCTTTGAATTTTTGTATCTACTGATTCCGAATTCATATACCATCATCAAACTTGAGTAATGTTTGAAGCAGTCAAGTGGTTAAAGGTATCAATGAAGGATGAAAAGGAGTCATCTTGACATTCAGTACTGTCAGTTTAGTGGTATTGATGAACTCATGATGCCAAATGAATAAAAGTTAATAAAATAAGAAAACATTACAATCTTCATGATCTGATAGGGCTGGCAATTATTGACACAGATTTGCTAACGTGACATGACACGATACAAAAGTAAATGGGATAGGGTCAGGGTTAAACAGGCTCGGGTCATAACCAAGTCAACACGGTAAATATGTGCCTAAACAAATTCAATCCGCCTAACCCTTTTACAACACACATAACACATCTAACTAATCGTGTTAAATGGGCTACAGGTCGACACGAACTTTGTATCAAACTTAATTATTAACAACAAAAATCCCCTCTCTTAGGCTGCCCCTAATATAAAACTTGAACCTTCTTGGCTTCTTATAATCTTATTATTTGTTAACCAGTTAAGTAGGCAATGTCAATAGTGTGTTAACATTTCTCGCATTAGCGTTATTGAATTACTTATAAATTATCATGTTAAAAAGAGTGTCATTTGTGTTAACAAATTGTGTAACTGGCTTATAAAACATGTCCATGTTAGTTAAACATATCATGTTCGGGTTCAATATTCATGTTAAACTTCAAGTACTACTATAAACCCTGATGCATTTGCAAATTTTCCCAAAAGTTATTAATTTCTATACCATATATATTGTTCATAGCTCTTCGTGATTGTAAAGACTATAATCATCAACCATACATTCACAATTTCGCCAAACACATGTCCAAAATCAAAATTCAAAACAGTTAATCAACAAAGCAAACACAATTCAACAAATCAAAGCAATCCAAACCAACCTTCGCATCACGATAATTTATGATGAATTTTCCAGTTCCTTCCTGAATAACAACCCTAGCGATGGCGCATTTCCGGCGGCCGGTGCCGATGAGCGTCTGGGCGGCGAAGCCACCGGGGAGTCTGGATTTGACGTACTTCTCGAGATTCGAGGTCTCCAAATCGGCGGTGAGAGGCTCGGCGGCGACGGCAGCGACGACGGTAAGAGACTGGGGTTTGATTTTGGGGAATTGGGGTGAATTGATGGATTTTGGGGATGGAGTGAGTGTGAGGGAGTAGGGTTTCTGTGAAATTTGTGAGGAGAAAGAGAGATGTGAGAATGATGATGTGAGGGTGGAGAGGGACATCGCCATTTTAGTAGCTTGTGAGCTCTCTGGTTTTGGGGATGAAGATTTGGTTGAAGAAGATGAGTTTATGGGAGTGTGAAGGCCTGAAGGGCGATACAGGATAACGTGAAATGAGTTTGCCCAAAATGCCCCTTTGTTTACTTTAGGATAAATGCTTTATAAATCACTAGGTTATAGACCCGTGTATTACACGGGTTTATAGAGAAAATCGATATAAGTTATGATTTTGTTGGTGATGCTTATAACTGAAATTACATATTACATATAATAATAGAAAAAAGTTACAGTTTCTTCATATATAAACACATACCAAATTGAAACATAGATTCTTGTATCAACTACCCTAAGTATTTCAAAACATATTGTAGTAGTGATTCTTTTGGTTCAATATCATAAATCATTATGAGCTCAAAACCACTTTAAATGGAATTGGGCAGGTGGTGTTGATTTTTGCCAAAAGATACGACTGATATCAATAAATTTGAAGTTGGTTGTCTTTTCAGTCTTTCCGGGTTCAAGAATGTGTGTTTGAAATAACACCGGTTCTTATTTTTTAATACATTATATAATTCGTAAGTTTCGGCCTTTGTGTCTAGGTATTTCACATGCGTATTGCAACATGTTTGCATTGTTGTGTAATTTCTGCAAAATGTTTAAAGTATAAAAGGTTCCTAAAAGACATACACTTTCAAAGGACATTAGATGCAACAGTAATTATATGTAATGTTCACATCCATGAAATTTGTTATAAACATGTACATTAGGGCATCAAAATACATTAAATAGAACAAAGACATACAACTTAGGCTCCCAAAAGGCGTATAATAAAGAAGTTGCGCGAGGCTTCGTTTTTTAAAAGTCTACTTACATGACTTTCTTCTTAGAGTCTCATGTTGCTTTCAGATTGTCCTAAAAGGCATATTTTCTGTGTGAACATTTACACAACCAATTAAGCTACTCCCCCATAGTTCCATCTGCACGAATCCATGTACCCAAATACTTGTAATCTCAGAAGGTTTTAGATGCATGCATGTATTCAAAATTGTTGTGAAAACACATAAAATTTCAAAATTTTCATAATACAAACAATCTTTGTGAATTAAAGAAGACGCATCTCTTCCTTGCCTTTTCATTGCATCCTCTATAGCAACAATTATCTATTTCACAGATTGTGAACATTAATTAGAAGAATTTTACCCATTTTCTGTTGATCACTTAACCCATAATATTGTTGTATTTGTGATATAATATTGCCCGTCCGTTACATGCAATAGCTCATGAATTTCATTTTGCTAGACCTGATCACCTTCATTTGCATTATGTGATCAAACTTTCTTCATTTGCTGCACAAAAGAATATTACATAGCTAATACTAATGTGTAATTATAATTATCAAATTAATGCTATTAGATATATGGTTGGTCAGGCCAAAACCAAATGGTGCCAGTCATGAAAAATTGAGCCATGAGTTGTTGATCAAAAGAATACTAATCAAATACTCCTAGACTCATGGATTGATAAAAAAAAGATACACTCAACTTTTAGATTATAATTCATAAAAAAAGCAGTAGCAAATGATGATGATTAAGATTTAAGAGAACAAACTTGAGGCATTTGATCAAGCAACTTCTATGCATAACATTTTCTTGATCCACGATTCTCCATCATGAGAGAAAAGGTCCAAACAATGTTCAATTCAATATAATAACATGCAATAATAACCAATATTATATAAAATATTATCTGATGTTTACTTTCATCACAAGGTGAGTCAAAACATGCCAAATCATCATCCAAAAAATACTTGTGAGAAAATAAATTGAAACTCAACTGAAGCTCCACTAAAATTACCCCAAATATTTATTATAAGGCTAATTTATGTTGCAACCTCAACAATATAATCTTCATCATAGACCAAAACAAAAAATCCAAGCCAGATTAAAAACATGTAGTTCATTGAAACCTCAAAATGAGCACATGAAATTTGATTTATAGGTGGAATGCTTTCAAGAAGTAAGTGATCATACCTTTCAATCCCAATTGCTTTGTTCAAATTCACATAGACACTCACCTAAAAGGAAATCAGATCAACACTTTTAAAATAGGTAGTATATAATTCACTGATCAATAGATTGATAACAAACCCGGATATGGGATAGAGATCACAATTTTTACCTTTGGACCTCTGGTGCTTTATGTGACAATTCTTTTTATTAGTGACCCCCTTCTTCCATCTTCTCACCATATAACAAATCAAAAATGGAAACATAAGCAACTTTTATAAGAGACACCATTAATAACAAAATCCAACTTAAAGATTCATATTAAAAGCAAACTGATTAACAAAGCATGAAAAGCACAATACATAAACATGTAAGAGCAATCAAAAGTTATTAATTTGGCATTAGCAGATCAAAAACTTGGGCAATTAAATCAATGCAGAACTAAATAAGTCAAATCAGAGATGACATTAACGATTTCAAAACAAAATTTCTTGAAACTTACAACAACTCCAAGAGAAACACGTAAACATGAAGCAAGAGATGAAACAATTTTACACGATCGTTGATCAAGAACAGGATAAACATTCATAGATCTACAAAACACAAGGAGCAGTAGTTACCTCACGAGAAATCAGAAAGAAGGAATTGAGGTGCAGATATCGGATATGTGATGTTCTTCAAAATTATGAGAGTGGAATCGGTTATATGGAATAGCAAAGATGTGGATATTGAATTTGAATCCCTATGATATCGGTGAATGTAGTTAAAATGACAGGGAACTCAAATTTTCTTCCAGTATTATCTCTTAAGTTGGTACCTACTAATAAGGAATAAATACATTATACATAATTCTTCTAAAAAAAATCTTCGCAAGTATAAAAAGTTGAACAAACATTAAAAATATGTCAAAAAGATCCAGCGTCGTTTTCTCAAGTCTTATGTGAATTGTTCTTCAAATTCATTTGGTTCTTTAAAATGATTATGGAAAGTTGATAATATATATAATTTACCTCAAGAAGAACATAAAAGATAATTAAACTCCTGGCTCCATGTCAAAGATCGTTCTTCCCTTCTTTTCTTATTATTGTTATCATTCTTCTCTTAAAGTACTTCCTCTACCTCTTTCTCATCAGACATTAAGGTTTATCCTGACACAAATCAGAGCTAACCCATAAGGAAGTCGCAAGAACATAACGAAATCAGCTAACTAAAATAGCTACACCAACTCAGATTTGATTTCAAATACCTAATCAAATATATGATATGAGACGGACAATCCCGTTGAAATGGCGTACCTGGAGTTTCAAGTATTTGGGGCTTTGATTGCTTCAAAAGTAATCAATGGTTTTAGTTGATTGACGGGTGATCAAATGAGCAAGGGGGAGGGGGGGAATGTTCAATGCATTGGTGAAATGATTTAGGTTTTAGGTTCCTCTGTGAGTTGAATACGTTGAGTAAATGGGAAGATTTGATGGGTATTATTTGGGTCATATAACCCGCGTGTAGTTTAGAAACGGGTTTTTTTCATTTGAGCGGGAAATTGATAATGAGAAGAAGTGTGGTGATGACACGTGGCATAAGATGTAAACAATTATTAGGTTAGATTATGATATACTCATAAATGCTAAAGCCAATTTTATATACCCTTTTCTAAACTTTGTTAATTGTTTATTTCTCTAATTCAAATTAAAATTACATATAACCCGTCAGATGAAAACAATATCAAATTTATTCATTTTGATTTTTTGTTAAAATAAATCATAGGATGTTTGTGATTGGTTTTGTCATGAGAACTATTCTACTCATGATTATTTGTGATTGTTTTTGGTCATTATATTTTTTGATTCTGAAACGAATTAAAATTTTTGTATTTGTGTTTTATTTTATTATTATTATTTCAAAGTTTGATAAAAAGATAGACTCAACATAGACGACATTATTAAAAACATAAAAAAGAAAAAAAAGCCATTTAAGAAAGTAAAAACACTCATTAATGAAACATGAAAAAAAATAAAAAGAAAAAAATGTAAAAAGAAAAAAAAATTAGCTTAAAATAGGTGTATATAAAAATTTAATTTTTTTAGTTTTGGTAAAGACAAGGGTAACATTGTCAATCTTTAATTTGTTTTTAATAAAATAAATAAATGAGTAAATTTGAAGTTTCCCTTCATTAAGGGAGGTGATATATACTACTTTTTGTTGTGAATTAGCTAAATATGCAACTAAAAATATTAAAGGTATATAATTATAATTTTGAATTGGGTAAATATGCAATTAAGTTGTTTTACGAGGATATTTGCAATTATCCCTAAAAACTATGCTAATTATACTATATTTAAAGTTGAACTTCATGGATAGCGTCTTTTAGAATCTAGACCATTAGAGCATCACATCTTATTTCTCATTAATATGTGAGTGTCTACTTTATATTATAAAAGATAGTTGTGAATGATCGTAAGTAGAGGATGAAAACAATGTTACTATATATATGTATATTTAGGGTAAACATTGTTCACCCATATAATTTTTTAATATTTTTTTAAAGTGATTGTGAGTGAAAGAAAAAGAAAAGATAATGATAAGCGTATAAAATGTATTATTTAATTAAGAAGCATAGAGAAAAAATAATAATTTTTAGTTTAATTATAACAATAGGGATGAAAAATCTTATATGAATGCTCTTAGTTTCTATATTTGCAGTTGTTTTGGCTGGATAGAAGTGGTGGTAACATTGTCTCTCTCTTTTTCAAATCGGTTCGATGGCTTTTTACCATTAATGTGTCCTTTACCTTCTAGCTAGTTAGTGTGATCATGGTTATCGCCGACTACCATTGTCTCATTCGTAATTACAGATGGTGATTGGGTCTATTCGCCCACTTTCTGTAACCCCAGGTGGCGGTTGTCTGGTGGTGGCAGCGTTGTGCTGGTCGAGGTGGTTTGCCATCCGTTAGTGGTGTTGGTTATCCGCTGCTAAGCAAGATGAGCACATGTAGATATCCTTTCAAGATTACCATCACCAATCATCACTAACAAGTTCGTAAGTAGAGGTGATGTCAAACGAACTCTGCTGATTGTTTTTTGGCTTTCCAAGATGGGGTAACGGTGGTCAAGTGTTGGTAACAATATGGGGGTCGTATTATAAGAGCCAACACTCTTGCCAAAATCAAAACACCCTAAAACCTAGGTTTTTACTTTGATTATGAGTTTTACTTCAATTGCTTTGTGTTTGTGTTATTTACCCTTTGTTGTTCACAATTTATTAAGGATTTAAATGCAAAACGTTGTCGATTTTTATGCAACATTGGTACTTAATCGTTGTACAATTAATTGAAATTATGATACACTCGTGTAGGATTACATGATTGGTGTCATGAGATGGATATTTGTTAACTGTAGGAAAATATGTAACTCATTTCTTAAATTTAGTGGTAATTTTGTGTTATTTACCCTTTGTTGTTCATGATTTATTGTGGTCATTATTTATCGCATCTGTAGCATGGGTAGTAAACATATGATTTTAGCTTGCAATGATGCATATAGTGCATTTTTATCTAATATAAGATCTTAAAGATGTGAATGATCTTTTCCTAGATACAATTGAAATTGTTAACATTATGATTTTCATTAAAATAATAAAAAGGCATTTAGGCTTGTAAATGATCGAGAAACACCTTGATTTCACTTAATAAGGATCAAGGATCAAATTGTAGATGCGAAATGAATGCAATTTGATGTTAGAAATGATTTCAGTGATTAAACAATATGAAATGAATCTGACAAAGAACCGAATAAAAAAGGTTTTTAATGTATTTCACTCAAATATGCAATTACAAATAAGACCTTCAAAGTACCCACATACAACTTTGCCATTATTCCAACTGATTACAAAATACACATAAACAAACTACTTATACAAAGTAGTAGAAGTTCTCACATCCATAAGTTCTGTGACGTAGCAAAGTTCTCGCATCTTTGCAGTTCTCGCATACCACCAAGTTTTCATATTCAATTAAGTTTTCGCACATATGAAAGTTTTTCCATAAAACAAAATAACTTTGATTTCCCAAACTTTAACCTATGAACTCCTAAGAGATGCTATGGCGTGATAATTTATAAAACTGTTTGGAATGACATTGGAAACTTTGTGAGTGACAAATACTATCACACTTTAAAGTTTTAAAATAATTGTAACAACTGTATGAAGGACAGTTTAAAGTTCTTTGGATGACGGTTAATATCAGGTTTGATTATTTGAAGTCTAGAAATTTAAAAATTATTTAAATGATGGTTTATATTTGGTTTTAAGTCTTACAATACTTTTGTAAATTATTTGAATCACATTTTAATTTTGAATAATGGAATCATATGTAACTAGAATGTTTGCACATGCAATGCCGCGAGATGTTGAATGTATATGTTTGTAATATAACTTTATACAGGTTAAGTTCAGTTTGACTATACAAACTATTGCATCTCAAATGTTATTTACATAAATGTAAACAGCCAGGTAAGAACAATGTTGTACAATTTGACCCGTTACAAATCAAAATGCATGACTTTTGTGGTACAACTTGACCCGTCAACAAAAAGATTTAAAGAAAACATGCAACTCCTAATACAAAATGTAGGATCTAATCAACCCAATACTACGAAAATAGATTTAAAGATTGCTAACACATACTAACAAAAATGTAACCTATTATTTGGGCTAACCTGACCATAATTTGACCCAAATGCATACACCATAAGGATCACGTACCCTCACGTAAGAAGCATAATGTCTACCACTAATGTACTTGTGATTTACCTCTGCATTGAGTTACTTACCATCCTTGTTGAATTCAACAAGCCTATTCTCAATGTGTGGAATGTTAATCTTACCTTCCAGAGCTCCATGTTAAAAAAAATGTTTAAACATTAGTAAATAAAAATAGAAAACAACATAAACGAAACCATTAAAAGAAGCAAAAAGTAATCGGCTTTACTCCAACATTATATTCTAGCCCTACAGCTCCCACTACAGCTTATGTCCCTTACCAATAGCCAATTTGAACTGGGTGCTGCAAAAATCCAATAAAACTCATAAAGATTCATCAAATTCGGGAATCCAAAATGAAATATAAACACTACTTCGGTTCGATTTAAGTTCTAAGAAACCAAAACTTATTCGAAAGACATGAAATCATCCTAAACTAACGAAACTGAAACACACATTGATGAAGAAAACTACAAGTCATGAGAGTTGAGATTAATGAAACTTAAACGCACCTTGATGACGAACTAATTAGTCATTAGACATCATTCTGCCCCTTTCCTGCTGCATAATTTTTAAGAAAATAACGAGGTAAATTGGCTGATGAATATAATAGCAATCATCTACACGTAGCCAGAAAACAGTCATTCTACAAACAAGGCTACATAGCAATCTTCAAAACGAGCACAATTCAACATTAATGCTTGGGAAAATTACCAGGTTTTCATTAATAACCTTTGACTCAAAGAATCCAAAGAGTTGCGAGATCAGTCAATGTATTGCCACGTGACGATACCAATCCATGCGATATCTCCCACTTTGTTACTGATGATATACATGCTAATCGGTATCGCTCGGTACCGGTGGTACGCTGGTGATACCCCATGTACATTAATTAGGATAGTTGGTATATTAATTATAAAAATCGAATTAGAAAAGGGATTAAAAAAAGGAAATATATTTTAAATGTTAGGAAAAAATGGTAATCGGGCGATATGTATCGCTAACCTGCGAGAAAATGGCTTTTCCGAAAAGTGTCAGCACACCGACGATATGGGCAACCCCAGGTATCGCCGCCCGGAAAAACTAAATTTTTGGTTTTCATTTAAATTTTGACGATATTAAACCATCTTGTATCGCTAGACGGAGATATGACCGTTTTTTTAAAGCGACACAACGGCGATACCACATGCATTTGTCTCACCGGCCATTACTTTATGGTGATACCACATGCATTGGTATCGCCGGACAGAGATATTTTGACATTTAGTCATTCCTGATTGGTCTGATATTTTGAATTTTTATTGGATCAAAGACTATTAATGAAACTAGATTGGTTAAATGATCAATCTAGTAATTTTCCCTTAATACTTTAAAAATTCCATTAGTCACAACAAACAAATATGAAATACAACTGAGGTTTTCAAACTAAACAAAACAAAGGACAACATAATAACCACAACCACATAAACTTCAGAAACTTCTGAATTTCAAATCTATTCTTTAAAACCTCAAATGTCAAAAGTAAAAATGGGGCTTTATTTGGAGCCTTCGACTAAGGAACAAATTAAGTAAATTATGGTAATACAAATATCCGTGCGAGCAGACATGAAGGAATCCAAAATGGATGTTTGCATACAAGGAAAAAATTAGAAGCATAATTTTGACCCTAAAATTATCTGCAAGAAGATGTGTTACAATGTACAATTGGTCGATTATAGAGCTTTGGGGAAAATAACGGGGAGGTTAGGGTGTTTTTACTCCTTAAACATCCAAGAAAGGTGACCCAGAAACCATAGCAATGATTTCGAACTAAACCCTAGACAACCATTCTCAACTCCGGTTGTCATTTTTAACCCCATCGGACCACCCGAAACTTCTACCGTGTTTGAATGCCAAGATGAAGAGAGTCGCCCATGGCAACATAGCAGCGGAAGGAGTAGGTGCCGGTGGCTGGCTAACGGCGGGGAAAGAAAACAGGAGGTGGAGCGGTGAAATTCTCGCTAGGGTTTTGAAGTTGATGCAGATGGATCGTGGATCTTTGCAAATACTAAACTTTAGCGGTTGATGTATAAAAACCTTAAACGAAACAAACGAACATGAACGAACATGAACGACACTTTGTTCGTAATCATATTAGTGGTAGAGTGCATTGACAGGGCTATAAACGAAACAAACGAACATGAACGACACTTTGTTCGTGTTTGTTTATTAAGGAAATGAATCTATTCACGAACATAAACTAATAGAAACGAAGACAAACGAACACACACAAATAATTATGAACATTAATGAACACTAACAAAATTAACTAAAACAAACAAATACAAAAACATCATATATTGCTTTTATAATTAAAATGACAATAATTATGTAATATACATCAAATATAAATAAGTATTTAACATAATTATCTCATAAACATAACTTTTAAATAAACGAACACAAATGAACGTCAACGAACACATTATCGAACATTCACAAACATAAATAAACAAACGCAGGCTCTATTCATGTTCGTTCGTTTAACTAAGTAAACGAATAGAATTTTTTTGTTCGCGTTCGTTCATTCATTAATCGAACGAACATAAACGAAATTCTTGTCAAACGGTTCACGGAACTGTTAGCTGGCGTTCGTTTCGTTTACGACCCTATTAAAGCTGGTTGTATAAGTGGAATAAATTGTTGATAATAAAATGTTTGAATTGGTTCTTTTAACAGGTAATTTCGATTGGCTTTGCTATGATGAGTATATCAAGAGTACCGGATTAGCGAGTTAGAATTGAAGGATGACAAGTTGGGTCGCCCCTTGCAACCTCTGTTGTGCAGCCATTTGTCAAGTTTTATTCAATCTAGGGCTAATATCTATGAAGTCACTTAATAATATATTTTCTTTCAGTAAGGTCAGTTATGTGTTTTCTCACACATCTTATTATACTAACTTATAAATCAATATATTTGTCTATCGCAAATTCATGAGACATAAATTCTTAATTGATTAGGAAAGAACATGTTACCTATGCATTTTGATATCACTAGGTTATAAGCTTTGATGAGTAAATTATTATACAAAAATTTATATTTAGTTTGATTTCTATTAAATTTTATTAAGAACTCATTAAATATGTGGATACTATTTTTCAGTTTTATAATAACTAAATCTTTTATTTTTTGTTCCAAGAAATTAAATTTTTTTACTACCTCTATAAAGTTATAATTTCATGACAATTTTGATGAACAACTTTTCTCTTTTAATTCGATCAATTTTTTATCTATACTGATAAAACAAAATTATTATTGCTACGTGTCATTCTTACAATTATTTTGTCACATGTCATCTACTTACAACCATTTTGTCATATGTCACTATCATAGCAAGTCAATCATTTAATAATAATATTAAATGTTAATTATGTTGTATATCTTTTTCAAATTGTTAAACAAATATTTAATAAATAAAAATGTTTGTTTTTATTTTGAAACAACATTTTATGAACGATAAAGTCTTTTAATACAAATATATTTTTCAAATGGCAGTTTTTAAAAATCATTTTTTTAAAGAATTTTAAGAAAACATTTTTTTAAACAAAGCATCTTTAAATATGAAAAATTTAAAAAATGTTGCTATTGTCTTATTACTTGAGTTAGTTAATTATACATAATTTTAATTATATCTTATCTCAAAAAATAGACTAATAGTTTTATAATTTATAAGTATTGATTAGTAGCTTTCAATTTAATATTATTATTTAACTTATGTAATACACATATTTTTAAACTAGCATATAAAAAAAGTAACTCTTGATATACGTGTCATGTTTATATGCATTCCCTCCCATCTCCCCCATTAATATCTATAATTAATAAAATCTTTTTTTTTCTCATCTTACTTTGTAATCAAATGACCATTTTCTTATTTTCTTCAACAATCAAATCATTTCCTTATTTCAAAATAATTCTTTTATTTAAATTTTAATTCTTTAATTCTTTAATAGTCTATGAATGTTTATATGCAAAGTTTAATATGTTATTTTCTTTGTAAAATGTATTTGAGAAACATGTGATGACTTACTTAAAATGAATATTGAAAAAAAACATTTATTTAATCCATATAACAAGCGGGTTATTAACCTGTTTCATATAAAGATCTAATGTCAAGTGAAAGACTTTTGAATTTTTAACACACCCATTAACATATTAAACTATTTGTCATTTAGGTGGATCGATTTAACCCATTTAATAAACTAATTGTGTTTAGGTTGTCTTGTAGTTAAATGTTTAAATCATTTACTAACGGTATACAACTCGTCAATTAGTTTAAGTCATTTAATTAAATGAGTTAAAATCGATCATGTTAATGAGTTAAACTGATCATGTTTGGGTTACAAGATTTTAAAAGTGTATGCATCATCTTAAGTTGATGTATTTAACATAGATAAAACATACACTCGCAAGGGAAACACAACTGGCCTCTAACTATAAACACTAAATCATATAACATATAATACTTTGATTAAGGTTATCAAGCGTCAATTAAAGAAATGACGGAAACAAATTCTTTTATGGTGTCAGTATGTTAAGGTTTTTGGTATCTGACAACCAAGACATTAACTTTCTCGTGTCGGGTCAGGTTGTGTCACAACATAAAAGACATTGTCACTAAAAATATACAATGTCATTAACTAGGTTGAGCAAGATGGACTCGTGGTTTCAAAAATAAATCAATTCAAAGAAGATTTAAACATATGTTAACATAACGTTTTTAGTACTAGTAAACAAAGAAACACAGGATATAGAAAATTATGTAGCGATATGCAATCCACTTTTTCATGTTTGAATTCAGACATACCTACTAGATGAAATTCAACATGTACGAAATGACAAATAGGAACTTTAGCCTTACCCGTTACCTCTAAGGGTCGGGTTATGAGTATTCTTTCCACAAGTTGGAAAGTTTAAAAATTTGCCGAGTTGGTTAAAGTTAATAAAACAACAACTACATGTTAATCATGATATGTAATGTGTATCATATTTAAAGATTTTGTCTTGAAGACAACATTTTTTTTAACAAATGATAGTTTTAAAGAAACATTATTTAGAATAATATATTAAAGAGATTTTTGTCGTTATTAGTTGCAATGACATATTGGATCCGTGTTTTATTTTCACGAGTTGAAACTATGGTTGATAGCTGATTATTTGAGTTTATATGTTGAAGGCGTCTTTTTTGCAAATAAATTAATAAAACACAAAAAAAAACATTCTAAACTTGTTCCAAAAAAAAAATTTGAACATTATTTACATATTCCACATTTCCACAAGTGTACACCATTCAATGGGTTTGGCATCAACTAGTAGCTCAAGTAGAAATCTGATGCTAGATTTGAAATATAAATATAAATGACAAAGAGCAACGCTTTTATAGTGAGCTCGTGAGGTATAGTCTTACTAAGTTTTTCATCCATTTTGCGTCTAGAAAACTTTAAAAATTTTGATAATTTGGCTTGTTGGAAATAAAAATATCTCAGATTTTTTCTGTCATGACCTGTGATCTACTATCATCCAAACATATAGGTTTGGAATCTTTTTTTTTTCTCTTAGTGCCGAAACATTATCAATCTAAAAACACATTATCTATCTGAAAAACACAGCTAACTTCGGGCTCAATAGAAATGTGCATTTTCTTAAAAAATTACTTAGATTGAAACATGTACAATATTTTAGAAGTCTTAAGACGAACTCGTCATTAAAGAAGAATACATGATGAAAAAGTAGCAAGAGGAAAGACGCTTACTGCTGGGGTAACACTCCTTTCAATCAGAAGGACACCATTACTACAAATATTAACCTCAAGCCGTGGCTGGAGAGATACCACAGGTTAAGTCGTCTATGAAGTGAAAATATATAAACCAGGTCACGTTCAAATATGAAACATGATACCATAACTTAAAATAATAAATATGTGTCATAAGGCAATAGACCAGAAATAGCCTTAGTTGCGGCTCACATGAACACACCTAAGAGCCTCAGCCACAACTTGCATCGACACACCTGAGCCGCGACTGACCTGAAAGAATAGATATAAGCCGCCTCATAACATAAGGAAAGGGTAAAACATGGCTTCCACACTTAGAAATTTCGTGATAACAAAGATAACTGATGTTGAACCTTAACAAAGAAGAAATGCACTCATTCACTATGAAGGAATATAGTTAGAACATAAAGACAACAAAATACGAAAGACAACGACATAAGAATAAGCTGCAACCAGAAATGAAAAAAGCTCAAGTCAACTATAAAGACAAAGATCATTAATGTTAAGCTAAAAACCCTTTACACTAATAGGATATGTAACTCTTTGTTCAAGAGAATTCAGACTCCAATGTTTGACTACAAATTACATAAAACAGAATCAAGCTCAAACCCATCTGGATTAATAATCACTATAAATACCACTCTCCGTCATCAGGTAAACACACTTTTCACTCTCTAACACTCAAAATTTTCAGCTCTATATTTAAATTATCTCTACTTTTCAAACACATACTAATTTTCACACCAGACGTTGGTCACGAGAATAAATCTCTTTTGCTCGTGGCGAGACTCACGGTGTTATCTTTGTCTTGCAGATATAATTCCATCCCAAGCCTCGTTACTTGTCTACGATGAATTGATACACTCTAGTTTCTTGTAGTCTGAAACTCGGCTTATAAATTGTACAAGTTCATCTTAACTTGAATAAGCCAAATAAACGAGTCCATCCCCGCTTGAACTCGACCCGACTCGAAAATTATGCAACTTAATTATTACAAATCTATTTTAAACTAGGTCGAGACTCGAGAATATCGTGTAATCAAACTCAAATTTATTTAAATACCACGTGAAGTCCAAGAAATACTCCAATATCAACCAAAAATCTTATTTATATACCACCTCAAGTCCACATAATCCCCACTAATCACCACCCATCCCCATCTCTCCTACCGTCGGCAATAATGGATTCCGTCACCGATTTGCTGACACTTCCCTCCGCCACCGCCACCGTCGTCGCAATCGTCGTCGCTATTTCATTGTGGTATCTCAAGAGCTACACCTTCAATCGCAGCGCTCAATCGAACAATCTCCCTCCAGTTCCCGGTACTGTTCTAATTGCTTGATTTTAACTACCAATTAGGTCAATTTTCTCTTCTTTAAATGCAAAATTGATGTGATTTGTAATGAATTTGTGAGGTTGTGTGATTGATGGTGTGTGTGATTGGGATTTGCAGAGGTGCCTGGGGTGCCATTGTTGGGGAATTTGCTGCAGTTGAAGGAGAAGAAGCCGTACATGACGTTTACGAGATGGGCAGAAGCTTATGGTCCGATTTATTCGATTAGAACTGGAGCTACTTCTATGGTGGTCGTCAGTTCTAATGAAATCGCCAAAGAGGTACCATCATGAATCATCATCATCCCCCTTTTTATGTTTGTAACTAGAGATGGTAACTAGTATTAAGGACCTCCTGTTGCGACGAAGACGTAAAAACGTATCAAATAGCACCAATTTCATATCACTATTAGCGAGCACTAACACTAGAAAAACTCGTATTAGAAAATAAATAAAAATGGGAAAATAAAACCGAATGGATAGTAGACGTTAAAAAGTTAAACCCGCACGTGAAACGTAAAACATTAAAAACAAAAACTAAGTCGATCTAAAAACAGTACGATGTGACGGGGCCGTGGAAAAAATAAGCGTAAAAACGTTAAACCACATGCTCACCTCGCGGCATATTAACTCGTAAAATTCAAACCGAAACGTAAAATGAAAAATTTGTAAAAGATAAAAACTATAGGAAACTAAAATGAAAAATTATAGGGGTTAAATTGTAGAAGATGTAAAAATATTAATATAAAAAGTAAGATAATAAAAAAGAATAAAATATAAAATAAAAAACCAAAAGTGAATACAACTATTAAAGCTTAGAGCCTTAGATACAACCCGCACAATCATTTGGTAATTAGTATTATATATGATACGCTCGTATTTGTCGGTAACGATAATCACGGTGGTTATTAATTTATGTCTAGATAGAAAATAAAGGTAAATATAATACGATCAATCATATTTCTTGCAATTTTATACTTTAATTATTAATAGTTTAAGATTTTAATAATTCAGCGTATTATCTATAATACTTATTAGGAATATATAGTACATTAATATATGGTTAGTAGTGTAAGTAATCATACGAGTATCTTAATATTATATTCGTCACATACTTCTAATACTTTCAAGACTAGTCTCATTACCGATTAGAAATTCGTGTTTGAATGATTCTGTTTGTAATCCTGCGTAAACGACATATTATAAAGTGAAACCAGTGACAAATTCTGAATCAAAACAACAAATGTAATAATCTACACGTAACATATCTCCTTTTAATAAAATGGAAGTTTGCAGGCGAATAAGGACATAGTATAATGACAAAATCTTTATTTATTGGTTTAATACCAAACATATCTTATAAATTTATTAGGTTTCATCGATCTCATCGATTGATAGTAGAAAAACAATTAGATAATTTACTAAAATATTTCACAAACAGTGTTGACTTTATTTTCACGATCCAAGATCATATATTATTGAAAATAGAAAATATTTAAACAGCTGGAGTATGTTAAAATGAAAGAATTGCTTAAGTGTAGCTCAAGATTTGGCTACAGTGGTTTCTTTTATTAATAATTAATTATTTGTTGAAATAGAAGAAATATCATCAAAAATAAATGAAATACAACAAAAAATTAACAAGGGTTTGATTGCTCATGGACAACTTTGGAAAATAATTTTATCAAAACAGATAACGTTCATTTTTGGAACTAATGATTTTTAGCCCAATGGTTGAGGTAAGGTAGCCCAAAATTATATTAAAATAGAAATAGATCTTGGGTTTAAGTATCACTTGCGACAAGAAAAAAGGTTTTAGGTAGGGCCAAAGTTTTTTATCTCACCTATGGTGAGTTTTTTTTTATGGTGGTCTCGTGTTGCGTCCTCAAGTAATGAAGATGATCGGATGGGCCAGTGGCTCGTTAGTGATCTGTTAGTCGTTTAAAAAAATTGTCTTTTTGGAAAGAAATTATATTCATGAATAAATATTAGGTTAAACATATCAATTAATCATTATTAATTATCGAGTGAAATGTCGTCTTCTCCTGTGGTTTGGTCATTTTATAATTTTATCCAAATAGTACTTTTTTGCATCTGGTTTCCCAAGGTTTTAGAGAGTTGCCATTTTCTCCAAAAATGTTAACTCCGTTAATTTAATTTGTTAAAAATATAAATGCCAAAATTACCGTTTAAACTACAAAACAAAATCCCTTGATTGCATAACCATAATCGAGTGGAACTAAGTCGTGATGAAATATTTTGATGAAATTCACTTCTGTGTGGCATAATACAAACATACGCAACAAACATCTCACCCGTACAATAGGGTCTAGGTAGGGTGAGATGACTCCAATCATATTGATTCAATTAACAAAAAAGATTAATCCAGTGCTGATGGAAATTCAATTTGATCAGTACGGTCATTAAACGGTGACATGATTGCCATTTAACTTGAATCTTCTACGGTTTCATGCATTTTTGTAGGCATTTGTTACCAGATTTCAATCAATCTCAACTAGAAACTTGTCAAAGGCATTAAAGGTCCTCACAGCTGATAAAACCATGGTGGCTATGAGTGACTATGATGATTATCACAAGATGGTCAAACGCCATATACTCGCAGGTGTCTTGGGACCAAATGCGCAGGTTTGTGTTACAAAGTTGTGTCCTTTTACTCGCTTAATCGACCTTTTCTTAACTCTTCGTTTTCGATTTATGTTTTCAGAAGAAACACCGTGTCCATAGAGACACCATGATGGAGAATGTTTCAGACCGACTACATGCATTTGTTAAGAACTCTAGCGAACAAGAAGAAGTGGATCTTAGGAAAATATTCCAATCTGAACTATTTGGATTAGCACTGAGACAAGTGAGTTTGTGTACGATATTTGGCTAGAATTGATTTATTAATATCTAAAGCACATTTCTTTCATATGTACCCTTTTAGACTTTGGGAAAGGATGTGGACAGCATATATGTGGAGGATCTTCAAACCACTATGAAACGAGACGAGATATTTCAGGTATTGGTGGTTGACCCGATGATGGGTGCAATTGATGTTGATTGGAGAGATTTCTTCCCGTACCTAAAGTGGGTCCCAAATAAAAGGTTTGAGAACACGATCCAACAAATGTATATCAGGAGAGAAGCTGTGATGAAGGCACTTATCAAAGAACATAAAAAGCGTATTGCTTCAGGGGAGGTAATTCATAAATGATAATGGATTTTATAGATTGTAAATCTTGCTAGTTAAGATCACTTTATAACAACATTAACTCATCTAATTTCTTGAAAAACAGAAATTGAACAGCTACATTGATTACTTGCTATCAGAAGCACAAACATTAACTGATCAACAACTACTTATGTCCCTATGGGAGCCTATCATCGAATCATCAGACACCACTATGGTCACCACCGAATGGGCAATGTATGAACTTGCAAAAAGGCCCGAGATTCAGGTTTGTATCGAAAAAGTCAACATGGTCAAAAGTCACAGACACCATTATTTTGACATGTCAATCAGATTTCAATGAATCAAGATTTTGAAAGTTGGTTAACATAGATTAAAGTTAATGATATGCTTGCTTTACCATAAACTACTGCAATTAACGAGTTCAAATGAGTTTTGACTTTGGTCTCATTATCCGACTCAGGATCGTTTGTACCGTGACATCCAAAGAGTTTGTGGGTCAGACAAGATAACAGAAGAACACCTGCCTCAGCTGCCATACATAACTGCTATATTTCATGAAACCTTGAGGAGGCATAGCCCGGTTCCTATAATCCCGTTAAGACACGTGCATGAAGACACAGTTCTAGGAGGGTACCATGTCCCAGCTGGAACCGAGGTTGACTCTTTATAAAAGTCAAACATATGATCTTTATATCTATATTGCTTTCATATGACTGTATTGTTATGTTTCATTTGCAGCTAGCAGTAAACATTTATGGATGTAACATGGAGAAGAGTGTGTGGGAGAATCCTGAAGAGTGGAATCCTGAGAGATTCATGAAGGAAAATGAAACGATCGATTTCCAGAGAACAATGGCGTTCGGAGGTGGTAAAAGGGTGTGTGCTGGTTCTCTTCAAGCAATGCTGATTTCTTGCATTGGAATTGGAAGACTGGTACAAGAGTTTGAGTGGAAACTGAAAGATAAGGCACAAGAAGATGTTAATACTATCGGGCTTACGACCCAGATGCTTCGCCCTTTGCGTGCCATAATAAAGCCCAGAAATTGATCGTGGGTTGTATCGCTAACTGTTTAAGACCAATATACCTCATATGTATACCCTTTCATATTTTAACATGTTTTTAGAAGCTTGAGACTTTGATTCTAATTAACTAGTGTAAACTGTGACAGACTCGTCCTGCTTGCATTATGGGCTCTCCTTGAAACATTAACAAGAAACGTGTGTTATCTTCTTTTTTTTGTTTTTTTTTACCGGAAAACAAACACATTCTCTATATTACTGCTTTACTATTAAAATCATAATATATGATAATAGAGGATAAAGATCATATGGTGAGACCCTAAGATCATATATGATAATAGAGGATAAGATCATATGGCAAGCCTTACCTCTATGTGATCAACAATATACAAGGCTCAATAATCAGTCCATTACCAATTTGCACAAAAAAGTACCAGGACACAACATAAGATACAATAACTAATCCCATATATGATAACTCTAGATCATTCCCTAGACATCTATAACTTTAATCCTATGCCTCCACGTACTCTTATCCTGGTCCATGTACTCAAACATATGCCACTCTAACAGATCCTGTCTAATCTTCTCCTCCCAAGTCAATTTAGGTCTACATATACTCCTCTGCCCCTCAACATTTAGGGTCTCTACTACTCTAACTAGTTCTATCATTTGTCTCCTCTTCACATATCAAAACCATCTTAGCCTCCCATCTAATCTTATCCGTTATACTAGCTCCTCCTAACCTGTGTCTAAAAACCTTATTTCTTATCCGATCTAACCTTGTGTTTCCACACATCAACCTCAGCATCCTCATCTTTACTACTTCTATCTTACGTTGGTTTTTCTTGATTACCTAACACTCTGTTCCATATAGCATAGCCATATGAACTACAACTCAATAGAATTTCCCTTTAAACCTGTTTATAAAGTTCTTGTCACATAGAACCTTTGAAGCTGCCCTCCACCTATACTAGCCTACCTGGATCCGATGTACAACGTCAGCCTCTATATCTCCATCCACCTGCACATAGGACCCTAGATACTTGAACTTGGTTTTCCGCTGCACCACTTGTTCTTCAATGATGATCTCTGACTCATTATGATCTCCAGGTCCACTAATGTTGTAATACATGTACTCGGTCTTTGAGCGACTAATCTTTAGTCCTTTGTCTTGTAACGCAACTCTCCATTCCTCTAACCCTACATTTAGTGCCCTTTAGTGTCGTCAAGTAAAACAACATCATACGCAAAAGCATCATCGTAAAACTATCACTTGCATTGATCTTGACAACTCATCCAAGACTACTGCAACACAAGAATGGACTCAACGTGGACCCATGGTGGAGACCCAGCTCGATAGAGAAAGCCTGAGTGCTCCTACGATTTGTCGTCCCCTGAATCTCCATTCTGATTTTAGTCTCTATAACTCTCTCCCATAGTTTCATAGTATGACCTAGTAGCTTTATCCCTCAATAGTTCCCGTAATATTGGACGTCTCCGTTGTTTTTATGAATGGACACTACTATACTTGTCCTCCATTGATCTAGCATTCTACTAGATTTTAAAATAAGACTGAATAAAATGGTTAACCTTTGTACTCCTTCTCCCAAACAACTCCACACCTCTATCGGTATGTTGTCTAACCCTAATGCCTTACCCCTTCTCATTTTTCCAAGTGATGTCGTCATATCTTCATTTGTTATACGACGACAGTAACAATTATCCTTTTGTTGTCTTTGACGATCGTTGCTGTCATTTCCTTCATGGTACGCTCTACATCTATTAAAAAGGTTTTGAAAATAGGTCTGCCATCTCAACTAAATGTCTTGCTCATTGAATAAAACGTGTCCATCCTCACCCTTTTATAAACTTAACAACCCCGAGGTGTTGCCTCCTACTCTCTGGAAATTTTATACATATCATGTTCCTTTTCTTTTGTTTCCAAACACGCGTACCGTTGTCTATAACCCATGTTCTTTGCCTCTATTACTGCCTTATTTGCTTCACAATAAGACTTGTTCTGTCAACACTAATTATAAACAATCTACAGGGACCATTCATGTAATTAACTCTATTCCAGATTTGTTAGAAAAGGTTGAAATGTGACTTAGGAGTGGCTATACCATTTTCTTGGGGCAATGTGCAATGAAATAGGATAAATGAGTGACGTGATGCCTACATGTAGGTAAAGAGCATGAAAAATACACATAGGCATAATACGACGATAGTGATGGCAACAACAAATGTAATAATGGTGCAGAGTAATACTATAATTTTCTTTGCTTGAATTCCTTTATATGAAAATTCAAATTTTGGGAGAATTCACTCCAAATTCAAATCTTCAAATGTAATTCTACTTTTTTCCTAATAAGACATTACCCTAAAATCAGTATTTCAACTAGTTGGACTTCTATGGCACTTCGAGGCTTTGAATCATATTCAACACAATTAAATGATAAGGCTAAAAAATTATTGCTCGTTGTGGCTACAAACAGTAACTTACCAAGCCAAAACAATGAACACAACATCTATTTTTTGTCGTCACTGCCTGTCAACGATCGACATCATATAATCCATTAATTTCCAATCGTGCTAAAGGCAACATGATGAATCATTACCAATCACAAAAGAAATGAAACCTAATTTCAGATGACATCAGGTTCATCATCATAACCATTGTCATCATAACCAGATTGAGTCTCAGTTGAGGGTATGGTCATCATCGTAGCCCTTAAACATAACGTCGGCCAACCACAGTCATCATACACCAAAAACAAAAACCAGATCTATGCTCAGATGAAGGTAGGGCCACTATCACTGCCCTAGACACCCATGAAGTTCAGGTTCAGACGATAGTACGTAAAGTCATTATAATCATAAGGTAATAGTAAAACAAAGTCGTTTATAATCCCCTCCAACAATAGAGAACTCAATTAGTAGCAGAGATCTCTGACGAGCCCATGCTCGTCATCATCGACTAGAATGCAAACAAAAACACCATCATTTCTAATTAGTCATAAAAGAAGTAAAAAGAGGTAAAATCCCAACAAAAATAAAAAGATGTAATCAAGACATAAATGAATCAAATAAGGGGAATTGGCAACCATCATCGCAAATGAGGACATATAAGCGACTTGTACAACAGACAATCCAAATTGTAAAACATCGTTCATTTGGTTTGCAATATAATAAATAGTAATAATAACTAGAATTAAATCCCCCGGTGTTACAACGAGAGGCGTAAAATCGCGCTAAATAGCACCGACACACCATCGTTAGTGACCACCAATACTTAAAATGGCCGTTTAGAAAAATAAAAAACAAAAAATATACAAACAAAAAATAAAGATAAAACAATGCAAGCAAAACACAAAACTATAAAATAATAAGAAATCAATCTAGTACCAACGTGTTGCGCGACGCCTTTAAACGGGAAAAAAAGCGTAAAAACATCGAACCACACACGAACGTTGCGGCGTTTTAACTCGTAAAATTTGGATTTAAAACGTAAAACTAAAAATTTGTAAATTATAAAGAATAAATAAGACCAAAGTTGAAAGTAAAAAATGTTAAGGCTAATTTAAAAAATATGTAAAAGTATTGATTAAAAATTAAAAAAGTTAAAGATTAAAAAAACAGAGAAAAGGTGGTTACAAGTCACTAAAGCACATGTTATAACCCCTGATAAATGTGTAGCGACATGGCCGTTAAATTAAAAAAAATAAATTAAAAACTTTGAATCACACATGCACGCTACAACGTATTAACTCGTAAAATATAGACCGAAACATAAAACTAAAAGTTTGTAAAATATAAAAAATATAGGGAAAAGCTGAAAGTAAAAAAAAATATTGGTGATAAATTATAAAAGATGTAAAGTATCGAGTTAAAATAAAAAGGTTAAAGAAAAAAAAGAGAAAAAAGTGAGTACAACCTACTTAGGCACATGTACAACCAATAATGCATACCAAAATTGATAATTAGTATATACTACTCATAAGCTCCTCAAGTTGCAGCAGGTGCGTAAAACCGTATCAAATAACACCAATGTCAAATCACCAAAAAAGCTCATAAAGTTGACATAAAAATGTAAAATATTAAAAACAATAACTAAGTTGATCTATGACCCCCACATTGCGACGAATCCGTTAAACGAGAAAAAATAAGCGTAACAACGATGAACAACATACACACGTTAGGGCGTGTGAACTTTCAAAATTTAGAGCAAAATCAAAACGGAAATTTTGTAAAAGATGAAAGTTTAGTGGAAGAAAGTTGAAAGTAAAAATTTTTAGGGTTAAACTGTAAAATATGTAATATTTGATTTAAAATAAAAAAATTAAAAAAAAAAGAAAAACCAAAGACATGTATAATTTTTAAAGCTCATGATACAACAATCAATGCAACATTAAGCTGCTAATTAGTATATATTAAATATAATATAATAATAATTCTAATGTGAGTGAATATTTAAAAAAGAGTGAATTGTCATTTTCCTCCCTGTGGTTTGATCACATTTGCAACTTTCATCCAAAAACGTTTTTTCTTGTATTTGACTCCTTAAGGTTTGAGAAATTTTGTCATTTTCATCCAAAAATCTTAGCTATATTGTTTTAAAATGTTAAATATTTATCGTTAAAAGGGTACTTACGTAAAATTTTATATAATAACGAAATCCTAATTTATGTTTATGTGTTGTTAATAAATATTTTTACTATGGAATTCATGTTTTTGGATGAAAATGATAATTTTTTCAAGCCTTGCGAAGCTACATGTAAGAAAAAACTTTTTTGAATTAAAATGATAAATATAACCAAACCACAGGGAGAAAAATTTCAATTTTTAAAAAAAATCCTAATATTAAGACACATACTATTATAAATTGACACCCTTTATGCATCTCATATAACTAACATTATACATGACGTATAAGATCGATGATACTGTAAACGATTAAAATTCTAAAGATACGAGGTCGTTAGATTTTTAATTTAAGGATGTCCTAATATTCGGACCGCTTTAAAAAATAGAAGTATGTAAGTTATGCAAAGTGTCATTTGCCAACCATCATCACATAAATAATTAATATTTGTCGAATAGTTGTCATGCGGTAATCAAAGTCAAAGCACCAGCTTCCTTAACAACGTTACCCAAACACCCTTCACATCTTCTCTTCTTCTCTCAACAGATCTCTAGTTCACCTCCCAACAACACCAATGGATCTTCAACAATCAATCAACAACCAAACCCACGTTTCAACAACACTCGCAACACACCTCCTCTCTAACAAGTACCCAAAAACCAACGTTGTTTTCTCTCCACTTTCCATTCATGTTGTCCTGAGCCTAATAGCTGCCGGTGCCAAAGGTCAAACCCTCGATCAACTACTCACCTTCCTCAAAGCCAAAACAGCCGATGACCTTCACTCGCTTTCGTCGCAGCTCGTGTCGCTGATCTTTGCTGACGGTAGCCCCAGTGGCGGACCTCGGTTGAGTTTTGCCAACGGGGTTTGGGTTGAGAAGACACTTTCGGTTAAGCCTTCGTTCAGGCAGGTGGTGGTTGATGTTTATAAAGCAGCTTGTGATGATCAAGTTGATTTCCAGACTAAGGTTAGTTTTAGTTTTTTCTCATTTTTATTTGTTCATCTGTGAGAGCTTAAATTTGGGGGGTGGGATACCAATGATCGCGATTTGATAAGATCCAACACTAGGATTTAGGGGCTGTTTGATTTGCTTATCATCCGATCAAAATGACTGACCCATTGACCCGGTCAGACATTTTGGTCGGCCATCACCTTTTCACGTCTGACTTGGTTTGACACCACTGATCCGATCCGACACCACTGGCCCATGTTTATTTTTCTTCTTACCCGGTCACTACCTTCTGACCGAGTAAGAGAAATCAAACAGCTTACAATACCCAAATCATAGAGTTATTGCTTAGGTACTTTATTATTATTTTTTTAACGGTTAATTAGATTATAAACAGGATATTAACATATCTGATCATCTTTATTATTTGAGTATGAAACCTCATGACACTAGGTTAGCATATTTTTGAAAGAAAGCTCTACATCAACCCATCTCTTTCAATTTTGAACCTAAGATCATGTTGAGAAGGAAACCCAATTAAAGTGAGAAAACCTATTGATCCAACCTGAAACCCCCTATTTTCTTTTTTTCACAAGCTCGACTTGAACTCAATACCTTCTATATTTTAATGAATTATTCGGTACATAACCTAGCTATAGAACTAGTAAAACATATTTTATCGTATTTAACATGTTAGTGATGACGCGATTAATATAAGTATCAATAATGAAAATGACTTGTTCAACTACTTTATCTCATGTCTATAGTCATCTTTTATATGTTTTATGAACCAAAAAGGAGAATGATAGAGTCTAGGATTTTAATTCTAATTATTTTTTAAAATTATAAAAAATTAAATTATGTACTTTTTTATTAAACATGTTTAATCATGTTATAAACATATCAATAATTGCTTGCCCTGGACTCCTCACTTCAACTATTTAGGTTAAGAATCATTGGTTAGCCTAATAACCAGCCTTGGACTCCTCACCTCACCTCAACCTGATCACGCGCCTAGGCACACTTACGACGTGAAGGTCTCGCATGTCGCCTAGGCTCAAGACATAAACAAGGTGCACACCTTAAACAAAAAAAAGCACCGCTAGCAAATTATAAAAAATATATAATAGACATAGAAATATAAAGTATATTGTAAAATCTATAAAATGTAACAAAATTAAAGTTAATAATCTAGTAACAAACAAATTTAAAAATTAAAATATATGAATTTTTATTTTAGTTTTACTTTGTCTGTTTTATTGCACAATCATTTTTTTGCACTTATGCACTATATTTTTTGCAACAAATATCTTTTCTATTTTATCATCTTTCATACTCTCAACATAAGTGTTGTAAAAATCACGACTACCTTCCCATTAATTGCTAATTGGAGGTTGGCCACTTTGAGTTCACCAAATCGAAGGTCCTAGGCGCTAATCTGTCAAAATTGGTCAAAGTTGGACCAAATCGTCCTAATTGGCGGTGATCCGGCGACAAGAAAGGCCGGATTTGCCTATAGCCGATTCCGGTGACGAACTCCGACACCGATGACTGGAATGAGGACGAGAACGAGGAGATGGAACGACATGATGAACTAATGTTTTAAATGATTTAATAAAGTGTAGTTACTTTAACATTTAATCCCCTTAATATTCATCAATTTACAATTTATTCCCCAAACTTGTAAATTAATATATAAATAAGTATAAATTAATGTTATAGATATATAAATTTGTAAAATTATACACAAAAGTCATATCTAATTAATTCCGATTAATCCCGATTAATTTCAAGTTGGTATCACACTGCCCGACTAGCGCCTAACGATTTCTATAACACTGCTTAGCATAAGCTACCTCTATAAAGAGTGAACAAAATAAAAACTCACCGGAATTTTATATTTTAGCCGGAATTGGGCCGGAGCGTCTGGACTCACAAAAGATGGTTCCCTTCACCTTGCCTCAAAATGACACCTAGGCATATGTCTTTTCGCTTTTGACAACACAAGATTTTTAGGAGTTTATCATTCGTTATTAAAAAAATATTATGCTTGAATTGTGTTGGAGTTAAATATGAAGCATATGTTAAAGTTAGATCATTTATCTACTATTTTTCTAGACAAGTAAAAATTTTATGGGATTACAACTAGGATTAACTTCATACACATTCTTACAAAACTAGTTAAATATCATATATAGTCAAATAAAAGTTTAAATATCATATATGTCCCTATAAAACAAATCAAATATCATATATTATATGTATCAATTACACATATTTCATAAAAACAATTCATAATATAACCATTTTATCCTTAGTTTTATTAAATTTAAATGTTCATATATACTTGTTTTTATTTCATCTTTTTATGGGTTTTTTTTTATATTTTTATTTACAAGAAAACTTTTATTGTTTTTGTAGTTGACTCGATTATTATAGCATTTTCTATTACATCTTTTGCTAATTTTTATAGTGATTTTTACTAACTTTTATAACATTTTTAAACTGTTTTCTGGTTGTCTCGATTAAATTTCCTTTTTAAACATCTTAGCAATAAAGTTGTTTTAATACATGTTTTATTTCTGGAGGTTAGATTTGTGAGGATATATATGATATTTGTTATTTGTTATGTTTTGTCAGGATACATGTAATATTCTGTTTTTGTTATAAGCTAACATATTATTTATTGATTAATGAAGGCGGTTGAAGTAGCTAAAGAAGTGAATCTATGGGCTGAAAAGCTTACAAATGGTCTTATTAAAGAATTGCTTCCTACTAATGCAGTTGACAGTTCCACTAGGCTCATTTTTGCAAATTCAGTCTACTTCAAGGGAGCATGGAGTGAGAAGTTTGACCCGTCAAAGACAAAAGAATTCAATTTCCACCTTCTTGACGGAAACAAAGCTCAAGTTCCGTTTATGACCAGCAAGGAAAAACAATTCGTGTGTGAATATAACAAGTTCAAAGTATTGGGTCTTCCCTATTTACAAGGTCAGGATAAACGTCGGTTCACAATGTACTTTTACCTCCCTGATGCAAAAGACGGTTTACAATCTTTAGTAGAGAAAATCAGATCAACATCTGACTTCTTTAACCGCCACATTCCACCCCAAAAAGTGGAAGTGGGGCAACTTTTGATACCCAAATTTAAGATCTCATTCGGGTTTGAAGGTTCTGATATGTTGATGGAATTAGGCCTTGTATTACCTTTCAAAGGTGAGAATGGTTTGACTGAAATAGTTGACTCGTCTGTTGGTCAAAGCCTTATTGTTTCAAGTATTCACCATAAGTCTTTCGTTGAGGTGAATGAAGAAGGTACAGAAGCTGTAGCAGCCACTTTAGCAGTTATGACGCATAGCTTCTTAATGACTAATGATAAGGTTGATTTTGTGGCGGATCACCCGTTCTTGTTTGTAATTAGAGAAGATATGACGGGGGTCGTGTTGTTTATGGGACAAGTGATTGACCCTCGTGTCGGTTGAAACAACGGTTGAAGTTTTTGTGTGTTTTAATGTTTGTATTTCTGTTATAAATATATGTTTAAGTGTTTGTAGTGGTGGAACCATAATTGTATTCCTTTCATGTATGTTTTGGATTTTAACAACATAGATGTCATAGTTTTCAAGTTAGTCAGGCCGGGTAACAAATAATAGACGTTGTCACTAGAAAATAAATCAATGTTAAATATAATAAAATGTCTTTTTTAGTTATTCTTTACAAGTTTTCATGTTTTGAAATCGATCCACCATATTATTAATGAAAAGTTTGTAAAGAACTATATTTCAATGTATCGAATACAAACAACATTCATATACTAATCATCCATGTGATTATGTAAATACTAGCTTTACATGCTTCATTGAATAAAATTAATTTTTAAAACTCGGGGTTGTGACTGTTTAAACTAATGTTATCTTTAATAAATGGTAGATCAACGGATATCCAATATGTTTGTTTGCAACAGGGAAAATTAATTAATAATTGAGTAGAGAATTGACTATGGATTTATGTTTTTAAAATTTAGTATTTATACATAACTAATATAAGAATATTATTTTAAACTTTTATGTAATTTTTTAATTACTTTTTTTACTTACAAAAAAGCTTGTATAATTTTATTTAACCAATGCTCAGTGGGGAAATAATTGTTTTATAAAAACAATGGTGTCATTCGTGATGTCATTTGGAATTTTCTTGGAAACAAAAACACAATGGTGTTAGTTGGCCCCGCCTCCTTAAGGTGGTTCCGGCCCTGAGTGTATATTTTAGCGGTTGCAAGAACACGATGTTGGGATGTTTTGTACCATCAACTTTGGATTAATACTATTACATGTTGGCTGTTTATTTCTATATAAGCCAAATAGTTATATATGTTGGTTTAAAATGTTTTATATTTAAACGAAATCATATGTATTAGCTTGATCTAAATGTTCTGAGTGTTATATTTGTCATGTTGGTTTAATATTGATGATATGGACCAACATCATGCATGCATTACACTCACGTGTCTGCATGGACCTTGACATTTATTTTATTTAATATTATTACTTTTTTGCATTTCTATTATGTTTTGATTTTAATGTTTCTGCATTTATGGCACAATGGGGTAGGAAATTACGGGGATTGTTGACCCACGTTCTCTTTTGTTTGAGTAGTGGATTATTTTTATGACATACTCTTAAATTTGATTTTGGAGAATGAATATGTATCAGAAATTAATGTTTATTTTAATTCTTTCCTATAGTTATTCTGCTTCCTATAGCGATTTCTAACAAAATACTCACGATCATTTTACCCAACATGATGCCTTGCTTGAATGGATTTTGAGTGAATTACAAGGACTCACTGTCTCTTTGCAAGCCTTGTGAGACCAAATTGAGTGGGTTGATCAGAACAACAGGCTCTACAAGCGGTGGCTTAGACTCATTTTGGTCCCATGGATTATGAGGACCTGGCTGAAGCGCTAACTCACTTGAAATGAAAGGGAGATGCACCCAAACAAGAGTAGACTGATACACAACCATAGATCTCGTTTCATGCCATCACTCGTACTATACACCCACAAACCTTGCACCTTCCCGAAAAAATTCAAACAAGGATATTGATCGATAGGAGGAGCGCTAATTAATTCAATGACTAAGCGTTCGTTAACCGTTTTGGGCTTACCATTGACCAAGATGTGACATTTGAGGTGGTGGTGGCTAACCAGGAACGCGTAGCTTGCGTCGGAGAGAGTGAATGACCTCGACATTGTGATTTAAGGTTATACCATTACCACTTTTTTTTTGTCCTCTCAGTGGCTACTTGTCTAATCGTTTTAGGTGTCAAGTGGTTTAAGCTCTTGGCCCTTTCACTAGTAGAGAAAACACAATTTACAGCGGTATCAATTTTGTAAACGCTGTAAAATAATTTGAATATGTTTAGTAAAGAAAATATTTTGAAACCAACACCCCTATTACAAAGTTTTTTTTAAAACACAACGTTTTACAGTGATATCTCAAAGAAACATTCATATCATTTACAGCTACACAACATTTACAGCGCTCTAAACATGAATATAATATATATTAATTGAAAATTTAATCAATATTTTTAAAAAATAACCAATTGACAGTTTTTTCTCACACATTTACAGCGCTCTAGGAGCTCCCCTATCATTTACAACTCTCCAAACTTAAATATAATATATATTAATCGAAAAATAAATTGATATTTTAATAAGATAACCATTTACACGGCTTTATCTCACTTTTAACTGCCTAATAGTTGGAAGAGATAGCATCTTTGATAAAATTTATTATATATCTTGTATGTCTGATCATTCTTCGTATAGTTCATTCTTTGTATGGTTCATATTCTTTAGATCAATCTCATTCTCTGTCAATCAGTTATTGAAGAAACAAAGAAGTGAAGGTCAAAATAAGATATTTTTTTCGTCCATTACTTCTCTTGGATCGATTCATATAACTTAAGGTAATTATTGTTAATTCTTTTCCTTTTCAACATCGATTTAGAAATTATTTTATATGTTTTTTTGCATCTACATATTTATAAAATCATATAAGAAACCTTTTAGTTGTGCCCGTCTAAAGTTAATTTATTAGAGATTAATTTTAGATTGTCCCCTTTTCGGGACTGCTTTTTTATTATTTTATCTCATTTAGGATGTATATACATTTTTAGAGATTGATTATTTATAAAAAAATCAAAGAATTTCTTTTTACACTCCATTAAGTATGTTGTTTATATGCATACTTGAGGAGTTAAAGGGAAATGCTGTCGATTTTTTTAAATAATAAATCTCTAAAAATGTATATATATATATATATATATATATATATATATATATATATATATATATATATATATATATATATATATATATATGAGATAGAATAATAAAAAAGTGGGTTAGGATCCACAACCCTAGATTAATTTAGGTTTGTTGAATTACATCATATATATGCATTCATATTTTGTTATTTATAAATTTCAGATGGATCGTAGTCATTGGATGTACGAAGTTGGACGTTATCACCCGACATATTCGAGCGGCGTGCAAAGTTTTCTTAAGATTGCTGAAGATGATCGTGTGATAAAAAGAAAAGAGTCTATACCATGTCCTTGTATGGAATGCAAAAATTTTACTGAATTTAAGGATATAAAAGATATCGAGTATCATCTGTTTAGACATGATTTTATGTATAATTATACATGTTGGTCAAAACACGGGGAATCACTTGCAAATCGTAGCATGACATCAACAAATATAGTTGGTAATAATGATGAGAATAATGATCCAGACATTAGTGATGAAAATTATGATTTAAATGAGAATAATGATGAGGACATTGCTGATGATAATGACAATTTAAATGAGAACAATGATAATTTAAATGACATGTTTAATGATTTAGAAACCAATATTATTGACAATGATCAAGAAAAGCTACAATAGATGTTTGCTGATTCAGAAAAGCCGTTATATGCTGGTTGTGAGAACTTTTCCAAACTTAGTGTTGTGTTGAAACTGTTTAACTTAAAGTCAAACTACGGATGGAGCGATAAGAGTTTTACAAGTCTATTAGTGATATTGCATGACATGCTTCCAAAAGACAACGAGTTACCCATATCCTTATACCAAGCTAAAAAGTTAATGTGTCCAATGGGATTAAAAGTCAAAAGAATACATGCATGTTCGAATGATTGTATGTTATATATAAATGAATTCGAGAATATTCATAAATGTGTTACGTGTGGTGTATCGAGGTACAAGCAAAAAAATGCAACTGAAGAATATGATGATGATGTGACAAAAAATGGACCACTGGTAAAATTATTATGGTATTTCCCCATTATACCAAGACTAAAACGTTTATTTGCTAATACTAAAGAATCAAAATTGTTACGTTGGCATTCTGATGAGCGTAAAGTTGATGGAAAGTTAAGAAATGTGGCACATTCACCTAAGTGGAGAAATATTGATTATAAATTCCCAGATTTTGGTAAAGAGATTAGAAATATACAATTTGGTCTTAGTTCAGACGGTATTAACCCTTTTGGGAACATGAGTAGTCGTCATAGTACCTGGCCAGTTCTTTTATGCATCTACAACCTTCCACCGTGGTTATGCATGAAAGGAAAGTACATAATGATGTCATTGTTAATTCAAGATCCAAAACAACCTGGTAATGATAGTTATGTTTATTTATCTCCTCTGGTCGATGACTTGAAAACACTATGGAGTACAGGCATTAACGTGTACGATGCGTATAAAAAGGAGAACTTTAAGTTGAGAGCCATGATTTTTTTGCACTATAAGTGATTTTCCAGCGTACGGAAATTTGTCAGTATATAATACGAAAGGTAAACAAGCATGTCCTGTATGTGAAGATGCAATAAGTTCAATATGGTTAAATAATTGCAAAAAGACAGTGTATATGGGTCATCGGCGATTTCTACCAAATAATCACCATTATCGAAGAAAAACGAAAGAGTTTGACGGAAAGACAGAGCTCAGAAAGGTTAGGAGAAGTTTTGATGCATTTTCACGAGTTGAAAAAAGTGTGACACAAAATAGCAGAGTTACAATAACCGCCTCAACTACAGAATTTGATAGAATGAATCATGATACAAGACTAAGAATTGCTACAAACTCATATTATGGTGTTATTGAAGAAATTTGGGAGTTAAATTATTGTTCATTCACTATACCTTTGTTTAAATGTAAGTGGTCTATAATCGTACCGGTGTTAAAGTGGACGAACATGGTTTTAAAGTTGTTGACCTTACAACAAATGGGTATAAATCAGAACCATTCATTCTTGCAAGTCAAGCTACACAAGTATTTTTTGTCAATGACCCAAGCAAACCAAGATATCACATCGTACTTCAAGGTAAACGACGTATACTTGGTGTTGATAATGTCGTCGATGAGGAAGAGTATGACCAATTTGATGAGTTGCCGCCATTTTCTATCGGTATTCAACCGATAAATGATTCCGGTTCTACCACATACTTACGGTCCGACCACGACGAAGGAATATATGTTGATAAAACATGTAAAGCTAAATAATTGAGTTTGATATTATGATATATTTGTATTTCTTTACTATTAATTTCTTAAAGCCAGATTATTAATATAGATTTTATATATTGCAGGAGTAAAAGCCCACTTTGAAGAATTTAAGAGAAGCTCATGTCTATTTTCAATAACTTTTTAATAATGTGTGTAGTTTTAATATCAACAAATAAAAAGCTTCGAACATACTTAATTTGTTGATATTAAAAAGTTATTAAAACTACCACATCACGTAGTGATATCTTGATATTAAGGAGTGTATAGTTAAAATTTAAAATTAAAGAATTTAGAAAAACAAAATAAGTAAACAACATTACAAGGTAGGAGTTATAATCTAAATAAACAATAATGAGGTAGATATTATGTCTCATAAAATATAGATTAAACTTGTTAGTATGTCTCAAATTTTAATATTAGATATTTATATTTTATAAAGTTTTTAATTAAAAAAACATTTGGGAACAACTCCTCCTTACCTGATGGATAGAAAGTTTTTCACCACTAGGGGTAAATAGTTATTCACACTAGCAGCAGTTTTTGTTTTTCCTCTGTTATCTCTTTGCTATGAAACCCTAGGTCCTCCTTCACCATGAAAAACATCGACCACCACCATTAACTACCTGCACTATTCAAAACCATCTTCAAATGCAGCTACACCCAACCACCTGTTCGGTCCTCGTCAACAGTCATCGTCGACCAATCTATCGTCACATTCGTGTAATCGGCCATCAAAGCTACCCAATGGTCATCGCCATTTAACTGTCATCGTCTCCCAACCACCTTTGCGGCCCTCGTCAACCGTCATCGTTGGCCAATCGACCAGCACATTCGTTTAATCGACCATCAAAGCTACCCAATGGTCATCACCGTTTAACCGTCATCGTCGCCCAACTACCTGTTCGGTCCTCGTCAATTGATTTCTTTTGAAATTGGTTCGTCACCTATTATGATGGTTTGATCCACTAACTTACTTTCACATTGTTTATTAGTTTTATTGAATATTACTTTTACAAGTTTTTCCAAGAGTATAGATACATGAGTTTTAGGTGGGTCTGCTCTTTTTTGTTTGGCGTATTTATATGACTTTTAGTTTGGTTTGTTTATTATTTTGCATGTTTATGTGAATCTCAGGTAAGTATTTAGTTAAAATGTAAGATTGAGATGTGTTTGTTGTGTATACATAAACTAGTAAAATCCATAATAACTTATATTTGTATATTCTTTATTTCCAAGCAAACTTTATACTAATATTGAGAAGGATAGGGAGTGTGAAACATTGTCTGAGTAGATAACTTTTGATAACAGATGGTTAACATTAAAGTCTAGGAACTTGGACTTTGCACAAGCTATTGCTTTGCCTCTTGCAATTAACACTGCTATTCAAGTATTTTTATTTTGTTTTGAGTGGTACTGCAGTGTCTGATCATTCGATATTCAGGTATTTATTCTTTTAAATTTGCATAATTTTCACCATATTTCATGTCAATTTATAGTTATTTTCTGTAGTGAATTTTAGTTTCTTTCCAATGTTAATTTGTTACTTATCTTTATTTTACTTATAGTAAAAATGTCTAGCAAGGGCAAACGAGGAGTTAGTAAGTGCAAAAAGAAGTTTAAATATCCAAACAAACTTACAATTGAGTTCGATAAGAATGGTTTAGCGATCGGGGATAACGTAGCGCTTTTTAAGTCATGGATTGGAATTGAGTTTAGGAAAAGAATTCCTTACCATCAACTTGCTAAAGACGTAGACAAAAAATTATATGATGATTTATGGGAGTACATTAATGTATAGTTTTTACTTGCAATCTCTTATAGAATATTTTTTACTTTTTATGCTTAACTTTTTTTAAAAATATGCAGGTATCATGGAGTATATGTAATGATGATGCAAAAAATACAGTATTAAAAGAAGGAAAAACCATAATGAGAAACTTTCGAAGTACACTTACACGTAATTACGTCAGAAAAGGCAAATCTCCTTTTGAAGAGTATGAATATCTCGACATGAGTAATTGGGATTCTTTTGTATCAAAAGTTCTATCAGAAGATTACGAGGTATTTTTGGATTAATTAATTAAATAATTACATGTTGTGGTTACTACTAATTGGTTCTTAATGTTTTATGAAGGTGAAAAGTAAAAAAGCCAAGATGAGTGCAAAACAAAATATTGAGCCTTCTCATTTAGGACGCATGGGGATTGTTGGATTGATGAAGTCATGGGTAGAAAGATGGAATCAACTTGTTTCAAGCTACCCACATCTATCTTCTACACTAGACGAACGTTTAAAAATATTAATTGCTAGCAAAGCACATTACAATCATGTTACAAAGTTATTTGAACTTCCACCACATCTATTATCAGAAGGCGTATTGACAGGAACACTATACGAGTTGGTAAATAAGCATCATCATTTTATATTATTGATATATATATATATACATATATATATATATATATATATATATATAATATATATATATATATATATATATATATATATATATATATATATCTATATATATATATATATATATATATATATATATATATATATATATATATAATATGTGTGTGCGTGCTTGCGCGTGTTGAATTGTAATCTAACTTTTATTTATTTACTATTTTAGATGATGGTTGATATGAGGCCTCTTCGTCAACATGAAATTGACTCATTTGTTGAAGATACATTAGAGAATTTTATGGTATTGATTAAGGATTGATGATTGGCAAAGTAGTTTACCCGTTTCAGCTTTTTGGTTTTTATTTAATGATATATGTATTCGAATTCTTCACCCGACAATTTTTTTATTTCGAAAGCACATGGAACATTGTTTGGGTTTTGTAAGTGCTTTATTTGTAAATGTAAGTTTATGTGATCTATTTATAAATATATGTTTTTGTTTGGTTATTAAATTAAAAAAATACAAAGCAATAAATAGAAACAAATAATATATAAAAAAGGATGTAAAAGAGAGTAAAAAATCCCTGTAAATATTTTTATTTAAGAGCTAATTGAAAAAGAAAAAAAGTAAAAAAACGCTATAAAATATATATTTAGCAAGCGTTGTTAAAAACAATATTAAAAATTCAATTTAAAAAAGATTATAAAAAATTCAATTTAAAAAAGAATATTAATTTACAGCACTTTATCTTGTTTATCTTTACGCTGTAAAAAGAATTTAAAAAATTTAATTTAAAATAATTTAAAAAAATTATTAATTTTACAGCGCTTTAAGTTTACACTATTTTTATTTTAAACAACATATAGTTATACAGCGCTTCACTAAACGTTGTATATATTATGTATAAACGTTGTAAAAGGTTATTTTTATGTACTAGTGTTTGAAGATTGATTTCGAGAAGCTTAAGATATGATTCAGTTTGGTGGGGCACTACACCTCAATTACAAGGGTTGAAGGTAACTGAATTATCAGCCTTGAAAGATCATGAATTATTAGGCCTTAGTGACAAGGCACTTTTGTTGTAGATTACCCTTGTTACCTTAGAAACCAAGATAGACCCACCATTTTGCCCCCAACCATTAATCAACTCCTAGTTAACTTTGCAAAGGTTTTCTAGGGGCCGGTTGGTTACCTCCCAACCGATCACAAGTCCATCACATTCCCTTCGTGCTTGGTGCCCATTCGGTTAGTACACATCCTAACCAAAATACTTATTTTCAGAAGACAATGATCAAAAAGCAAGTCAGGGAACCCCTTCAACATGGCTTAGTTCGAACGAGCCATAGTTCGTTTTCATCCATAGTATTGCTGGTTAAGAAAGCAGATGAAACTTGGTGATTTTGTGTGGATATCCAAGCCCTCAAAGAAAACCATCAAAGATAAATATCCTATTTCGGTGATCAATGATGTATTAAACGAATTATACAAGATCCTATATCTATTCTAAGCTAGACCTTCATTCCATATACCACTAGATTTAGGCCCATCACGAGGATATACACAAGACTGCTTTCCGTACACATGACGGGCATTATGAGTTTTTGATAATGTCATTTGGCCTCACCATGCTCTGGCGACCTTCCAGGGGGGGGGGGGGGGGGTTGAAGCGGGGTTCTGGTGGTACTCATCAGTTGTTCTTGCAAGTTATCAATAGCGGTTGCTGAGTAGAGAGGGTGGGGACTAGGGTTGGTTGATGATGGTGGGGGGATGCCTGAAGGTGATGATTGGTGGTGTGTTTGAAAATTTCAATTAGTATATACATTGTATATATACAACAAAACATATGATACAATAATACACAAAAAAAAAAAAATAAAAAAACTTAAAGCATATTATCCAACATAATGACGCAAAACAACTAATATTATATAATAATAATTCTAGTGAGAGTGAATATTTTAATTAATATTTGTGAAATAGTCGTTACGCGGTAATCAAAGTCAAAGCACCAGGTTCCTTAACAATGTTACCTAAACGGCTAAACACTCTTCAAAACCCCATCACCACCACATCTTGTTCCCTCAGCAGATCTCTGGTAACACCATCAATGGATCTTCAACAATCAATCATCAACCAAACCCACGTCTCCACCACACTCGCAACCCACCTTCTCTCCAACAACTTCCCCAACACCAACGTCGTTTTCTCTCCACTTTCCATTCATGTTGTCCTGAGCCTAATAGCTGCCGGTGCCAAAGGTCAAACCCTCGATCAACTACTCACCTTCCTCAAAGCCAAAACAGCCGATGACCTTCACTCGCTTTCGTCGCAGCTCGTGTCGCTGATCTTGGCCGACGGTAGCCCCAGTGGCGGACCTCGGTTGAGTTTTGCCAACGGGGTTTGGGTTGAGAAGACACTTTCGCTTAAGCCTTCGTTTAAACAGGTGGTGGATGATGTTTATAAAGCTGCTTGTGATCAAGTTGATTTCCAGACTAAGGTCGTTTTTTCTTTTCTTTCTCATTTTGTTCATCTGTGAGAGCTTAGGTATATTTCTGATGATTGCTTATATTAGTGACAAAAATAACCTATTAACATTTTTAAAAAAGGTTTAAATTATCTTCTAAAGTCTAAACTAAAAAAGGGTAAAACAACAAAAAATAACATACTTCTACAAATCAGGGAAGTTAATTGGAGATAGCATGGATAAAATAAAAAGTAAATTAAAATAAGTTTTCAAAAGTAAAAGGTCACAACTTCTGATTTTTTAAAAGCTCATTTTTAACCTAATTTGAAAAGTCAAATTAGAAAGTTATTTTTTTATTGTCAAACACTTTTTTAGTTTATTAAAAATTTAAAAATAAATAAGTCAGAAATTACTTGAAAATAAACACATTCCAAACACTCACTTAAAATTAAGGCCACCATTAGAATTTAGTTTATGTTAAACAAAAGTTTATTAATATTTAGTTATTTATGTTAAACTAAAGTTTAAATAATATTTAGTTATTTTTCAAATAAGGAAGCACACTAGATTCTTATTAATTTGTTTTTTTTTTTCTAATTTCTGTTTAGGTGAGGATATTTGTTACCTTTTTAAAAATAACAAATTGATTTTAATAATTCAAACTATTACTAATTGACCGATAATAATCAATACTATTACTTTGACCGGTAACACTTTCAACTTTTTACTTTTATTACCAACAACAATCACGCCTAGTTAGCGAGGATGGACATGTTAGCAGGGGCTTATGGTTTTCCTCGCCCATGTGGCGACGGATGACATGTTTGTTTCTGAGTGGTCCAGCTTTTGGTAATTATTATTTTTGAATTTTTGTTTTGGTAATTTACTTTGGTTAGATGAGTAAACTAGTACTTGTGACGCATATGTTAAAGTTAGATCATTTATTTACTATTTTTCTAGATCAGTTATTTGGTTATTGAGTTCTTAAACTTCATGTTTATAATAGATTGGGGTTTTTAAACCAATTCTCATCTTAGGTATGAAATTATGTTTTTGTAATAAGCTAAAATATTATTTATTGTTTACTGAAGGCGGTTGAAGTATCTAAGGAAGTGAATCTATGGGCCGAAAAGCATACAAATGGCCTTATTAAAGAAGTGCTTCCTGCCGGTGCAGTTGGCAGTTCCACCAGGCTGATTCTTGCAAATGCAGTCTACTTCAAAGGAGCATGGAGCGAGAAGTTTGACTCGTCAAAGACAAAAGAATCTGACTTCCACCTTCTCGATGGCAGCAAAGCTCAAGTTCCCTTCATGACGAGCAAGAAAAAACAGTTTGTGTGTGAATACAAGGATTTCAAAGTACTGGGTCTTCCCTATTTACAAGGTCAGGATAAACGTCAGTTCACAATGTACTTTTACCTCCCTGATGCAAAAGACGGGCTTCAATCTTTAGTAGAGAAAGTCGGTTCAACGTCTGACTTCTTTGACTATCACATTCCACGCCAAAAAGTAGAAGTTGGAAAGTTTTTGTTACCCAAATTTAAGATCTCACTCGGGTTTGAAGCTTCTGATATGTTGAAGGAATTAGGGCTTGTATTGCCTTTTGATGGAGATGATGGTCTGACTGAAATGGTTGACTCGTCTGTTAGTCAAAGCCTTTACGTTTCGAGCATTTACCATAAGTCTTTTGTGGAGGTGAATGAAGAAGGTACAGAAGCTGCAGCAGCCACTGCAGCCGTTATCCAGCAATGCTTATTAATTACTAATGATAAGGTTGATTTTGTGGCTGATCACCCATTTTTGTTTGTAATTAGAGAAGCTATGACTGGGGTCGTGTTGTTTATGGGACAGGTGATTGATCCTCGTGTTGGTTGAAACACCAATTGAAGTCTTGGTTTTTTTTAATGTTTGTATTTTGGTTATAAATATAAACTTTGGTGTTTGTGGTGGAGGAACCGAAAATTTATCCCTATGGTGTCAATATTTTACTTTTTTGAATATTAACAACCCAGGATCATAGTTTTCGAGTCCGTCAGGTGGGTCACAAATAAAACATAGTGTCACTAGAAAATAAATCAATGTTATTAAAATATAATAAAATATCCTTTGTAGTTGTTCTTTACAAGTTTTCAATTTTTAAAACCAATCCATCACATCTTTAATGAAAAGTTGTGCAAAGAATTGTATTTCAATATAACAAACACAAGAATCATTCATATACTCATCATCCATCAGATTATGGAAATTTCGTCTTTACATGCTTCGTTGAATAAAAAAACATCTCTTATACTCATGGTTGTAACTGATTGAACTAATGTTACCTTCAATAAATTATGATTAAATAATTTTTGGTATTATTTAAAATTTTAAACAATCACTTCTAAGGACATTACGACTTACGTGATTGTAACACGAATGGACACTTTCTTAATCAACCTTGTTAAGAGAGGGATGTCAAATTGTCGAACGAGTAACCTTTTGAATCACAAACTTTGTCATTTGATTCCCAACCGTATTTACATCGAAATGCCAGGCAATTCCATCATTTCCATTTTACCTGACCTTTAGCACGAATTCTTTTTAGTGACTTTCAATATTTTGATATATGATATCTCAAAGTCAAGAACAAATCATGTTTGAAAAATGTATCGTGATTTTTGAAATGTTCTCAATTTTTACTTTCTAACATTTCACATTAATCGAATGTCGACCAAATATTCATTGTCACAACCCTCCAGCCGATGGTGGAATCACAGAAGGGTGGAGAGGTGGAACATTATGATCACATAGTATAAACAGAGAACACTAACAATAAATTAAATAGTTCATAATGTTCATTAGGCACAAATTGTATCAAGGTACATGTTATAGAAGATTATAATACATAGACCTAAGTATTCCTAAGTCTATGCTGCAAAATCTCTTTACGTGCCTTAGGCGTGCCATTCTAAAAGTACAGGTTTCACACATGCCTAGTTTCCTGAAAAATATGTTAGAAAAACATATCAACATAATGTTAGTTAGCTCGTACATTTTCGAGACTTGATAAAATCTTTAGTTGCATCAGTTGTAAAAGAATTTAATAGCTAGTGAAGCATTATTATAATCATCTATATGTATCACATAGTTTAGTTAATATGTATATGCATAGAACCCCTAAACCACAACCTAATTGACAATTGATTAGTGCCCCACACAAATACCCATTACAAGTACTTGCAAGCATAACCTTAGTTAGGAAATAATCATTCATATTGTTGATTGTGAATTTACACATTCTAATAAATTAGGTGGATGAGGGTTGTCAGTCCCTAATAGTTATATATATATATTAGTTTAGGCTACCTGTGATAGTTAAGTGGTTAAGTTTAGTTTAGTTGGAGACTTCCAATGTGATAATCCGTTAACTCATGTAAAAAATGATCAGGTGGACTAGTGTGCATAAAGAAAGTGTAACATCCATGACATTTGTACTTATAATTTCTATTTATATCAATAAGATTTCCTATAACGTCTATTTATGTATAACATTATCATAACACGTTTACATATTTCTCTAAGCAACATAAAAGTTCACATGTGAAAGTTGTCGCATTCTTATATTATTTCAAGTTATACTTTATATAATGTATGCTTATTATAGCATATGACTTATTTATTTTATTTGAAACTTACTTAATTTATTTTATGGCTTAAAAGTATTTATAATAACCTTATATTAATTTAACTATCACACAACTTGTTGCATGGATTATCCTAGCATACTTTTATTTTGTAACACATTAATAATATGTGTATGACACATTTAAAAAACTATCACAAGTTTTCCCTCCAAACCATTTTAAAAATTCTCCCGCATTTCTACTTACCATGTTTAAGGCCTCCAAAATCTCACTATAAATACAAGGGCTCCCCTTCCTTATTCCTTGCACCTTTTCTCTACACGTTTCAAGAGAAAAATACTCTTCCTCACTCTCCATAATCATCATCATCAAACATCTCAAAAGATTTTAAGATTTTAAAAACCTTTCAAGGTTCTTAAAAGATAGGTTTTAAGTTTTATGTTTTAATCTTACTTTTATTGTACCTTGTTTATATGATTATTATAATCCACTCATGTTTATGACTCCATAAAATCCATACACATTGATGTATTGGTGGACGAGACAAAGAACACAAGTGAAATGATCAAGTTTATAAACTATAGTCACCCTTACTGTTCTTACATTTCATTTTAAAAGCACTAGATTTTTTTAATAAACCATGGTAAATCTTGATTCTACATGAGGAAATATGTAGTAATCACTCTACCACACATGGCTTATATCTTTCTTATATCTAAAACACTCAAAACATCATTTATGTGAATGTTTCTGTTTTGGACAGCAAACAAAGTTGAACTTTATTGAACCATAACTCTTTCATAACAAAATAAAATGTAAGGTTTCCTTAAGTCTGATGCAACCCAAAACATTCAAAGTGTCTCTGCAAACATGCACTAAGTACTGAAGTGAAGAATCATTCGGAAGTTTTACACAATGCATTAGAAAATAATCTAAGTGTAAAATCTTCCGAAGCCAAGACCAATATCTTCCGAAGCCAAACATGAAGTCTTCCGAAGCTTCAGAGACAAAGTCTTCCGAAGCTTCATCCTATGAAGACATATTTCTTCCGAAGACTTTTAGTACACATGCTTTATCTGATGTACTGTTCTATAAAGCACCTTTTCCGCTGCATCTCTGTAAAGTCACCAACTTACATGAGTTGGTGAAAAGGTCCATGCTTTTGGTAACTGTACATTGAGGTATTGAGTCTGTAACTTTCCATTTTATGTACTTTATCCTTTTTGTAATGTATAAGGATGTGAGCTATGGCATGTCATAGTCACAAGGTCACAATTGATTTTGTTAGTGTCTAGTCAATTGTATCCAGCTGGCTTTCAAAGTATAGCCGGCTGTTAGTTGTAGTATAAGTATTCCAAGTTCTTGTATCTTTCTTTATGCTTTGTAACACTTGTAAAAGAACTTGAGAAAGCAATATACTGCCTCCTTGAAACCATACTCTCTTGTTCTGTCTCTTGCTTTACTTGTGTTCTTTGTATCACTTTGGTTAACCCAGTTCACTGTTTGATTAAAGTTTAGTTAATCTCCTCATTGTGTTGTTGTGTTGTAATTGTGTTAAAGCCCTTAAACGGTCCTGCAATTGGTATCAGAGCTTTCCAGGCTCTTGATATAAGATCTAACCATCTTAAGATCCCTCACACACACAAAAACTAAACTTTTCAAATGGCTTCCATCTCAAAGACTGATATGGAGACTGGAACCATGAACAAATCCCCACTGATCACTCTTGATGATTTTGACACCTGGTGCATGAGAATGGAAGGCTTCATCAGGTCTCTTGATTCAAGAATGTGGGAATCTGTTGAGAATGGACCTTTCATACCCAGCACCCCCTCTGCTACTGGTGCTGGTATGATTCCAAAAGATGTGGCCAACTACTCAGATGAAGATAGAAAAAGAGTAGAGATTGATAGGAAGGCCATGACTGCTCTTCAGACTGCTCTCCCAAACTCTGTATACAGAGCCTTTAAGAAGTGCAAAACAGCTAAACAGCTGTGGGATGCACTGAAGCTGATGTATGAAGGCTCCTCTGAAGCCAAGGAGAACAAGAAGGATCTTCTGAAGCAGCAGTTTGAGAATTTCACCTTCAAAGCAGGTGAAACCATGACTCAACAATACTTCAGGTATGTTGAGATTGTGGATACCCTAGTGGATGGAGGAGTTCCTCTTGAGAACAGGGACATTGTAAGGAAGTTCATGTCCTCACTTCCTAGGCAATGGACACACTATTGTGTGGTGATCAAGAGGACTGAGAACCTTAAAACTCTTACTCTGACAGAGTTGTATGGGATTCTCAGTGGATACCAGATGGAGATGAACATGCAAGGTTCATCTGGCAACTCCAACAATCAAATGGGTTCAGCCCTTCATGTGGTTGAAAGGGACAGCATAGAACCCCAACATCATCTCATATGCTACCCTGACAACTCACAAAAGGGTCCTTTCATCACCTTCCCGGAGACACCAAGGGAGAACTTTACTCAAGGAAGCCCATTCCAAGAGACAAGTTCTTCTCAAGCCTTTGTGTCTACTGATGAAAGCTGTGGGAATTATCTCTTCACTCTTGAAGACCTGGACTGTATCCATCCAGATGACCTGGAATACATGGAGATAGTTCAGCAGATGGCTCTCCTCACTCACAGAGCCAAGAAGTTCTACAAGAGGACAGGAAGAAGATTTCCAAGCAATGCTACCAGTGGTAAGTTTGGGCTGGATAAAAGCAAAGTTAAGTGTTACAACTGTAACCTTATGGGCCACTTTGCTAGGGAGTGTAAGGCACCTAAAGCAAATGGGGGCCAAACACAACCCAGACCAAACTACACTGACAAAGCCCCTCAGACTGAGAAGCCAAAGCAACATGCTGCTGTTGCTGTTGAAGAGGGAGGCTTTGACTGGAGCTTTCAGGTGGAAGATGCTTCTCCAAACCAAGCACTGATGGCTGACCATGATGAAGCCAAGGTATTGGAACATCTCTGTACTCCTGAATGCATTGCTAAAGTAAATAGATACAGGTCCTACAACTTAGAGATGAGATCTGATCTTGAGTCATTAAACATATTAAAATCTGATTTTAGAAAGTCTGAAAATGATTACAAGTTAAAGATAGAGGACTTGGAGAAAACCATTTCAGTACTAAAACATGAACATACAGATTTTAGAACTCAGATCAAAGATCTCATAACTAAGTTGACTGAGTGCCAGGCTGAGCTTGTGATCAGCAAAGCCAAGGCAGAGAAAAGTGTTCTTGAAGAAGAGACCTTCAAGAACATGATATCCTCATCCCTGCACAACAAAGTTGTTATCAAAATAGACAGGGACTGGGATCAAATGAGATAGCTCCTCCACACACAATCTTGTCTGTAAGATCTCCTAGGTGTGGAACTTGTGAAGATGAGCTTCCTCTCATAGATCCTATAAGTGAGGATGATGAAGAAGTGATAGTGAAGAATTCCTCTGAGAAGAGTGAAGAAGAGGATTCTTCCAAGGGCCACTATCCTTCTGAGGAGAAGAAATCAACTGTGATGACCAAGTCCAAGAGAAAGAACTTGATCAGGAAGAGCAAAAGGAAAGCAAAGAAGGCTCAAGAAATCAAGGCTACTTTTGATGCTAAGCAGAAACAAGTTTTTATCTCTGCAGGTTTCAAAGTAGTAAGGACTGAAGACATCAACCAAGACTCCTCAGCTAAGAGTCCTGGTTCTTGTTCAAATCATCTCAGTGCAAAGAAGAAGACTGAGCTGCTGTGTACCACTGCTGCACAGCCTGGACCATCAAACTCCAAGAACAGTTCACAGCCCAAAAGAACTGTCTCAGCATCTACCAAGATGAAGGTGGAGAAGGGATGTGACCAAAGCCAGTCTTGCTCTCAAAAGGAGACTCCTTTGAAGAAGAAAATGTTATGTGTCATGTGTGAAAGTACTTCTCACATTGCTAAGGATTGCCCATACAATCCTAAAAGTACTGTCCACATGACCAATACAAAGACTTCAAAGAGTTCAAGAAGTCTCAAGCTTCGGAAGGAAAGTCTGTTTCCTTCGGAAGCTCCAAATCAAAGAAGAAGGTAAATGGAAAATTACCTTCGGAAGTAAAATTGGTCTCGGAAGAAAGGAGTTCTTCCGAAGCACTGAAGTCTGCTGCAGTGACTGTAGACTCTTCCGAAGGTTCAGTCATCAAAACTTGTGAAGTTCCAAAAGCTTCTAAGGTTTTGAAGGTCAAGTCCAAGACTCCAAAGGTGGTGTGGAAGTCTAAGAAAGACCAAATGACTGAAGTTTCTCCATCAACAACAGCTGAAGATCCCCATAGTACAACCATAGGATCTATTACTGTTGCATTACCTTCTATTACACTTAGTGAGCCCAACAAGTAAGGCTTGGGTTTCCAAATGTAACTAATCATCTTCTTTGTGCAGGAACAGCTCAAGACAAACAGAATGTCTGGATAATTGACAGTGGCTGTTCCAGGCACATGACAGGCAATAGGTCTCTACTCCATAATTTTGAGAGAATTGATGGAGGACCAGTTGCTTTTGGAGGAGATGAAGGTGGTTACATTTCTGGAAGGGGCAAGGTCACAAATGGTAAGCTCAGCATTGAGAAGGTAAACTTTGTTCAAGGAGCTTGGGTACAATCTTCTGAGTGTATCCCAATTTTGTGATCAGAGTCATAACATGCTCTTTACTGAGCATGAGTGCATTGTTCTCAAACCTGGAGTGGTCATTCCTCATGAGCATATCCTGCTCAGAGCCCCCAGGAAAGGGAACATGTACAAGATGGATTTGCAAGAAACATCTCCCTCTGGAGAAGTTTCATGCTTTCTATCTAAAGCAAATAGTGATGAGTCTTTCCTATGGCATAAAAGAATGTGCCATGTAAACTTTAAGAACATGAATAAATTAATTAAACATGATCTGGTAACTGGAATGCCAAAGAAAGAGTTTACAAGTGATGATCATTGTGTTGCATGCCTGAAAGGGAAGCAACACAAGGTATCTCACAAGCCTAAGGAAAAGAACTCCATCACTACTCCCCTACACTTGTTACATATGGATCTCTTTGGCCCCACCAGTGTAATGAGTTTAGGAAGGACCTCTTACTGTTTGGTGATCACAGATGATTTTACAAGATTCACTTGGGTCTTCTTCCTTAGAACTAAGGATGAAACCCCTGAGATTCTGAAGAATTTCATCTTAAAAGTTGAGAATCAATGTGATCACAAGGTCAAAACCATAAGATGTGATCAAGGAACTGAATTCAAGAACCAAATCCTTGATACATTTTGTGATGAAAAAGGTATTACAAGACAATATAGTGCTCCCAGGACTCCTCAGCAAAACGGAGTTGCTGAGAGGAGAAACAGGACACTTATTGAAGCTGCAAGAACTATGTTGTCTGACTCTAAACTGCCCATCACCTTCTGGGCAGAGGCAGTTAATACTGCTTGCTATGTGCAAAACAGAGTTTTAGTAGTTAAGACACATGGTAAGACTCCTTATGAACTTTGGCACAAGAGGAAACCTTTCATTGGTTTTCTCAGGTCATTTGGATGTCCCTGCACCATCTTGAATACCAAAGATCAAATTGCCAAGTTTGCTGAGAAATCAGATGATGGACACTTCATTGGATACTCTTCCCAAGCTAAAGCTTATAGAGTATACAATCTCAGAACTAGAATTGTTGAGGAGTCAGCCAATGTGACTTTCAATGAGCACACACCTTGTGTGGCTGGTTCTGGTCCGGATTGGCTGTTTGATCTTGATTTAGTTACCAACTGTTTTAACAAATCTTGTGAGCATGTTTCAGGATCTGCAGAAAATTTAAATACAGGTGATCCTGATCCAAGATTTGAGCTAGGAAGACCCTCAACTCATACATCTTCAGCTCCAGTTGGAACTACTTCAGCAAATGAGGTTTCTATCAGCACAACAATGACAAATTCAGCTGATACATCTGGTATGCCTTCAAATTCCAGCTCAGAGGCCTCTCAACCAGATAAAGACACCTCAATTGTAGAAGACAACAATGGTGATGGTGATAGTGATCAGGAATTTCTTGATGCTAATAACCATACCATAGATGACAACATCAATGATGTCACACACTCATTGGATCAAGTTAATCTTGATAAGTGTGATAATGTGGAGGGTGAATCTTCCAGGCCAGATCTAAATTTCTCAAATTTGGATCTTTCTCAACAACTTGCTGTGATCCCTCAGCTAAGGATCCACAAGTCTCACCCCACCACAAACATCATTGGAGATGTTGTCACAGGGGTAAGAACAAGAGGACAAACCCATGAAGCAAATGTTTGTCTTCACTCTTGTTTCTTATCTCAGATAGAGCCAAAGAAAGTTGATGAAGCTCTAAAGGATGGAAGTTGGGTTGAAGCTATGCAACAAGAGCTGCTTCAATTCAAAAGGCAGAAAGTTTGGAACCTTTGTCCTCTTCCTCATGGGAAGACTACCATTGGAACCAAATGGGTTTTTAGGAATAAGAAGGATGATAGAGGAATCATCATCAAGAACAAGGCAAGACTAGTTGTTCAAGGATACACACAAGAAGAAGGGATTGACTACACTGATGTCTTTGCTCCTGTAGCAAGACTAGAAGCTGTTAGGATATTCCTGGCATTTGCTGCATCCAAGAACTTCAAGGTCTCAACTTGATGTAAAGTGTGCTTTCTTATATGGAGTGATTGATGAAGAGGTTTATGTCAAACAGCCACCTGGTTTTGTAGACCCTGATCATCCTGATTATGTCTGCAAGCTTGACAAAGCTCTTTATGGGCTGCATCAGGCACCCAGGAAGTGGTATGAGACACTATCTGAGTATCTTTGTAAACATGGATACAGAAGAGGTACTATAGATGGAACTCTCTTCATCAAAGGACAGGGAAATGACTTATTGCTGGTTCAAGTATATGTAGATGACATCATCTTTGGTTCAACTAATCCAAAGCTCTGCAAAGACTTTGAGAAGCTGATGAAAGACAGATTTGAAATGAGTTCAATGGGAGAACTCAATTTCTTTCTGGGAATTCAAGTGAAGCAGGTTGAAGATGGCATCTTCATAAGTCAGTCAAAGTATGTTCAAGACATACTCAAGAGGTTCAATATGACTGATTGTAAGATTGCTAAGACACCCATAGCCAGAAACCACTCCCTTGAGGGGGAGTGTGTAGATGAACACTTATACAGGGCTATGATTGGGTCTCTTATGTATCTTACAGCTAGCAGGCCTGATATCATGTTTGCTACATGTATTTGTGCAAGATATCAAGCCAACCCTAAGATGTCTCACTTAATCACTGTGAAAAGGATTTTAAGATACCTCAAAGGTGCTTCAACACTTGGTCTATGGTATCCAAAGAATCCTAATTTCAATCTGTATGCCTATACAGATAGTGATTATGGTGGTTGCAACATGACTGCAAAGTCTACATCTGGGGGATGTCAATTCCTTGGTGGAAGGGTGGTCTCATGGCAATGCAAGAAACAATCCTGTGTGTCTGCATCAACTGCTGAGGCTGAATACATTGCTGCTGCAAGCTGCTGTGCTCAAGTGCTTTGGATTCAAAATCAGATGCTGGACTATGGATTTAACTTCAAAGAGACTCCTATCCACATAGACAACAATAGTGCTATCTCTATCACTGAGAACCCTGTGCAGCACTCAAGGACCAAACACATCAACATCAGGTATCATTTAATAAGAGATAACTATGAAAAGGGATTAATTAAACTAGTCAAAGTTCATACAGATGAACAATATGCTGATCTGTTCACAAAAGCTTTTGATGAACAGAGATTTAAGTATCTGATATCAGCTATTGGGATGATTAACTTTGAGTAGACTTTTTCTTAAAACTAATTCTAATTATTTCTTCTTAAAATATGTGTGTCCTAAGTTGTCTAGTTCATCACTTTCATAAGCTCATGTTTTCTTTGGATGTAAAATTCTTTTTGAAGACTTTCCTTAGATTCTTGAAAATTTTCTGATACTTCGGAAGATAAAGTTTTATCTTCGGAAGAAAAACATGTCTTCAAAATAAATAACTGTCTAAGAGATTTTACCTTCGGAAGAAGTCAAATTCATCTTCCGAAGCTTAAAATTCTTATCTCAGACACTTATTCATTTTTAAGGACTTTTTCCTTCCGAAGCAAAATTAACCTTCGGAAGCTTTGTTTATTCCTATACAAAGCATCCAAGGGTTTATTTCTCTTCCGAAGCATAAATTTTCAAGACTCTCAGGAAAATCTTCCGAAGCCATTTTAGCTTCGGAAGCTTTTTCAATCAAAACTTCCGAAGACAAATTACCTTCGGAAGCTTTTCGAATTCCAAGAAAACTACTTTTTGAGCAAAAGTAAACTACTTTTTCAGAGGTGGGACCGACTTCCGGATTTCAAAGTTTATCCTCTTTCATTAACTTTGGTTCAAATCCCTTTTCACATAAATACCCAACGGTTCCCCCTCTTTCCCACTATCTTCCTCAATTCTACTATTCCTCTAACCTAATTCTCTAAACCGCCTTTGCTTTCTACCTTTCTTCACCCTTAAGCTTCTGAAATGGCCAACCTTAACCGCAGAAACAACCCAGATTTCTCCATGCAACTTCACAGGCAACATAATCAAGTTGCTCTGTTAAGCTCTGAGAAAGATGCAAGTTTCTCAGAGATTTGCCAATTCTTGACTCTATCCAACTATTTCACCTCCCTGACCATTGATCCTACTCTATATGAGGATCACTTGCTTGAATTCTGGAAGACCTGCCAAGAGGTCATTATGGATGGGGAGAAGGCACTGTCTGCCACAGTGCAAGGGAGGACAATCTTCATCACTCCGGCCATCATTAACCAACATTTGCAGCTGGATGATGAAGAAGGTGAGGTGTCCTTCCCAAAAGAAGCTGTTAATCATTCCTTTGAGCAGATGGGCTATGAGGAGATTTCTCTGTAAAGACCTTCAGGAAAGGGAAGGTCTCATCCCAGTGGAAATACCTGCTCCATGTGGTTATCCACAGCTTATCAAACAAGCATGGTGGATGGGACCAGATTCCTGAGGATCTCTCCTTTATAGTTCATGGAATGGTTCAGGGGGTCAAGTTCAGGTATTCACAATTTGTTTATACTAATTTACTTGCAAACTTAGACTCCTTAGAGTATTACATGTTTCCTAGATATGTTCAACACATTCTCAACTGTGAACTGGGCTCACAGTTGAGGGAAACAAGTAATATTCTTAAATTGGGACAGATGAAGCGACATCTTTAAATAATGAAGGAACCAACTGTAGGCTTCTCAGGGGTAGAAACAGCCCTAGTCCCCAAAATGTTAGAGCTCATTGCTCAGGTGACAACCTAGCAACACAAGCTAGTGTTGAACCCACACCTCTTCTATCCTACCTCTAAACAGACCAGAAATCACTCTCACCTACCAAAGAAAATCCAAACGAACCCCGCTCAGGCTATTGAGTCTGTGCAGGCCCCCATATACTCAACCTTATAGGAGGAAGTGGACACTAGAGTTCCCATTCCCTGAGGAGCAAACCACTCCCATTTCTTCACCTATCAGGGCTGAGGTTCCTCAAGCTCACCCTGATGAGCTCACAAGCCCAACAGCCTTAAGCCTTCACTCTGAGTCTCAACACTCAAGTGAACAACTTTCAGGGACAGTTACCATCCCTAGCCTTTAGATCTCAACCAACCCAATTCCCAACCTATCCTTCTATACTGATGAAGACTTAGGATTCAGTGAGTACCATGAGTCTCTCTTCTCCTCCCCTACTCAAAGAGAGATGAGTACCTCTGACTCTCCTCAGTCTATCCCACATCAGTCACCTATTACTGGGTGGACACTTCTGAACATGTTCAGGATGTCCATATGGAAAGGCTCTCACTTTTGAAAGTGATTACATCATTAAGACCTCAACCATGCAACTCAGCTCACTGGCATCTCAACTGAGGTTCCCAGTGAGCGAGGAAAGCAGCCAAGAACCTCAAGCTGGTGGTGAGAGAGAGGACTTTGGTCCAATCATCTCATCCCCCAATGATTCTTCTGATGAAGATGAGGGGAATTTGAGACTAAAGGTGCAGAAATTGTCAAAAACATGCTCCTATTTAGTCTCTAAGGTCAGTCACTTGGAATCTCAGGTGACTACCTTACATAACAGGGTCAATGATCAGCAACTTCAGATTTCATATCTAAAGGAAAAACTAGCTGGGAGACCTTAAGGAGAGCTCAACAAGGAACACAAGAACCTGTGGAAGTGATTGACTTATCCTCCAGCTCACCTATGCAAGTGGGTGATGCTACCAAAAAGGGGGAGAAAGTTATTACAACCACAGACCTGGAAGTTCTTCACAGAGAATGGACAGAGGACTCACCATCCTCACTCTGTTGTGCATTCTCAGCAACTTCCTCAAGTTCACATTAATGTGGACTCTATAAACTCAATCATCAGGAGTCTCTTTGAGAAGGTATACCAAGGGCTGTCTTATCTCCACCACAAGGACTGGCAACTACATCATAAGGTGGAGGTATGATGCTGACAGAAGAGCCCTATCCTTCACAGAGTTCAAGGTCAACAAGAAGTGTTTAATTTCCAAAGCCTGAACTTCTATGAAAGATTGGATTTAGTCAACATGCCACTTGTCAATCCAAGCAATTCAAGACAAGCTGACAAGCTGGCTCAAAGAATCCAAGATAGGATCCTTGCAGAGTTCTCTCTAAGAAGGACTTAGGCAATCAGGCAATGTCATCGGTCAACTGGATGTTGAGGTGACCCTAAGATTATTTCATAGGGGAAACCTTGACTGAGGCCCAGTGGCAAGAACCTGAGACTCCTGTCTCATCATCAACAACTGCTGCAGAGGTTCAAACTCCTTTGAGACACACCTGCTGGAAGGTGTTTCTCAGCCTCTCTCTGGCCAGAGCATGGAAGCTACACCAAGCAATGAAGGCCAAGCCTCTATCCACCCTGAGTCACAAAGGTCTGTGGTGACAAAGGGAAAAGGATAATGACTCCTGAGGAAATTGAGGAGAAAGAGAGAGAGAGGAAAGGAAGCTAAGGGGGAGAAAGTTCTTCTAGGTCATCTAGCTTTATGCAAGCTGCAATCAGGGCTGGCCCCCAGACCAAATACTCAAGATGATGAGTTAAGGGCAGTCAGGATTACTATTTACAGACCAAGAACTATGATATTGATGAAATCATCTCCCTCCCCTTAGAAGAATTAAATGAACTGGTTGACATGGAAGTGTCAAGAGAGATGAAGGAGAAAGAAGATGCAAGGCTACTTCTCCAATTCAAAGAGGAGAAGAGACAGAAAAGACTCTACAAGCATGCTCCCACTCTCTCTCCAGTTAAGAAAGTCCTGCACAGGAAGATGTGGCTCCACAAGAACCTCAGGTAGATAAAGAAGAAGATAGGATCAAGATGATCAACTACCTGAGTGCCACAGGCTTCTATCAGGCAGATGCACTTCTTCCCCTGTCCTATGACTTCATTGAGTTTGAGTACCTAAAGCAACTTGAGCTTGAGTTAGTCAAAGAAAGAAAGACAACCAAAAGGAAGCTAAGGGAAGAAGCTGCAAATTCAAGAGCCATCATTCAAAAGAGTGTAAAGAAATCTACTGACAGACAAAGAATGATGAGCTTCTTGAAGCTATATGGATTCTCCGGAAGGAGACTTGGCCCTATGTCTCTATCCACAATGGATGAGCATATAAGGGTGATCAAGCAGAAGATTAGGAGTGGTGAACTAATTGACTTGCACTCTCTTCCAGTCAGTCCCACCTGAAGTGGAGGTCAAGTTTGAACAACCTGAGACACCTCAACCAGAACCTCCAGCTGAGCCTCAGCAAGCTTCATCTTCTGATCCAAGGCATGATCAAACTCCCTCTCCTTCTGAACCTGTGACGGAGGAACACCCAACTGAGAAAGACAATGATGATCAACATGGTGCTGCAGACCAGTCTTCTCAGTTAAAGTCATCTAAGAGGAAGAAGAGAATGGCTTCTAAACCAAAGACTAAGAAGAAGAAGCCTAAGTCATCTACCTCTACACCTCAGGCTGAATCAGATCAACCTGAGGAAGTGCATGATGAGGCAGCCCAATCAACTCCTATGCAAGTGGCTCCTCTAACAACTGAGACACCCATCTTGTCCTGGACTTACTCCACCATTCCAGAAAGATGGCATGTTTATCAGAGATCAAGGTGTTGAGAATATCTACTCCTGGCAAGATATAATCAACTTACCTCTGCATGATCTCTTTGAAATGAGAAGATACTATGAGAGTCCTTGATGATCCTGACCATCTAATGAAGAAAGGAATGGTCATGATTGTACTGAAGACTACCAACATCTGAAGTTCTCTAAGTGTTTTGGTAGCATCAGCCTAGGGGAGTTTGTAAGGATTCCTTAAGTCTGATGCAACCCAAAACATCCAAAGTGTCTCTGCAACATGCACTAAGTACTGAAGTGAAGAATGCTTCGGAAGTTTTACACAATGCATTAGAAAATACTCTAAGTGTAAAATCTTCCGAAGCCAAGACCAATATCTTCCGAAGCCAAACATGAAGTCTTCCGAAGCCTCAGAGACAAAGTCTTCCGAAGCTTCAACCTATGAAGACAGATTTCTTCCGAAGACTTTTAGTATACATGCTTTATCTGATGTACTGTTCCATAAAGCACCTTTTCCGCTGCATCTCTATAAAGTCACCAACTTACATGAGTTGGTGAAAAAGTCCATGCTTTTGGTAACTGTACATTGAGGTCTTGAGTCTGTAACTTTCTACTTTATGTACTTTATCCTTTTTGTAATGTATAAGGATGTGAGCTATGGCATGTCATAGTCACAAGGTCAAAAGGCAGATATGCCTTTTGATCCTACAATTGATTTTGTTAGTGTCTAGTCAATTGTATCCAGCTGGCTTTCAAAGTATAGCCGGCTGTAGGTTGTAGTATAAGTATTTCAAGTTCTTGTATCTTTCTTTATGCTTTGTAACACTTGTAAAAGAACTTGAGAAAGCAATATACTACCTCCTTGAAACCCAACTCTCTTGTTCTGTCTCTTTACTTTACTTGTGTTCTTTGTATCACCTTGGTTAATCCAGTTCACTGTTTGATTAAAGTTTAGTTGCTCTCCTCATTGTGTTGTTGTGTTGTAATTGTGTTCAAGCCCTTAAACGGTCCTGCAAAACTCAGCCTTGTTGCTGCTATTTTGGTGTTGTTCAAATGCTGATTTAGGTGATGGTTTGATGGCATTAGCAATCTTTTATTGTTTGATTGATTGTTGAATTGATGTAGTAACACCTCAAATCCAAATCGAAACTGATTGTTGATCCAAAACTGATGTTGATGCTAATTTGTTGATGAAATTGTTGTTGTTACATCATGTTGATGAATCCACATCAATCCAAACTCCATTTCTAGATCCAGATCTGAGAATTTCTGAAGAACACCAAGAACACTGTAACACCCCGAAAAGTCAAAACGAGTCACTAAGGATAATGGGCTTATTTATGTGTATTTAATAAAAGAGGGAAATGGGTTATGGGCCAAATTGGGTTTATGGGCAAGAGCCTAAGTGATTAAGGCCCATAATCAGCCCTTAACCTACCCAAATCAGCCTCCATCTCAATCATTTGAACCCTAGCTCCCAAAATTCATAGAGAGAGAAAGTAGAGAGAGAAAGTGAAGAAAACTCAAGATTTGAAGCTTCCAGGGTTAAGAGATTGAAGATCTGGGTGTTGGAGCATCAAGACCTAAGAAAGAAGCAACAAATCCAGGTAAGAATCAACCTCTAAACCCTTCTGTAGATCAAACCCGGATTCTAGGGTTTTGGGTTTTGAAAAGTTGCAAAGAATCGCATAAAGGTCACATTTTTATGTATGAAAACATGTATAAAGCTTAGATTTAGCCTCATGGATGATAAACTAAGAGATTGGACGTAAAAAGTTATGATTTTGGGTTAAAACGGTCTGGTTCGTGATTTTTATGCGATCTGCGAAACTGTATATGCATCCAGCGAATTTGCATATTCAATCAGCGAAACTATGAGAACTTCCTGCGAAACTATAGTTTCGCAGGTAGTTTCGCAGACATGGTTTTCCAACGAAAGTTGGGCGAAACTGGCAGCGAAACTGGCAGCGAAGATGCCAGCGAAACTGCCAGCGAAGGTGCTAGCGAAACTAGCAGCGAAACTGCTGGTGAAACTAGCAGCGAAAGTGTTGGCGAATCTAACTGCGAAATTGCTGATCTTGCAGCGAAATTAGCAGCGAATTTAGGTAGAAATTAACCCCTTTAAGTGTTAGCTATTCTGCAGGCTGTGTAGAGTGATCCTAGCCTTGTATGCTTAGCCTAGAAGTTATTCGTGGTATCCAGGTGAGTTCTAGATCCCCTATTTATAAGTATTCCATGTTTTGGGGCTATTATGCATACTAAATTTACGTTTTTAAATGACCAAGATTTTAAGGCGTTTTAACAGGAAGAACGATTTTCTATAAGTAAATGTGCTATAAAGTTTAAATATATAAAATTTCGCGCTGACCTGGCAGCCGGCCCCAGCCAGGGGCGTTGCCCCTTGGACCCCACTAGGGGCTGCCGCCCCTAGGACCCCGTTGTCAGGGGCTGTCGCCCCGAACCCCCGCTGTCCCGCGGAAGGTCAGTTATGTTTTATGATGATTACTTGGCATGTTGTGTACTTAATAAGTTAAGTATTATATATATTAAAGAGGAAGATGATATTAATGAAAAGTGGAACTTAATGAATGTTACCCCCGGGCCCGTTTGATGATGTAAAGTCTTGCAAGCACTATGATAGACTTCACTTATGTGAGTCTGATGTATGATGATGGATCTGTATTCATGAGCGGGCTATGTGCCTGCAGTGTGGATCAACTGTCGGGGGTTAGCTACCGTTTTCATGTGTACCGACAGGGATTGGCATTTGTTGTCGATCAACATGGAGCTCTTGCTTTGTGCAATCTCGTTTATGATGAAAGTGAAAGATAATGAAAGATAATGAAAGAATGAAAGATAATGAACATGCTTATTATGATGCAAGTTATGTTATGTACTATGTTGTATGCATGGTCATTATATGAAGGATAAAGTTAATATTTTCTTATATTATTTAAAACTAGAACTCGCTCAGCGAAGCTGACTTTTATGCATAATAGTTGGCAGGTAAACGTTGATGCTCAGGATGGCACACGGAGCTACTTGGGGAGCTATGGATGGCATTACTGTTTATGAAATCTTTATTGTAATTTAAGAACAAGTAACATGTTTTGTTTGAAATTACACATGTATGAGTACAATATGATTTCCAAGTTTTTAATGAATGTCTATTTAATTCCGCTGCAATGTTTTGATTAAAAAAAATGATTTTTATGCTATGATTAACCAACTGTGAGGTTTCCCGGGAACGGGGCCTTACAAACACACACACTAATGTGTGTAAATGACGAACATGAATCTGAAAATCCCAAATCTCATGGATTCTACTCCAAACTTCGATTTCTTGCTTACAATTGTTGATTTGATCATAGATGATGATCAAACCACATCATATTTGAGCTGAGTCCATCAGATTCACCTCAAATCCTTGGATTTCTCATGAAGAAACCACTAACCTTTTCTTCAAGTTTTCTTCAAATCTCCACTAATGTTAGCAATCTAACCATGAAATCTGATCAAAATCAATATGAATCCACCAACTCCAGCTCTGATACCACCTGTGAATCCAATAATCAAAACCGAAATTATCGGGTTAGCTTGCACGAATAGTGATCGCGAAATTATCACTACATGTTGTTTAATTGATTGATGATGAAATAACAATCGTAATATGAATCAACAAAGAACAATTCAGATAAATGTAAAATAGATGAACATAATAAATGAACAAAAATATTTGATTCAAAAGTTTTCTATTAATACTGATTAATGATTACAATTGAACAAATAATGATTGAATGATTGCTATTGTTGATTGCTAGGGTTCTAATGATGATTTGGTGTGTATTGTTATGGTTGTTGTTAGGGTTGCTAAGGTTTGTTGTTAGGTTATGATCGGTAGCAATCAGTTTCTAAAAGTGTGCACTTATGCCTCGTATTTACAGGCTCAGGGTTTTACTGGTATGGTAACAGTAACTTTCTTATCATGGTAAGAAAGTTACTCAGAGAATGTCTTGATGTGATGTTCTCTGACTAAAGTAAAGTTGTCCGCAAAAGTTGACTTTATGACATCACTTTAGTGTTTGACTTGTTGACTTGATATACTTGGTGAAGTACATGCAAGTGTTTTGGTCTTCCATAGGAATTGAGTCTTCTGTCGGACTTTGTTCTTTGGTAGAAGTTTAGCCTTCCAAAGGACTTTGGTCTTCCGTAGGAGTCTATCACTTGAGACTTCATCTGCAGCAAGCTGTTCTTTCGTAGAAGATCCTCAGATGCACAATTCCTTGTTGTTCCAGCTAAACATCTACGGAAGTACAGAATGTTCATCCATAGATAGTTCTTACACTTCGTCAATTTACAAAATTGACTAAGTATGATGTTATTCCTGCAATCACACATATAAATTAGCACAGCTATTGGGTTAACCTATACATGTAATGCATACAAGAAGAAAAATATGTACAAGAGTTTATTACAATTTGAGTCTTAATGTCCTCTTTTACTTAATTTTTTGGGGCTGTATCCGAGCTGAGTTAATAGTTTGTGTAAACTGTTATGATATGTGTCTGCAAGTTAATTTATTCCTAGAGTTAGCATACCATAGCTTGGGTAGGTTCGACATTTGTCATTGTTACTCACAAGTGAATCATTAATGTGATTTGACAGGTTCACGTAGAATTGCATATTACCTTATGGCATAAGTTTGCTTAATCGGATCCGGTCTAGGTAGGAGGACCTCACTCTCAGTTCGTGGTACTTCATGTTGTGGCGCCAATCATTGTTATCCTACAGGATTAGGCAGGTGAGCCAATGATTCTGGAAGGATTTCTAATACACCTAACCATATATGTTGTTGACATGTCGTGATTCAGTTGATAGGGGCTTGTTTAACCTACCACCATCTTGTTGTGAAACTTGAAGTGGTATGTATGTTACGCGAACACTATCCAGAAATACGTCATTACTTAGTGAATATTAAATTGCTAAACAATTTACTTGCACACACGCTATGTTATGTTAGATGTTTGTTTCAGAGTCATTGGTTAACACTCACCAAAAACATGTTTGTTGACATGTTTTAGCTCATGATGCAGGTTGTGTAGGAAATGCTACAAGACACTAGCTAGGCCACGAAGATTTAGTGATTAGAGTTGATTAAGATCTTCATATAGAAGATAGACTAGGTTCGAAACTGCCTAGGGCAGTATGTGTATTTTATGTTTAAGAGTTATGATGTAATAATGCCTGAATTTTGATTATATTGTTACAAGTTTAATTTATTCTAGATTTTGGTTTTGATGTAGAGTCATCCACTATATTATATGGTGTACTGTGATACAAGATGTCATGCCTAGTTGTAACACCCTGAATAAAGTCGACACGAGCCAATTTATTATAATGAGCTTAGACGGG